>CAUYUJ010009432.1:0-10000 GCA_963575745.1 Prorocentrum cordatum | reverse complement strand
TCGAAAAAGCGACTCGGGAGGAGAAGCCGGCCCTGGTGAGGGAGTCGGGACTTCATGGGGACCTCAGATGCAATCGGAACATGCGTCGGATCGGGCCGCATTGGCACGGAGCCGGAATCGGACGGGATCTTCTGCGCCAGGATGCACAGCGGCGCCATGCGAACATCGGGCATCATCGAATCGTCGGAATGTCGGAATCGAACCAGATCGAAATGGCTGGAGCCGACATCGATTCGGAACGAAGTGGACCCTGCCTGAAATTATTTGCAGGCCCTTCCATTGGAAAACTGCACGCGCCAGGAGACCCACGAAACCCTCGCCTGTCGCAAGCTTATGCAGAGCGGCAGGTGGCCAGGATGGTACACTGGTTGCGCAAAACTGGTGGCCCGATCATCGTGCGGGGGCCCCTCGTTGGGCATCGTTTCGGACTTTATCTGCGCACCGGATGCTGACCTTTGTCACCATGTGCGCACAAGGAGCAGCAAGGCGCGACTCCAGCTTGCGCATTGGCGCCGCCGCGCACACACGCCGACACCGAGACGTCCAGTTCCAAGACATCGTCAGTGAGCGAGGTGGTCAGCAGCATGCTTTAGTGGTTCAGCTGCAGCTGGAGAAACCACGGTCGCTGCGCTCAAAATATTGGTCCGATCCCCCCTCTTTCAGCGGTAGCGTCACCTCTTTCGACAGGATGGCGAAAAAACAGCGAGGGCGATAAAGTGGCCCCGCACTCTGCTCTTGACGAAGAGTACGCGCATGTGCGATGGCAACAGATCTGATGATACCCGATGGAATGCAACGCGGCCCCGTAGGGCTCGTGGATGTCAATGTGGACAGGCGTGGTATGCCGCCCGTCCGCCAAAGTCCTCCGTCAGAGCACGGCCGTTCGCCACGAACTCCGAAACCAGGATGTCCTGCGCAGCACAAGCATCGGCGGCTCGCTCGAACGCTACGTGTGAGGCCTGCATAACTATCCCAAACGCGGGCCAACACGTAGCAAACAGAAGCAATGGCTACCCACTGGTTCACACACAAGTCTCCTAAATGCATGGCCGAAAAGAACCTAGAAGCCCAGGGAGACTTCCCATAAGCTAGTGGATACGGATTGAAAGCCTTTTCGGGACTGTTTGAAGCCACTGAAGCCTATGGAGACTCCCTAGGCGTCCTCAGAAACTGCTTGGAACGATCGAAATCCGTGGCCTGCCCTCCCCACCGCAAGAGCGAGCAAACAGTGACTCGCCACAACGCGTGCTCGATGACAAGACGTTCATCCCCTCCCCATTGCCAGACGTCCACCGTCATGACAAGATGCGAAGCCTGGTCCCGACGCCGGTAATGAAACGGGGGTACCGAAACTC
Source organism: Prorocentrum cordatum (assembly GCA_963575745.1). NCBI lineage: Eukaryota > Dinophyceae > Prorocentrales > Prorocentraceae > Prorocentrum > Prorocentrum cordatum. The sequence goes on along the minus strand of CAUYUJ010009432.1, from coordinate 8,645 downwards.
AAAATGATATGGATGGTATGGATCAGGGGTAGGGAGAGGGAGGGAAAGGGAAGGATTCATGGCGCTGAATTTGCGATTTACGACGGAAGGAGCTCGCGTTAATGATAGTGGTGAAACGTATTCATAACCGAGGTGGGAACGAGACAGACTACAATTTGCTGCTCATGATGGCTGTATGGACCATTGTAGTTGTGGTGGATGCTACAATGGGGATCGGGGAAAGCACGACGGAGAGGCCGTGCAAGAGGGCGAACGTTACAGAGATAGAGGAGAGTCACTACACGGTATGTGATGGTGCAGGGGTATGTGACGTACAAGAGGAGGTACTCACAGCCAAGGTTAGTGCAGTGGGGTGAGCATGACTAGCGTGCGCGGTGAACGAAGTGATAACCTGTTCGAAGAAGCTCAAGAATAGATGAGTGCAGAGTAGTCGGATCAACCACGGTGAAAGCACTCTGCTGAAGATAATAGATAACGTTCGATGGTACTGCGTAAACGAGGTCGACCCAGGCTGCTTTGCGCATTTAAGGCTGTCATGCGGACGAGCATGGCACCATCAGCCCGAGGAGGGCTGTGAGTGCTTGCGCGCATGCAACGCGCATTCGTACCGTACTGTTGCTTTCTGGTTCAACGTAAAGCATGGGTCTCGCCATCCTCTGACTTTGATTCTCTTCTACAACATGAGGAAGGAGGGAGGGGGAGCACGAACAGGCGGAGAAAGAGGTCAAGAGGGAGGGGTAAGGAAGGCAACGCCCATGAGCTCGGAAACCCTACACGAGCGCGGCTCGTCTCGGAGCGAATCGGGAGAACTGTCGCTGCGGCAAGCAAGTGGTGGAGAAGCGGCAGCGGCGGCAGCGGAAGGAAGAGGGGAGGAGGGATTCGCTCCCCTCACTTCTGTCGCCATTCCGACACTCCCGAAGGAAGCCCGGCATTGGGGGGGGGGGGCACTCGCTCTCTCGCCCTCTGCTGCTCCAAGATAGCCTTAGGTCGGGCGTGTCCCCCCTGCAGGCGAATTCTGGGCTAAAGCTAAAACATACCCCAAAGTGCCCCCCGAATGCTCAAAAAATGATCCAAAAATAGTCCCCGGACTATTTCTTGACTACTTCTGGAACTCCCCCTGTAGAGGGACAGGTCCGACGTAAGGGCGGGGGGCACTCGCTCTCTCGCCCTCTGCTGCTCCAAGGTACGGTACATCGACAAAATGTTGCACCACCTGGCGCTGACAATAAATCGCATCGCTGTTATATCAATCGTTTGTTCCCCCCCTCCACCCCGATCTTAATATCGGGTTCGGACCCGGGCTGGTCGAAACAGCTCGGTGGTGCAACATCTTGTCGGGAGCCCCCGGGCGGAACAGGAGCTCTCCGCCATGCACCCAGTATTAAGATCGGGTGGAAAAGGGGGGTCAAGAGCAATGCAGTACAGGTGCCAATGCAAAGCAAACGTGGTGCAACATTTTGTCGACGTACGGTAGCCCAGCGGGCCGGGGCACGCCGGCCGGCCACCTCACCAGGTCTGGCCTGGAGCCACCGGGGGGGCTCGGGGAGGGCTCGCCTGCGCCCTCCTGGCCTGGCCAGGGAAGCATCGACCCTCAAATGTCGGGCCTGTCCCCTCCTCCGGGGGGAGCTTGGACGAAAAACAAAAAAAACAAAAAAACCCGAAAAATGCTCCAAAAGGGTCAAAAAATGCTGACAGAATCGTCCCCAGACTATTTTTGTTTGCCTATGTTTGGATATCCCTCCTGTAGAGGGACATGCCCGATTTAAATCTACCCTGAGATCCGACGCCGCGAAGACCAGAACCCTAGAGCCAACCCTTCTGCCACATTTATCGAGGCCAGGTCGATGCGCGAGGGCCCCAGGGACGAAACCGCCCCAAAAGCGCCCACACATGCACGCAATAGGCCGCGCATAGACGGCGCACCGGCAAGAAACCACTTGAAATGAAAGCCAAGAAAATGACGAAAAGAGACAAGAACGAAAGCGCGCTGGTGCACGGACACTGCACGCAGACCAATGCTGAGCGGCGGGCGACAGCACACTCTCGAGGAAAACATGCAGGGGGAGAGTGGGAGAGAGGGGCGGGGAGGGGAGGGGGACAGGCGACGGCGGGCTCATCAGGAACACGAGTCAAATTGCGCCTTGATCGGGAAACAGCACGCTGCCCCAGCTCCTCAAGTGCGCAGTGAATGCGGGACGAATCCGTGAGAGGGGGCCCAAGAACGCCAACGAAGCAAGCCGATCGGCCGAACAGCCCAGCCGCAGCGGCGCCCCCGAGCACCAGGCGTTTTTTGGACCCTCTTGAGGCCATCTTTGGCCGTCTCGGGGCCGTCGTGGGCCGTCTAAGGCCCATCGTGGGCCATTTTGAGGCCCTCTTGGGCCCCTGGAGAGCTACGGGACCCAAATCATAGATTTTCCATCGGTTTGGGGGGTTTTTGAAGCCCAGATTGGGTCTACCATTTTTGGCCAGATCGAAGGGGCAGGGGAGGGGAGGGGACAGGGGCAGGAGGAGGGCCCAGGCGAGAGCGCCCGCTGCCGCGACGCCCTGGCCTGCAGACCATCCCCGCTGTGAATGCCTGCAGCGGTCCCGTCGCCGTAGTCTTAAGTCGGGCCTGTCCCCCTGCAGAGGGATTTTGGACGAAAAATTAAAAAGTACCCCAAAAATCATCCAAAAATAGTCCGCAAATAGTCTGGGGACTATTTTTGGGGTTTTTTTTTACCTTTTCGGGGCACTTCTGGGGTATTTTCTATTTTTCGTCGAAAATCCCCCTGTAGGGGGACACGCCCGACATAACCGTAGTCATGAAAAAGGTCCATGAGCTTGTGGGGAGCTGCTTTTCTCCGACCCGTTTGAGCCTCTGGCCGAGCAACTGTGCGCCTTGTTTACAAAAAATGTGCCGATGTTAGAGTATGATGTCGGAGGGCGCCAACTATACACCTACACCGATCCTGACCAGGCCCACCCTTGGCCCAGTATCGATGTATACACCCCTTCTGGCCGAGCGAGGAAGGCATATACACCGATCTTGGGCCCACCATGGGCCTGGCCAGGATCGGTGTAGGTGTATAGTTGGCGCTCTCCGATGATGCTGTCAGTCTCCTGATCCGCGGGGTCCCAGCCGTGCCTGGCCGGAGCTGGCGCACCCCGTGCCGCTCTCGCCGCCCCCCATTGGGCCTCGGGGACGACCGCGGCGGCACGGCGCGCGCCGCGGCGTGCGCCGCGGCGGCGGGGGGGGGGGCGGGGCGCTCTCCGGCGGCTCGCGGTAGCTCACCGCCGGGCCCAGGCCCGCGGCGGCGGCGGCGCGCGAGGCGGCGGCCTCGCGCGCCCGCGAGACGCGGAAGAAGGGCAGGTCCTCCGGCGGGGCCCCGCGGCGGTGGGCAGAGGAGGGGGAGGAGGAGTGGCAGCGCGGGCGGCGCGCCGAGGGAGGGGAGCGCGAGAGAGGGCGGGCCTGCCGAGAGGCTCTCGGGAGGAGGCCCTCCCGCCTTCGCGGAGGCGCTCAGGGGCCTTCCCCGAAGGCACAGGCGGCCTCTCGGACGGCGCGAGGGCTTCTGGGGAGCCCCGCCGCCTCCTGAGAAGGCCTGGCCCCATCTCGCTTCCCCCCCGGGCGCGCCGCCGAGATTGGCATCGAGGAAAAGGGTCCTGCGGGAGACGTGTCCCGAGGTTTTGTTCGCCGTTCGGGCCTCCTGGGGCCCTCTACGGGCCTCGGGTCTGACAGAAAACGACTCGAGACGAAAAGCTTGGCCTGAGGAAAACCTGATAAGTCCCAAACCTGTTTCCCTCAGGACTCGTTCCGTTCATGGCAAAAATATGAAAGGCCTACATATACGCACTGAACCACGCGCGCGCTTCGCGCGCGCTTATGTTCTAGCGCTCCCCCAATTGCAGACGCGATCTCAGACGATGGCAACGTCGACCGTAAACGTTGACGATGAAGACGACGTCCATCCTCTCCTTGATGTTCTCATGTTCCTCTTCTTTTCCTCTTCCGTTTCCTTCTCCTTCTTGTCGCCCGGCAAATTCTGGAAGCACTCTTCGAAGTCGGAAGCGGGAAGGCGAGGGCTTCAAGGTCTGCCTTCGGTTATTCACCAGGGTGCGCCTCGAGGGGGTCTCCGAGAAACCGCTTGGGCCTCTGGGCCTCCGTGGGGGGCGCTGGGCTTCCCAACGGGCTGGAGACCCAGCTCACGCCCTAAAGATACTCCCAAGTAGTCAAAAAAATACTAAAAGACGTCTCCAGACTATTGTTTGACTATTTTTGACTGGTCCCCCTGCAGAGGGACAGGCCCGATTTGACCCCAGACCCTCTTCCTCCTCCGCCTCCTCCTCCTCTCATTCCTCCTCCCTTCCCCCCCCTCCTGGTCTGGCCACGCCGAGCCGGTACGCTGGCCGGTCGACCAGGAGGGCGACGACGACGACGACGTCGACGACGACGACGACGACGACGACCACGACCACGACCACGACCACGACCACGACCACGACCACGGCCACGACCACGGCCACGACCACGGCCACGACCACGACCACGACCACGGCCACGACCACGAAGACGGCCCTGGGACCCCTCCCAGGGCTGAACAGAGCAGATTCCGGAGCTGAGCCCGCTCGGGGCGACGAGGCGGGCCCCCCGGGGCCCTCCGCCGGGCCTAGGGGTCGGCCGATTAGCGAGCCCTAGGGGTAAACCCTGGGGGTAAGCCAAGGTGTGGGGCCCGGGGGTAAGCCCTGGGGGTAAGTCCAGGGGTAGAGCCAGGGGTAGGCCTGGGGTCATGTTAGCCAGGTCGAGCGAGTCAGAGCGCCCCGCCTACAGCCACCCTCCCTCCCACATGCGGCACAACTTGACTGTGGGATTGGGCCGTGCAGGGGCACTGTCGGGGGCTCTCTGCGGGCCGTCTGGAGACTCTCTGGGTTTCTTCTGGGAGCTTTGTGGGGGAGACGGAAAGGACACGCAAGCAGGGAAAATGACCACGGCAGAAGGCGCAAGGGAGCGCGTTCCGGAACGCATCCTCTAGAACACACTCCATGAGGAAACGGTATTGGATTCGAGGCAACACCCTGGGTTTCAAAAACTCTCCGCATTCCGACCCACCCTATTACACGCCCATGGTTTCTCATGATCCGCCAACTCATGTACGGAATCCCACCAGCCCTCTGGGCGTAGGTGGTCTAGAGCAGATCCTCTTCCACCCCTCCCTCTTCCCCCTTGGGGAGGGGTTTACCCCTCCCCCTACCCCCTCCCCTGGACCTGGACGGGGGGGGCCGCGGGTAGTTAGAGCGTCCCAGATGGCCCAAGACGGCTCCAAGAGCGCCTCAGAGAACCCAAGATGAGCTCCAAGATGGCTCAAGATAGCGCAAGATCGCTCGAGATGGCTCCTAAGATGGTTCCAAGAAGCCCAAAGACGGCCCCAAGATAACTCCAAGTGGCCAAACAGCTCCCCAAGGAGGCCCCGAAGAGGCCAAAATCGTCCCAAAACCTAAGGAAAATCAATGATTTTTGCTTTCTCGCCTTTTCGCTTCCGATGGCCATCCGAGGCCTGGAGATGGTTCCAAGATGGCCCAAGAGGGCCCCAAGAGAGCCCCAAAAGAGCCCCAAGACGGCCCCAAGAGCGCCCAAGAGCACTCCAAGAGCGTTCCAAGAGGGGTCCAAGAGGCGATTTTAGGGGCTTCCGAGGGGGGGCGCTAATTAAACCCCCCCTCTTGTTTGATCGATCTCCTCCAAGATGGCCCCAAGAAGCGCCCAGGAAGCCCCAAGAGGTCCCAAGATGGCCCCAAAATGGCCCCAAGAGGCCCCCAAGAGGCCCCCCGGAGGCCCCCAAGAGACCCCCAAGAGGCCCCAAGAGCCCCCCCAGATGCACCCAAGATGCTCCAAGAGGCCTCGGCGAGAATGCCTAATCATTGATTCTACACAGGTTTTAGCCACATGGAGGCCTCTTGGGGGGGGGCACGGATTAAGATGACTCCAAGAGCGTCTGGGAGAGCCCAAAATGACCTCCAAGATGGCTCAAGATATCCCAAGATGTCTCATAATGGCTTCCTCTGTGTGCTGCCCACTTCTCTGATCGAGGCAATTCCTCTGGGCATCGTTTCTGGATGGGCTGGTGGGGATTCGCGAAGCGACAACAATTACATGTTAATTATACTTCATGGCACTCTGACTTGTTCAACCTCACCTACTTCGCCCCGATCATGCTGGCTGCGCTTTGTCATGCTATGACTGCCCGCTTCCTCTTTGAACAGCAATTGTGCTCAAGTCTCGTCCTAACTCGCCGGCCCTTCGGGGGTTCCTCGTCGTGTGAAATAGTTGCCCCTCCCCGAACCGCTCCCCTGGAAGCCTGGTCCGGCCAATTTGGAGGGGGGGTCCCACCTAACGGACCTGGCGGACTTATCCGGCCCTGTAAAGCTCCAAGGTGCGTAAAATCTTACACAACAACAAATAACGTCACGACGGTGCACATGTGCTCTAGGACGGCCCAAAATGAGTCCAAGAGGGCCCCGCGTGGCCTCAACACAACCTCATAGGCTCCCAAGACGGCCCAGCAGAGCCACAGGAGGACTTCAAAGATGGCGCCAAGAGGCAACAAAATGCAACGTTTCCTTAGTTCTTGGTTTGCTCAACCTTTTTGACGCACTCGACTTTTTCGAAATTTAGGGTGTCGAAGACAACCCAAGAGACCCCCAAAATCGCCCCCAAGAATGGCTAAGAGACCCCCATGAGGGCCCAGGAGGACCCCAAGAGGGTAAGCTCGAAGGGATCCTGGGAGCCCTCCCAAACAAAATTGCCCCCAAGACCTCCAACATGCCCCCAAGAGAGCCCCAAGAGGCCACTCAGGGGGCCCCCAAGAGGCTCCTAAGAGGCCCTAAAAAACTAGCCTGGCGAAGGACCCAACCGTATGCAGTTGTGCGTACCGCAATTGTGAATATCTTCTTGGGTGGCGCTCCTATGGGGCCACGAAAGCTGTGAGGGGTGTCCCGAAATGGGCGCGGGGGACGCACGTGGACGCTAGCGCTGGGGCCTTCGGTGGAGTTCCCTATGGGGCCACGAAAAGTGTGAGGGGTGTGCCGAAATGGGTGCGGGGGACGCATGTAGACGGTCGCACTGGGGCCTTCGGTGGAGCTCCCTATGCGGCCACGAAACGTGCGAGGGGTGTGCCGACATGGGTGCGGGAGACGCATGTGGACGGTGGTACTGGGGCCTTCGGTAGAGCTCCCTATGGTGCCACGAAACGTGTGAGGGGTGTGCCGACATGGGTGCGGGAGACGCATGTGGACGGTCGCACTGGGGCCTTCGGTGGAGCTCCCCATGGGGCCACGAAACGTGTGAGGCGTGTCCCGAAACGGGTGCGGGGACGCATGTGGACGGTGGTGTTGGGGCCTTCGGTGGAGCACCCTATGGGGCCACGAAACGTGTGAGAGGTGTGCCGAAATGGGTGCGGGGGACGCATGTGGACGGTGGCACTGGGGCATTCGGTGGAGCTCCCTATGGGGCCGCGGGGCGTGTGAAGGGTGTGCCAGGGGTGGGGCGGGGGGGGGGGGGCGCATGTAGGCGGTGGCGCTGGGGCCTTCGGTGGAGCACCCTACGGGGCCACGAAACGTGTGAGAGGTGTGCCGAAATGGGTGCGGGGGGCGCATGTGGACGGTGGCACTGGGGCATTCGGTGGAACTCCCTATGGGGCCGCGGGGCGTGTGAAGGGTGTGCCGGGGGTGGGGGGGGGGCGCATGTGTGCGCTCGGGCCTTCGATGGGGCTCCGTGGGGCCACGACACGTGTAAGGCGTGGGCCGAAATGGGCGCGGGGGACGCATGTGGACGGTGGTACTGGGGCCTTCGGTAGAGCTCCCTATGCGGCCACGAAAAGTGTGAGGGGTGTGCCGACATGGGTGCGGGGGACGCATGTGGACGGTCGCACTGGGGCCTTCGGTGGAGCACCCTATGGGGACACGAAACGTGTGAGGGGTGCGCCGGAATAATAAGTGCGGGGGGCGCGTGTGTGCGGTGGCGCTCGGGCCTTCGACGGGGCTCCGTGGGGCCACGACACGTGTAAGGCGTGGGCCGAAATGGGCGCGGGGGACGCATGTGGACGGTGGCACTGAGGCCTTCGGTGGAGCTCCCTATGCGGCCACGAAACGTGTGAGGGATGTGCCGAAATATGTGCGGGGACGCATGTGGACGGTAGCGTGCGGGCCTTCGGTGGAGCTCCCTATGCGGCCACGAAACGGGCGAGGGGTGTGTCGAAATGGGTGCGGGGGACGCATGTGGACGGTCGCACGGGAGCCTTCGGTGGAGCCCCCTATGGGGCCACGAAACTTTTGAGGGGTGTGCCGAAATGGGCGTGGGGGACGCATGTGGACGGTGGCACGGGGGCCTTCGGCGGAGCCCCCCATGGGGCCACGACACGTGTAAGGCGTGGGCCGAAATGGGCGCGGGGGACGCATGTGGACGGTGGTACTGGGGCCTTCGGTAGAGCTCCCTATGAGGCCACGAAACGTGTGAGGGGTGTGCCGAAATGGGTGCGGGGGACGCATGTAGACGGTCGCACTGGGGCCTTCGGTGGAGCTCCCTATGCGGCCACGAAACGTGCGAGGGGTGTGCCAAAGTGAGGGGGGTGACGGGAGGAGGCAGGAGGCAGGAGGAGGAGGAGGAGGAGGAAGGAGGA
>CAUYUJ010009431.1:0-34324 GCA_963575745.1 Prorocentrum cordatum | reverse complement strand
TTGCCTGCCGAGCACGTTGATTCAAGGTGCTCTCACGCACGCTGATGTTCCACTCTTCATTTTCTCGCAACATCATTTCTTCAATCTGATCAATCAGCCATTCATAAGGCTTCGCGCCATGTCCCATTTTATCCTTGGACATGTCGTAGAGCTGGCATACAAAACTCGACTTGCTAGGCTTTCTGCATTGCTCAATGAAGTGTGCATGAATCGAGGCTCTCATTTCATCAGACGGAGGTCGGGCGCCGTAGAGCTGTTGGTATACGTCTGTCCAATCATTATAGAAATGATACAGATCGGCATCTGGCTTGCGGGGGTCAATAACAACCTTGAAGATATCACGCGAAATGCGATGTTGACCCAGCTCCGACCTAACAGAACACCAATGGCAAATGGCTCGTACCATCTCGCGTCCAATTAAGAGCCTTCCCTCATTCTGGGCGCTGTATTCCATCCGAGTGATCCGTTGTAGGAAATGAATGTGATGACCAGGCTGGCTGCGATTTCTTCGCAACGCATTGAATTTCTCAATCAGATTGGTGGCGACCATGAGATCAAGACGCTGAAAGCGCCCTGCAACCTTCAATTGCTCATCGTCCACAGCTGGGTTCATAGCTTCCGTGATCCAGTGCTGCGCTGCTTGGCTCTCAGGCAACGATCCCGCGATCGCACGGACCGCATGCATTTGCCACTCCCGTATGTTTGTAACATCGGGGATGTCCAGCAAGTCAATCTTCTGATTGTTCCCAACCTGTCTCCATTGGTCCAACGGCGTACTTTCGTCAGTAACTACTGGGCCCTGCGGCACGCCAGGGCCCTGAGGCCCCCCACGGCCGCCTCCACCATCTGAGGGTCCCGAACCCCCTGGACTCCCTGGAGGCGATTCATATGGTCGTTTACCGTTGTCATCGTCGCGCGTCGACATGACCTCGGCATTTGGAGCGTCACTCTTGTCGCCCCCTTCTCCGTCTTGTCCTGCCTCGCCCGACGCCCGACGACTTAGCCGCCGTCGGCCCCGCAGGGCCACCCTTAGAAAACGGGCGGTAATTGGCAAACATATTATCGTCATTAGACCCTGTCAGTTCTATGTTGATTGGAAACCCATTCTCAGGGGTGCTCGGCTTAGCTGGGCCCTCTAGGGCAGGACCGGGAGCGGTAAAGTTGCGGCGCAACCACGGCCTCACAAGAGTTTCTGGTGACAGTAACGGCAAATCGAACGAACTCGAGGTGAGCCCTTTTCCTTTTCTACTTTCTGTATGCGGAATTGGATTCGTGATGATAGCTTTAAGCTTCATCATTCTTTTCCCAGACTCAGCTGCGTCCGCCACGGCCTCTTCTTCTCGCGCGTTGGCAGCTGACCTTTCACTCTTCTGTAGGGTACATCTGGAACATCTTCTAGTACTCGCATCGAAATGATCTTTACAAGCCGGCAAGCCGCAGCCAGCGCAATTACCCGTCCTCGGGTGTAAGCATATCGAACAACATTGGGCGACTATGGAACTCTCTGCATGAGTTTCTCCCCTTTCCGCGGGTTGAGGCCGTGCTACCGCCCTCGCCTGCGAAGTCGACGATCCCGCGTTTACTACAGTTGTCAAGTCGGACTAGGGCGGAACGGATGTTGTGCCAGACGACTGAGCCGCTGGCAATGGTCGCCTGTACGCCCCAGTCGGCTTGGCCGGCGGGCATTTTTCATTGCTAGATTGCACGCGTTGCAGGGGTGCTCTGGCCTCTTCATGCGATCTAAGTTCTTCCCGATATTGATTGTTCTGGTCAGCTATTTTCGCAGCTACTACTTGAGTGTTATCCACTTCCAGCCTGGCGTTTTTCAGCTCTTCTTGAAGGCTCTGCTTTTTCTCGTTCCGCCCTGACTAGACTGTAGCGATTTGTTCTCCTTCTACTCTAGCCGCCGCAACAGCAGCGGTGACCGCCTTGGCATCAACAGGTTGCTTAGTCGCCGCCACAACGGCCTGTCGTTCTGAAGCCATCATTTCTAGATATCTACTCTCGGCTGCTATCTCCGCCTGCCGCTTAGCGGCCGCGGTCTGATGGTACATCTGTTCCACCAGTTCTCGTTGTCGCTCTCTAGCAGCCACGGCTAGAGCGGGTCTTTCAGCCTCGAACGTCTTCCGAACTTCTGCCACGGTTGCTGCCATCTCTTCTCGATCCAGTCGGGCCCTTTCGGCCAGCTGTGCCTCGCTGGTCAGAAACTCTCGCTGGGTTTTGGCCTCAGCTAGTCTAGCCTGATCCCGAGTAGTTTGTATGAGAAGATATGCGCAGTTATGCTCGTCCATAGGAAAGCACTCTATACGCAACCATTGGATATTACACGTAGGGCATACTTCAGAGCAACTCTTGCATACTGGATGCCTACATGCACCTTCTAGCTAGTTGGCTTTACCTGGGCATCTGCTTTCCGCCTGAGGCGCGCAGTCAAAGTTTGGGTCCCAGCATGTCTCCATTATGGAGATGTTACTGTTGCTCCTTGAAGTAGATCTCGCTCCTGATCTTGGCATTTGGGGTCTTCCCCTACTGGGCGCATTCGATCTGGGGCGCGCGAACGTACCTTCCAGGGGTTTAGGTACCTCTAGAAGCTCCTCATCCCTCTCGTCCTGTCTTATTAGCTCAGTATACGAAGCTGGTTGTCCGACCATTTCCTCATCCTCAACAACAGCCGGTATCGAGGGTTGCCAATCGCCTGAGGTGACGGCAGGACGATAGAAATCTTCTTTAAGTGGTGAGTAGTCTAAGCCATAATCCTCGTTTCTCTGCTTCTTGAGTTGAGGTGCGGGAGTCCGTCCTGTAGACTCCCTGTCATGCTTCGCCGGAGTCTCAGTCCTGTCCGCCTGAGGCGTCAGGTCACTGGTATCTTCGTCAGATCCATCTGGGGACCGCCTCTCGCCTTGGGCGGGATGGTCTGCTTCCATTAATGAAGACAATTCTCGGCTCAGAGAGATTCCTTTGTTGATACAGTCAAAATCTTCCCCCATTGAGTTTATTTCATGCTCTTTATCGACAGGATCATCGCTGTCTTGGCCGAATTGTCCATTTAACGCTATTGGGATGGGAACATTTCTACTCGTACCTCCCCGTTCGCCTGGGACGCTGGGGTACACGCCTGTGGCCCCGTGGACTTCCCCTGGTCGACTGGCTTCACCAGCGGCCGGTACGATTGTATGTGTAGCATTCGGAATAGGGCTGATCGATTCCGTCGATTCGGCGATCCAAGACGAGAATGCACTTCGTCTACATCTTGCTGTTGTGCCGTTTCGCCCATGCGGGTCTGGGGTTTGTTCACGATTACCGATCGGAACTCCAGAGGGAGAGCCATATTCCGACGTCTCTACAGCCCCTTCAGTGCTTCTACCCCTAGATACCCGAGTGGCGACATTCGAAGGAAGAAGGCGGCCCTGGCCAAAACCGCTCTCACGAGGGTCACGTCCGTCGCGTTGTGCAACATAATGATCTGCGCTTCGCAAAGTGACGGACATATCATCTGTCTTATCATAGCTCATACCCGCAACGACTCAGTCGCGGGGTTCATCCGAAGTTCCTGCTTCTGGTTGGTATGACCCCGCTTCGACTATGTCGCGCGCTTCGGCTGATAACCAGTCTTTCCTCTGAGAATCGGGGTAAGATGCCAAAGGAATCAACATCTCATGTTCACTCTGCTCAGGGAGAGAAGGTGCGGGATGAGACATCGATAAGACAAGTATCCGGTAAGCAAGTTTACTATATCAGGAATGGTAAGGGAGGTGGCCGGCTGGCCAGCGACACGACGGCGACGCGGGGGCGGCCCCGCGGCGCGCGCGAGCGGGCTAGCTCGCACCTTTTTTCTCTCCTGCAAGCATACGAACAGCTTGCTTGAGTAAACAAACAGCTGCAGTATGCAGCGCAAGTTCAAGTCAGACAGTGCACAGCATGCAAGTGTAACAGCAAGCGATATTAATATGGATGAGGCGGAGAGGACCATATTTACTCCAGAGCCTCCAAGGAGGCCCCAAGAGGTCTCAAGAGGCCCCCCCATAAGCCCCTAGAGGCCCGCTAGATGCCCCCAGGACGACCCACGAGGCTCTCAGGAGGCTCCCAAGAGACCCCCAAGAGGCTCTGGAAGACCCTAGAGGCCCCCTCCCCTCTTCATCCACCTGTTCCATCTCCCTGTCCTCCTCGCATACAGGGTCGGCGGCACTGGCCGCAAGGCCTTCACAATTTCGGGCTTCAGACCATCCCGCCTCGCCGATGCTTTGGTGATGCGGCGCAATCCTCCAATCACATTTGCTCCGGCCCCGTCTGGGAGGCACTGTGCAAATCCTACCAGCCCTCTGGGCGTAGGTGATGCGGGAAGATGTACCCAGATTCAGTCACAAAATAAGGATGAACTGTAAGCCAGAATGGGCCAAACCGAATCGAGAATCGAGAACCGAAACAGAACCGAACCGGACCCAAACCGGGAAAACCAAAACCGATCCGAAGCAAGACCGAACTAGAACCGAGGGAAAACGAACCGCTCAGGAACCAGAACCAGATCGGAACTGGGCGGCCTCGGAACCGAACCGAGAGAGATCGACCTGGACGCCGCTGGCACCACAGGACCGCAGGACGACCCCTGGAGGACCACGGGAGACCAGCGGAAACTCTGAGACGGCGGGAGTGGGAGACCAGGGGCCTCTGCCTGTGGTTACCGCTCGGGGTCCCCCCCGTGGTCCATCTCCGTGGCCACTCCCCCGCGGCGCCCTCCCCCCCTCCCCCGCGGCGCCCTCCCCCCTTCCGCTGTGGCCCCTCTGCGCGGCGCGCCCCCCGTCCCCCCGAGGTCCCCCCAGAGAACGCTCGCGTCCCTCCCGAGGTCTGTCCCCATGACCCTTCCCCTTCCCCCCGGAGCCCCCAGCGCCGACCCGCACGACGAGGGGAAGAGTGAGGGAGGAGGAGGAGGAGGAGGAGGAGGAGGAGGAGGAGGAGGAGGAGGAGGAGGAGGAGGAGGAGGAGGAGGAGGGAGGAGGAGGAGAGGAGAAGGGGTCGCCCCGTGGTGGAGGTTTGTTTCATCCACTCTTGTTTCGTCCGTTTTAGATTCGTCCGTTTTTATTTCGTCCGCTTCGGTTTCGTCCGCTCTGTTTTGCGTGACTCGTGTGGAAGCTGGGGGATGAAAACCAGACGAAATAAAACCGGATGAATTTGAACAGATGAATTAAAACTGGGCGAATTTAAACCGGACAACATAAAACCGGATGAATTTAAATGGGCGAATAAAAAACGGATGAAATTAAATCGGACAAATTAAAGCCGGATGAATTCAAACGGATGAATCAAAACTGGATGAATTGAAACTTGACGAATTCAAATTGGATGGCTTTCAACCAGACGCGTAAAAACACATGGGTCCAGCTCTGGGCAACCATGTTAGATACCCCCTGGGTGGCCTGGACACGTAAAAACACAAGGTGCCGGCTCGGGACAACCATGTTAGATAAACCCCTGGGTGGCCTGGGCACTTTAAAACAATAGTCCTTGCTCGGGACAACCATGTTAGTTACCCCCCTGGATGGCCTGGACACCTAAAAGCACATGGTGCCAGCTTGGGACAACCATGTTAGATACACCCCTGAGTGGCCTGGACACGTGAAAACACGCGGTCCTTGCTCGGGACAATCATGTTAGATACCCCCCTGGGTGGCCTGAACACGTAAAAACACGTGGTTCCAGTTCGGGGCAATCATGTTAAATACCCCCACTGGGTGGCCTGGACAAGTAAAACACGTGGTTCCAGCTCGGGACAACCATGTTAGATGGGTGTCCTGGGGCCTCGTGGGGTATCCTGGAGAGGGCCAATCTACAGAAACATATGTAAGAACATAAAGATTCGTGCCCCTGGAGAGGGCCAATCTATGGGAACACATGAAAACACACGGAGTCGCGCCCCTTACCCAAATTTGTCCCGCACCTTGTGATTTATCGATCGGGATTTCAATCACTAGCGTTTCGCTAGGGACATCCTCAATTTTTCCACGCCGAATGGGAGTTTACTGTGATATATAGCCACTTATATCGCCGGCCGAAGCCGGGGGGAAAACAAAACAGTACTAAAAGAAAACCTTGGGACCCGCGCCCTTTCCAGGAACATGATCGACCCACGAACCTGGAAAGGAATGTAGAAATGTAAGGCATGGCAACGTTTCAAATACACCTGATTAGGCGACGGGCAAAAGCAATGCTGAGTCTATCGATCTTGATGTACCGTACCGAGGGCTGTGCTGTGCTGTGCCGTGCTGAATTGCGATGTGCCATGCCGCGATTGTGCTCTATAGCGTCGTGGATCGAGTCCTCCTTTGCATCCGAGTCCTGACCGAACTGATCTGGATCTTGAGCTCGAGCTGCCTGAGCACTTAGCAGCTGGACCAGAGCTACTTGACAGGGGGACATGCAAGGAGGACGCGCCGCGGAACGTCCCATGGGACGCGCCAAGCGACGTGCCAAGGGGCGTGCCATGGGGACGCACCGCGGGACGTGCCAAGGGAACGCGCTACGGAACGTGAAAATGGACGTGCCACGGGACGTGCCAAGGGACGTGCCACGGGACGTGCCAAGGGGCGTGTCAAGGGAACTGATATGGATCTTGAGCTCGAGCTGCCTGAGCACATAGTAGCTGCCCCAGAGCATTGTGGAACCCATGTGTGTTCACGCTTCCCCCGCCCTGGGGCGTTAGGAGGCATCGGTTTTCAGGCTTGCCCCGCCCTGGGGCGTTGGGAACCCATGTGCTTTCACGTATCTCCCGCCCTGGGGCATTCGGAACCTATGTGTTTTCGCGTTTGTCCCGTCCTGGGGCGTTAGAATCCATGTGTTTTCGCGCTTCCCCCGCCCAGGGGCGTTAGGAGCCCATGTGTTTTCACGCTTGTCCCGCCCTGGGGCGTTAGGATCCGATATGTTTTCACGCTTCTCGAGCCTCCTGGGGCCTCCTGGGGGGCGAAGGCAAGCGAAAACCGTTTCCCCGAGCACATATCCCAATACAGAACAGGAGGCCCATGTTGGATACCCCCTAGGTGGCCTGGACACGTTGAAGCACCTGGTTCCGCCATGCCACCCTGGGCGGCCTGGACACGTAAAACCACGTGGTTCCAATTCGGGACAATCATCTTAGATACCCCACCGGGTGGCCTGGACACGTGAAAACACGTGGGACCAGCTCTGGGCAACCATGTTCGATACCCCCCTGGGTGGCCTGGACACGTGAAAACACATGGATCCTTGATCGGGACAACCTTGGTAGATATCCCCCTGTGTGGCCTGGACACGTGAAAACACGTGAGTTCCAGCTCGGGACAACCATGGTAAATATCTCCCTGGGTGGCCTGGACATGTAAAAACATATGGTTCCAGCTCGGGACAACCATGTTAGATACACCACTGGGTGGCCTGGACACGTTGAAACACATGGTCTTTGCTCGGGACAATCATGTTAGATACCCCCCTGTGTGGCCTGGCTACGCGAAAACACATGGTTCAAGCTCGGGACGACCAAGTTAGATATCCCCCTGGGTGGCCTGGACGCGTAAAAACACATGGTTCCAGCTCGGGACAACCATGTCAGATACCCCCTCTGGGTTCCAGCTCGGGGCAACCATGTTAGATATCCCCCTTATGGGGGCCTGGACATGTAAACACACGTGTTTCCAGCTCGGGACAACCAGCTCGGGAGCACCATGTCAGATACACCCCTGTGGCCTGAACACGGCAAAAACACATGGTACCAGCTCGGGACCACCATGTTAGATACCCACCTAGGTGGCCTGGACACGTGAAAACATGCGGTTCCAGCTCGGAACCACCATGTCAAATACCCCACCCGTGTTGCCTGGACACATTAGCATGTGGTTCCAGCTCGGGACCACCATGTTAGATACCCCCTGGGTGGCCTGGACACGTGAAAACACATGGTTCCAGCTCGCACGGGATGCACTTCTTCGAACAACATGTGTCCCGCACCCTGTGATTTCTCGATCGGGATTTCAAACACCGACGTTTCGCGAGGGACATCCTCAATTTTTCCACGCCGAATAGGGCTTTACTTTGTTCTTCGTAGCAAATAATTTCGCCGGCCGAAATCGAAAGGAAACAACACTAAAAGAGAACCCTGGGCCCAAGCCCTTTCCGGGGAAAAACACGTGGTTCAAGCTCGGGACAACCATGTTAGATAGCCCCCTGGGTGGCCTGGACACGTAAAAAGAAAAAAGATTCCAGCTCGGGACAACCATGTTAGATACCTCCCTGGCTGACCTGGACACGTAAAAACACGTGCGTTCCAGCTCGGGACAACCATGTTAGATATCCCCCTGGGTGGCGTGGACACGTAAAAATAAAAAAACAGCTCGGGACAACCATGTTAGATACCCACCTGGCTGACCTGGACACGTAAAAACACGTGCGTTCCAGCTCGGGACAACCTTGGGAGATATCCCCCTGGGTGGCCTGGACATGTAAAAACATATGGTTCCAGCTCGGGACAAGCATGTGAAATACCCCCCTGCGTGGCCTGGATACACTGAATTCGCGCTCCCGCTCGAGACATCCTCGCAATTTCTTCCCTGGAGAGGCCCTCCAAGCGCCCCCCCTGTCCAGAGCAAGAAAACAACACTTTGTTCTGGATTGGGATATGTGTTCGGGTAGCGTTTTTGGGCCCCCAGGCGTTTCCTGGTAATTCGGCGTTGGGCCTGACGCCATGTCAGATACCCCCTGGGTGGCCGAAACACGTGAAAACCCGTGATTCCTGTTCGGGGAAATCATGTTAGATACCCCACTGGGTGGCCTGGACACATGAAAACACATGGTGCCAGCTCGGGACAACCATGTTAGATACACTCCTGAGTGGCTTGGACAGCTAAAACACGCGGTCCTTGCTCGGGACAATAATGTTAGATACCCCCCTGGGTGGCCTGGACACGTAAAAACACATGGTGCCAGCTCGAGACAACCATGTTAGATACCCCCCTGGGTGGCCTGGACACGTAAAAACAAATGGTGCCAGCTCGGGACAACCATGTTAGATACACTCCTGAATGGCCTGGACAATTAAAACATGCGGTCTTTGCTCGGAACAATCATGTTAGATACCCCCCTTGGGTGGTTTGGACACGTAAAAACACGTGGCTCCAGTTCGGGGCAATCATGTTGGATACCCCACCGGGTGGCCTGGACAAGTAAAAACACGTGGTTCCAGCTCGGGGCAACCATGTTAGATACCCCCCTGGGTGACCTGGGACGTCTGGGGGCCTCCTGGAGAGGGCCAATCTATAGGAACACACGTAAAACACACGGACTCGTGCCCCTGACCCAAATGTGTCCCGCACCCGGTGATTTATCGATTGGGAGTTCAAAAACCATCGTTTCGCTAAGGATTCCCTCAAATTGCCCACGCCGAATGGGACTTTACCTCGTTATCAATCGCAAATAATTTAGCCGGCCGAAGCGGGGGGGAAACAAAACAATACTAAAAAAGAACCCTGAGCCCGCGCCCTTTCCGGGAATATCCGTGTTGCGCGTAATCGGAAAAACAGGAACTGCATGCCCACGAGGGGGAGGTGGCGGGCGAGGAGGAGGATGACCGGGAAGAGGAGGATGAGAACGAACAGCAGCAGCAGGAACAAAAGCGGAAGGATAGAGAGGAATAAGGGGACCAGGGGTCGGGAGATCGCAACGAATCACCGACGCATCGCCGACGCAGGCGCGATGCATAGGTGATGCACGCGCGAAGCGCGAAATAAAACAGGACGAACTTAAACCGGGCGAATGGAAAACCGGACGAATCGAAACAGGAAGCAAAAATCCGAAGAGACGCCGAGAGGCAGCCAAGAGGCCTCTGGCCTTTGTGCTCGCTCTGCTCCCCCTCATCCTCCTTATCTTCCATTTCTGGCTGTTCCTCCTCCTCTTTCCTCCCTCCACAGTCAAACAATATGGGTGCTATTCTCCTTCCTCCACCGAAGCTTTGCGGAAGATCTTTACACGGAGGATGTCAACAACTGTTCTTGCTTTACGTTTTGTTGTGCAATCCGATTGTTTCCGGCGTTTCAAAAAGGTGCTGCCGCTACAGCGTAGGCCTCCTTCTCGGATCGGCGCTGTGCTCCCGTCGTTCAAAATTGCAATTATTGTGGTCCCCATGATTATTTCCAATTCCCAATTTCCCATCCTCCGCTCAATTTTCTGACTCCAACCCCGAACTTTCCGACTCCGCTCTTCTCCCCGACTCCGACTCCCAACCGATTCCAGCTCCCATCTCTCCGATTCCGGTTCTCAACTCTCCAACTCAATCTCTGGCTCCCAACCGATTCCAGCTCCCATCTCTCCGACTCCGGTTCCCAACTCTCCGACTCAGTCTCCTAATCTTTCGACTCCAACACCCAACTCTCCGATCCAAGCTCCCATCTCTCCGAATTCAGCTCCAATTTTCCCACTCCGACGCCCGTCTCTCTGGCTCCGTCTCTCAATTTCCCGCTTACGGCTGCCAACTTTCAGAATCCAGCGCCCGTCATTCCAACTCCAACTCCCGCGATCCCGACTCCAGCTCCCTACTTTCCGACTTCGGCCAAATTCCGAGCTCAGAATTGTGGCGTTCTGGCGCACACGCCGTTTCCTACACGGGACGCCTTCTGGGAGTATTTTACACCGGGCGAATATAAACTGGATGAACTTAAACCGGGAGAATTAAAACTGGATGAACTTAAATCGGATGAGATCAAGCCAGATGAATCTAAACCAGCGAATTCAAATCAGATGAAATTAAACCGGACGAATTCGAACCAAATGAATTTTAACGGACGAAATCCGCCGGCCCCCTTGTGGGGCCACCAGGCTGTAGGGCGAAGGTTCGCAGTTTCCTGTACCAGTTGCAGCTTCCAGTTTCCACTGTTACAATTCTGCTTCTTGCTGCTTACTGTTCCTTGTTGACTTCTTGCTGCTTACTTTCCCTTGTTGATGGACCGCGCGAGGGGGGAGGCCCAAAACGGGCATTTCTACCACGCCCACATCGTTTGAAGGAGTTTCTGTGGAACTCACGTCATCCTCACCCCCGGCGCGAAGAGCACGAGTCCAGAGCGGCCTCCGGTACCGTTTCCGGACGGATCCGCTGGATCCGGTGACGAATCCCAAACCGGCGCCCTCGCTTGAGACATCCTCGCAAAACCGGCCCCGGGGGAGGTGCCCAGAGGAGCCCAGAGCGGCCTCCGGCACCGTTTCCGGACGGATCCGCTGGATCCGCTGGATCCGGTGACGAATCCCAAACCGGCGCCCTCGCTTGAGACATCCTCACAAAACCGGCCCCGGGGGAGGTGCCCAGAGGAGCCCAGAGCGGCCTCCGGCACCGTTTCCGGACGGATCCGCTGGATCCGCTGGATCCGGTGACGAATCCCAAACCGGCGCCCTCGCTTGAGACATCCTCACAAAACGGCCCCGGGGGGGTGCCCAGAGGAGCCCAGAGCGGCCTCCGGCACCGTTTCCGGACGGATCCGCTGGATCCGCTGGATCCGGTGACGAATCCCAAACCGGCGCCCTCGCTTGAGACATCCTCGCAAAACCGGCCCCGGGGGAGGTGCCCAGAGGAGCAGAGCGGCCTCCGGCACCGTTTCCGGACGGATCCGCTGGATCCGGTGACGAATCCCAAACCGGCGCCCTCGCTTGAGACATCCTCGCAAAACCGGCCCTGCTTGGATGGCCGCGGCGGTTGCTAAGTACTTAACATACTTACTACGCTAAGTTAAGTACTTAGTAAGTAGTTAGCGGACTTAGCTAAGTACTTACTCAGTCATTACTAAGTGGCCCACTTAGTAATGACTTAGTAAGTACTTAGCTATCCACTTATAACCAGTTAGCTAAGTGCTTAGCGCACTTAGCTAACCACTTATAACCGCTTATAGCTAGTTTGCTAAGTAGGTTATAAGTGACTTAGCGGTTACATTGCACTTGTTATCCAAGGGCCATGCACAGGGAAAAAAGGTAAATCCACGTCTTGAAAGAGCTGAGTTTGTTCGTTGAGCGCTGCAGCGCTACAAATTTTGCATTTTGATTCGGAGTCGGTGTCCTGGATTTTTGCTTTAAAAATGAGAAGCGCTGCAGCGCTGCCTTCGGATTTATATGAACATGAAGCGCTGCGTGCGCTGAAGATGAAGCGCTGCAGCGCTGAATGTTGAGTTAAATGCATGTTTTCTAGTTGCACGTTGTTCGGATCTTCATTTTCGCCCAGCTCCGTTTGCAAGGAATTTGAATGCACATGTCAATTATGTTTTGTTGTATTCGTTGTTTTTTCAATGGTCGCATTGAGCGCTGCAGCGCTCCAAATTTGATAGCACGTATGTTACTTTGCGCTGCAGCGCAAAAAAATGGTTGTCGTCGTGATGCCGCATCGCGCTGCAGCGCGTGCGCGCTCGTGCTTCATGGGCCTCGGGCTGCAGCCCAGATCAACATTTCTGCTCGCAAATTGCATGTCCATGCAAGTCGATGTTCACGCGCACGCCGCGCGACAGCTTGTCTCAAGCTGCGGCCGCGCGCCGCATCCGCCGTCGCGCCCGCGGGCTCGCACGTTGCATTCGGCGCTATATATAGCGCTGGCATGGCGCTGCAGGCGCGTCAGGAGGAGCAGATCTTGCAGTACATCGAGGAAAGCAATTCCTCGGGGAGGTTGGCATCGGGGTGGGATCAACTGAAGGAGTTCCTGCTGGCGGAGGGGCTAGCGTATTACCAGCAGGTCCCACCGAACCAGATGGGCATCGACATTCGGAACCGCAGCGGTTCGTTAGTGAACCCTGCGCGGGCTCACAATTTAGGCGCGAAGATTTGCGCCCAGGGCTTCGTCTTGGCCAAGACGGCTGCAGCCGCTGCCTTCGAGGCCCCGCAGGGGGCGCAGTTGGAAGAGACCGCGATGGCGAACGACCGCCTTTCGCGGCTCAGCGGGGGTCGGTGCCCCCCGCTGGACTCATTGCGGTATACGTCAGTGGGCGGCTCCCACACGAACGTCTTCCTCCGCTGCGTGCTGGCCAAGGCGCCGACCACAGTGAAGGCGCTGGCAGACTCTCGGGACAACATCGACTCCGAAAAGCTGTGCGCGTTGCATCCGCAACTTGCGACGGCAGTCAAAAAGGGCCTGACGTGGTTGATCATCAAGCACGCGGTGGCCAAAGTGAAGGGCCTCAAGAACTTCGTGCAGAGGGCTTTGAACGCCGACGTCAGGGAGGCGGTTCACGAGACCGAGATCATTCGGTCAGGCTGCAGCCTATCCCCACTATAGTATATAGCGGTATGTAGTAAGGACCAGGATGATGCACGAGGAGGGTGATGAGTGGGAGCGCGTTGGGGAGGAGGTGAGAACGAGGAGCAGGAGCATTATATCTTACAGTGCTGCAGCACTTGATCGGCTCGGCGCTTGCTGCAGGCAGGTGGGCGGATGCTCTTGGCACACAGCCTCGCTGAGGGTTCCAGCAAGCCCGATTGGCGCGACATCGCCGAGCAAGCGGGCCACGCGAACCCACCTTGCAAGGCGTGGATCGCTGACTTGTGCAAGTTTGTTGAGCTCGGGCCACAAAACGGAGAACTTCTCCGTGAAATAGATGAAGCCCTCAAGACCTTCACGAATGTGGACGTCTCGGGGCAAACTTTGATGTGCGGCTCTGAATTCTGGCGCAAGTTGAATTCGATTAAATGGGGGAAGCACCAGGAGTCGTACCCGCATGTCGTAGCGGCGCTCGTGAAGGCCAACTATTCAGGCGAGCACGTGGTGGATAGCATGTGCAGGACCATCCATAAGCTTGTCGGCGCCCCCTTGTAGTGACATGCGCTGCAGCGCATCTATGCATTGCGCTGCATTGTTAGAACTGCGTACCCACCCCTCCCCCCTCCCCACGCACACACACACGCACCGTTACATTGCTTTATTCCCAAACGCAATCGCTGAAGCGATGGGCGGATCAAGGCAAACGAGATCGTCCACGTCGCGTCCCGCAAGGCGGACGCGGCTGCGGCCGACAACCTCATGGCCGATGCAAGGTCGCTCGTGAAGAGGTTGGATATCGGAGCGGAGCAGGGCTTCTTGCACATCACAAAGTTGGATGTCCGCTGTGCCACGCACCTGGTGAAGAAGCGAGCGCCAGGAGACCGCACTTTCGGATGCGTAGCAGATATAGCGCAGGTATCTTCTCACGCCACCTTTCGTGTGCTCCTTGTTTCCCTCCCTCCCTGCTTTTCGCCATTCAATGTCGCTGCAGCGACCCTCCAGAGAGGTCTTACTCCATGAGCTCGGGGAGCCAGCCCAGCTGCAGATGAAGAGCTTGGGGATCGAGTTCGGCAAGGCGGTGCAGACCGACAAGCAAGGCGATGGCGCACCCGAGTTCCCAGCGAGCGCCGATGCAGACGCGCCGCGCGCGGCAGCGTCGTCGGCCGCTGAGCTGAAGAGCAACGTCTTCCGCATGCGGCGTGCAGGGTTCGACGTGGGGAAGCACATCGTCCAGAAGAAGGAGGTGGATGACGTTTTCGAGGTGCTCTCCATCTCGGAGAATGGGATCACCGCTCAGAAGAAGTTGTACGGCGACCTGGTGGGCGAAGAGATCTCCATTGCGCGGCTGCAGCCACCCCGCCGCCCGTGCAGGGAGCAGGGGGGGGAGGAGGAGGTAGTAACTGCGATATTGTATTTCCTGTACTTAAGTTGCAATGGGTTGGTCGATGCGCTGCAGCGCACGGAGCAGTTAGCCGAGCGGGCGGATTGAAGTAAACATATTGCTCGAGAATTACAAGTTGACGTCCAGGGTGCAGGAGCAGTTGCCGTTCACGAAGGAGCACTTGCCGCCAGCCCACGAGGGTTGGGCGATGGACGCGTTCAAGGGGGCATGCAACATGGCGCTGCGGCTCCAAGCGCTGAAGTACCAGGCGAACATTTTGCACTTGGAGATCCTGCAGGACCCACCTGCCGTGCGCTGCAAGCGAGCGTTCAAAGTGGGTGAGCTCGTCAGACTTGTGCTTCCGCAATCGTCCGCGCCCCCCTCCGACGACGCCGCGCTGCAGCGCTGCGCTGAGCACGAGGTAGCGAGGATTTCGGGGCGCGTCAGGCCGTAGCGACGAGGTCAGTGATGTTACCGACTGCGCGCCATGTAGCTCCACGCGGTGGGAGTGGTCGCATTTCAGCCTCGTCCACGCGGGCCAGCACGGGCTGCGTTGCGGAGAGCATCTCGTTGGGGAAGGTTGGCCTCTACGAGTTCTTCGTGGGCCCGCAGTTCGCAGGGCCCCCCGCTGAGGGGTCGCGGGGCCCCGACGCCTTTGTCAGCCCCTTCTGGGTGGTGGCAAAGTCCGACTCAGAGCCCAACATGGAGCTCCGAAAGGAGACCGTGACGTTCGGGACAGGCGTCAACAAGGTGCAGGTGGGGGTGCCCCAGATGCATAACACTTGCGCCCTGTCCGCGGGCGACTTCCTGGTGGTGAAGCCGTGGCCGCGGCTGCAGCCGCGGCCAGCCAAGAAGCTCAGGACGGCCTGAGCTGGCGATATAGAGGGACCACGCGGGAGGATGAGGCAGGAGGGAGGGGTGATGCGGAGGAGGAGGAGGAGGAGGCAGGGTAAGGTTTGGCATAGGGAGGAGGATGAGGGGGCTTAAGGAGCGGCGAGCGCACATGACGGCACCGAGCGTGGCCCTCCGATTGGTGTAAACAGTGTGCGGGTTGGTGCGAAGTGCGATACTTGCCGCGGCGCTGCAGCGCGCGGAACGATTCGTTGCGCCAGCATCGTCGCTGCAGCGACTGTACAATATTGGTGCTGACATCAGCCTTTCCCACAGACATGCCGCTGCAGCGGCTTCGTCATCACTGTTGTGCTCGATGTGATCGTTGCTCTTCGCTTCATCTTTCACATGCGCTGCAGCGCACCTCATCATGAGCACCTCGTCCGCGCACATGTTGCCTCATCACTCCATCGCAGCAATTTTGGCGCTGAAGTGCGACCGCGCTCGGGCTGCAGCCTCGGCGCGCCGCGCGCGCGATGGCGACGATCAAGCGCGACTGCGTCGTGTTGCACGACAACCGTACGGGGCGCGAGCTGGTCGCGGCCGTCGAGGTCATCGGAGACCGCGAGTGTATCACCGTGACCACCGCAGGTTGGAGCAAGTGGGTGTGCGGCAAGGCTCAGGGCTTGCGAGGCACGATGTTCCTAACGTGGCTGAAAAATCAGCGCGCCGCGTCGTCGGGGCCAACGGCGCCGACGACGCTCTTCGCTGCAGCGGAGCCAGGCCGCCGCCCGACCACGCGGTCCGGCCGCGCCAGTCGCCAGGTTCCAGTGGACAAGTGCTTCAAGACAGTGCAGCTGCCGCCGTTTGGCGATACTGAGGCAACAGAGCTGCAGATTGTCATTCCCCCACCTCATAGGGGGGGGAGGGACAAGCTGCAGGTGGTGCTGCACGAGAAGGGCGTAGAGTACATCAAGGCCAAATTGCTTCAGGAGGCGGCGGAGGCGGCAGAGGCGAGCACGGTGCTGAAGCGCCCGCGGCGCCACGAGACCGACGTTCCTTGCGGCACCCGCATCTATTGGGTGCAGCGGCTCCAAGCTTGGCGGGCCGTCCGCACAGACTGCGGTTGCAGCAGGACGGCCTTGTTCCGCACAAACCGCGGCTGCAGCAAGGATGACGCTGAAGCGGCCGCGGCGAAGTGGTGCACCGCCGAACTCAAGGATTGCGAAGCGGATGAGCTCCAGGAGATGGAAGCGGAGGCGGAGGGCGATGCGGAGGAGGAGGCCGACTCGGACTGAGCTGCGGCGCGCTCGGTCGACCGCATCGCTGGGGCGTGCGATCTCGGTCGGCAGTGCGATTGAGAATGGCAGCGAGGAGGACGAGCACGGGGACGAGGGCGAGGAGGAGAAGGAAGAGGAGGATTGGGATAATAATTGCGGATTGTTGGTGGATCCCCCCAATGTTCGCTACGGTTGGTGCCATTGCGAATCGTTGGTATGATCAAGCGTGCTGCAGCACGACGACACTACGATCAAGTGTGCCTCTCACGCGTTGCCGCCGTCGATGTGTGACCTCACGGCGCTGCAGCGCTGACTTACGTTTCGTGTGTTTGGAGTCCATCGTGCTGCAGCGCTGATTTACGTTCGGGTGTCTGGCGTGCCGATATCAGATTTTTGCGTCGCGCTGCAGCGCTGACTTACATTTTGTGTGTCTGGCGTGTTGATGTAGCGCTTCGATCGCGCTTGCAGCCCGCATGTTCGCTTTATGTTATTGCATGTGGTTCGCAACCACCTGTGATCAGAACATCAATGGCTGCCAACATGAGTGCAGCGACGCCGCCATGGCGGCTTCCCTCGGAGCCAGTGCCGCCGCCGAAGGCGAAGTCCGCTGCATCGGATGCGACATATGCGGCTACTCCCCCTCCTCCGCCGCCGCCGCCACCACCGCCTCCGACGTCGACGAGGACCGCGGCTGCAGCCGCCAGTGATGTGCCAGCCCCGCGCGCGGCTGCAGCCGCGCGCAAGCGCGATGCTGATACCAAGGTTGGCATGTGGAAGCTTGTGTGCGACATGATTCGGGAAGCGCTTCAGCGCGGGGACCGCGAGGCAGCGTTTGCGCTGGCAGTCCAATACCACGTCGCGAAGAAGCCGCGGAAGTGACGGGCGCGCGGCGCGCGCGCGGTCAGTGCTGCAGCACCACTGTTTCAGTCGGATACAGCATCGCGACGGCGGCGACGGCGACAGAGACAACGACGACGGCGTTAAAGACGACGTAATTCAGAGCAGTGCATGCAGGAGAAGAAGGTGGAGGGAGGATGATGACGAGGAGGAGGAGGGTGAACAGGAGGACGACGACATTGAGGACGACGTTCTGGCACGCCCTCATTTTCACAGGTTCCCACCGCTCGCTGCCAGCACCTCGGAGCAGGGGAAGGGGGAGCAGGATGATGATGATGATGATGAGGAGGAGGAGGAGAAGGAGGCCGAGGACGAGGAGCATGACGAGGAGGAGGAGGAGGAAGACAACCAGTTGGCACCCATGCCCCGCCCCCCCGATCCTTCTGCCTATTCCTGCCTCCGCATACTCCCTCTCCTCCTCCTCCTCCTCCTCCTCCTCCTCCTCATCCTCCCTCTCATTCTCCTACTCCTCCTTCTCCTCCTCCTTCTCCTCCTCCTCCCTCTCCTTCTTCTCCTCCTCATCAGTGTCCTCCTCCTCCTCCTCCTCCTTCTCCTGCCCCCCCTCCTCCCCCCCCTCCTCCTCTCCCTCCAATCCTCCTCCTCCCCCTCATCCTCCTCCCCCTCCTCCTCCTATCCTGAGGGGGCAGCCCTGGGGAGGTCAATCCAGTCGTTGGCCTTCGGAGGTTCAGTTGGGGGTGAGGTTAATTTGCGGGGTGATGTTACTTTGGGGGGTCAGTCGATTGGTTAGCAGGGGTCCATCGTCGTCAGCGTCGTCGCCATCGTATTCGTCGTTGGCACCGCCGCTGTTTTTTGTTCCGCGCAGCTGCAGCTGCAGCTTCGCGCGCTGCAGCGTCGCGCGCCCGCGCGCCCGAGTGCAGCTTCAGCTGCAGTGACGGGACTGGTTTCCACCACCACCATACCATATGTTGGAGAAGGAGGAGGAGGAGAAAGAAGAGGAGGAGGAGGACCTCTCCCTCCAACTTATGGTACTGGTGGTGGAAACCAGGCCCATCATGCAGCTTGGCGAGCTGCAGCCTCGCTGCAGCGATGGCGTCGCTCGAGGAGTTCGACAGCTACGACGAGGACTTCGAGGAGTTCGACAGCGACGACGGCAGCGTCGGCCGCATGCGGCCGACGCCGCCTGCGGCGCCGCCGCCAGGCGCGCTGCTCGCGGCCGCGGCCGCGGCCAAGGCGCGGCCGCGGCCGTCGCGCGCCGCCCCGCATGGCAGCGTCGGCCGCGCCTTGGGCAAGGGCAAGGACAAGGACAAGGACAACGTCGGCGGCCCACCTTGCGCCTTGGGCAAGGGCAAGGACAAGGACAAGGACGTCGGCGGCCCACCTTGCAGAAAGGGCAAGGGCAAGGACAAGGACAAGGACGTCGGCGGCCCACCTTGCAAGGGCAAGGGCAAGGACAAGGACAAGGACGGCGGCGGCCCACCTTGCAAGGGCAAGGGCAAGGACAAGAGCAAGGGCGGCAAACTTGTCCAAGGGCAAGGGCAAGGGCAAGGGCGGCGGGGCGGCTGGTTCAACAGGGCGCAGCAGCTCTGCGAGCTGCTGCTGGCGGGCGAGTACGCCGACGCCGCCGCCCTGGCCGAGGAGCACTACGCTGGCCCAGCAGAGGTCTGGGTCGGCCAGGGCGGCGGCGTCGGCGAGGAGGCCGCCGAGGAGGCGCAGGCGCCGAGGGGCGCCTCATGAGGAGGGAGGAGGCCGCGGATGAGGCCGCGGAGGCGGAGGCGCTCGGCGGCGGAGGCGGAGGCCGCGGAGGCGGAGACGCCCTCGGCGCTGCAGCGCCCACATGAGAGCCGCGGCGCGCCACCGCGGGGCATGGGGGGCCGCCGCGGAGCATTCCACTACGTGGGCGACGGAATGGGACGGTAACTCAGTAGAGGTAGACAGGGGGAGAGGGGGGACTATAGTAGAGGTAGACAGGGGGGAGACTTGATATACATAGGGAATGCGAGGGGGACGATGGAGACGCAGCGTGGGGGTGGAGTGAAGACACATTGGAGAGAGACGGTAGACAGGATGCCCGCTGCAGCGGGTATACACTCTCCCGTGAGCGAGGGGGACAACGAACGCATAGTGATAGGATACATGCTGTAGCAACCCAACATGTAAGATCAATGGGGGCAATGGGGGGGTGGATTGGATCAGTTCGCGAGCATAGCCTGCCGACGCATGCATGTGTTTTAGGCCAGGTTATATTTCGTGCGCCAGATCGCGTGGTGCGCCCGCGCTGTCGCCCAGAAAGGCGCTCCGATATCTTCATCACATCTATCTGCCATCGTCGACGTTCACATCCTGATCCGCTGACAGTTTTTTGCATGGGCTGATGTGCCAGGGGTCGGCCTTGGATTGGCCAGGAAAGTTTGGGGGCACTTGGGGGGGTCCTGGGGCACTTCAGATGGCAAACAGTCTCGCATCGCATCGCCCTTCGCCACTCTCCCTGCTCCCCTTCAGCACAGTTCGTTGCGCCGCCGAGTAGCTCCCCCCATGGCCTCCTGGCAGCCTCACCAGCTCCCATCAGCCTTGTCCTCAGCAGTCTCGAGCCATCGCGACGCTGCTGCAGCAGAGCCGTGAGCGTAAATCTTTGCAGTTGACAGCGGTGTCGGCATCGTCAACCTCGTCGCGACGCTGCTGCAGCAGCGCCGCGTGATGTACTTCGCGCCTCTCTTAGTTTCACTCCCACCTCGAAATCAGCAGTGTGGACAGTGTTCTGGGACTGCGTGGGTGGGCGTTGGGGCGGGCTGGAGTGCTGGATGTTGGCATCAGGATGGCTGATCTGAGGTCGATTGGGAGCTTCGGGTGGCGATCTGAGAGCGTCGGTGCCCCTCTGCAGAGGTGATGCTGTCTGACAGCGGCGTGTCTGTTCAATAGCCCCCTCTATTGAACAGCCACGCCCGTGTCTGTTCAATAGCCCCCTCTATTGAACATGCCATGTTCAATAGCCCCCTCTATTGAACAGCCACGCCCGTGTCTGTTCAATAGCCCCCTCTATTGAACAGACACGCCTCTGTCGATGTCCCAGCTGCCTTCGAGGCTCCCAGATCGCTTCGGTATTTGCTCCTGATCACACTTCGCGCATCTCCTGGATCCGTCCCGCGCCCTCCTCGGACACCTTCCGTGTCCCTCCTGTGTCTGCCCGCCCGCCCGCTCCCGGGCTCCCGTGTATACCTATCCGTCTCCCGCGTCTCTCCCGCGTCTCTCCCGTGCCCCCTCCGTGTCTCCACATGCCTTCCGCGCGCCCCCGCCCGTGTCCCTCCGCACCGCTTCCGCATCCGTCCGCCCGCTCGCCCCCGAACTCCCGTGTCCCTCCCGTGTCTCTTCCGTGCCCCCCCCCCCCCGTGTTTCTCCCATGTCCCTCCCACCCCTCCGTGTCTTTCGCACCGTCCCTTCCGTGTTCCTCAAATGATCATGCATCCCCCCCCGTGTCCTGCCCGCCCGCCCGCCCGCGCTCGTGTCCTTCCCTCCCGTGTCTCCTCGCATCTCCCCCCGCCCCCCCCCCCTCCCCCCCGTGTCCCTCATTATCTCCCTCCTCTCCTTTCCATCACTCTATATCTCTCTCCCTATTGCCCACTACCATGCGTTCCATCATGGTGCGCATGCATAGCGCTGCAGCGCTTCATGTTACTTTGTGACGATGATTTCTGCTGAGCGCTGCAGCGCTCACGTGTGTTCCTTAATTGCATGCGATCGTTGCGCTGCAGCGCATCTGTACTGTTGTGGCCTCTCTTCCACCTCAGCAGCCGAGTGCTTCAGCTCTCGCAGTGTGGGAGGCCCTCCCTCGCGCTTCCCCTCGGAGCGTCCGCGCACCCCCTCGCCCTCGCGGAGGGCATCATGTCTGCCGCGGCTGCGGCCACACCCATCAACCACATCCTGGATAACCTGGACAGCTGCGACGCCTTCTTCGCATCGCAGATCGGCGTCATCGCCGCCGACGCGATGGCGCAGAGCCAGTCCGCCTTGTCCATGAGCGTGCAGCTGCAGCTTCACAACTTGGGGACGATCGGGGCTGCCCAAGCAGCTACCCTGCAGAATCGAATCACCGCGTCGGGCTTCGCGGACAGCCACAAGGCGCGCCTCAGCGCCGCGCTGGCCGCGCGCGTGGGCACGGCGACGCCCACGCTCCAGATGCGCGTGCAGACGCTCGCGTCAGGGCGGTGCTATCCATCGTGCTTTGCACATCGGACCGCCGAAGTGTTATTCACATGTATGGTTTAATTGTTTGTTCTGTACTTTATGTATGTTACCATGTTCATGTTTCAAATGTACTTATGTTAGCATGCTGCAGCATGCCTGCGTCGATTCGTAGGCTGGTGGACTTTACCATGCAGGGCTGGGGTTTATTTCGCGACCCCAGCCAGAGCATCGTCGCGAAGGTGCGCGCGTTGATCAAACGTTGCGGTGCCATCGGCTTGACGGTTCCGAGCGAGAACACGCTGAAAGAGTTGGCGGCGTTGATGGCATGCGCCCATCTTCCAGACGCAAACCCTGGGCAGCTCTACGGGATCGTGACGGAGATGAAGGTTTGGGATTCGGCGGGAACGCCTAACGCAGACGCATCATATCGCACTGACTGCAGCCAATGCGATGCGGCGCGTCAGCGTTAGAGTTTCCCGACGAGTCGCCCTTTACAGGGTCAGTTCTTGGCGAGCCGCAGGGGCGCGACGGGGCAAGCGGCGACAGTGACTTGGAATTTCCCAGCAGATCCTCGGCAGCTCCCTCAGCACATCTTCGACGCGGCGTACACCGATGCGGACCCGCCGATCGATGTGACGCGCGACCTCGCCAACGTGGTATCGCATCCACGAGCCTGCTGCCACCCCGTCGTGCGCTGCAGCGCTGATTGTTCTGGATGTATTGGGTGCTTCGGTGAGCTCGGTCCTTTAGGTCCACCTCGCATAGAGCATGATAGGTTTCATGCTACGCGTGCGCCGCTGAAGCGGCCTGCGGGTCTCAACGCCATCAAGGCCCGCGTGCCTCTCAGGCTGACCAACAAGGGCTTGCGGGCTGCCGCCCCACCGCATCAGCCGAGCACTGCCATTGTGCCATGGACACCATCGGGGTCGCCCTCCGTGCCGCCTGCAGCGCCAATGCAACCCATGGACGCGATGGCCGTGATGCAGCAAATGCTGGCAGCGTTTGCGCCACCGCCATCGCCGCCCAACGAGCTGCAGCTGCAGCTCTTCCCGCGCCGCCCTGCGGCGCCCACGGCGAGCCCCCCCGCGAGTCCCCCCGCGATTGGTGATTCGCCAGCTGGGCCAGCATTGTCAGCGGCGGCGCCAGATGCTGCTGCAGCAGCGCCAACGCCGCCAAACGAAGATGCTGCTGCAGCAGCAGACGGAGACGAGGATGCTGTGCTGCAGGCGATCGAGACCTTGGCTGCGGGCAGCGCGAAAGGCGAGCTGCCTCGCAAGGGCAAGGGCAAGGGCAAGGGCAAGAAGGGCAAGGGCAAGAGCGCGATCAAGGGCAAGAGCAAGACAGGCGCTGGCAAGGGCAAGACGGCGGCCAAGGGCACGGCCAAACCGAAGGCCAAGGGCAAAGGGAAGGCCAAAGCCAAGGCCAAGGCCAAGCCCAAGGGCAAGGCGGCAGCCAAACGGGGCCAAATGGCACTCGGGTGCAGCAAATGCCGCTACCTGCCGAATGGCTGCGGCACGTGCCGCGACCCGAACTTCACTGGCCGTCGCGGCAAGCCGTGAGCGCGCAACGGGCACTGTCGGCATATGGAGGTGAGGATGAGGATTATGAGGGCGAGGAGGAGGATGGGTAGGATGATGAGGAGGATGAGCATGTGGAGGAGAAGGAATGAAGAGGATGGTGAGGATTAGTGCGAGGTTGGATGGAACGCTGGCCGATGATATGAACGGTAGTGGCGATGGTCTTGCCTGGCGGTCGCGCGGCTCGCACGGACGACGAGGAGGATGAAAGTCAAATATGTTGACGGGTTCTCTTGGATGCGGGCGCTGCAGCGCTGGCGCCTTTGTGGTCAACGTTTGCATCGCCATCATGATCACGATGCAGCGCTGCAGCGCTCGCTTTCCTGGGTGGTGGCGTAGATATTGCGCGCTGTTGTGTTCCGATGCAGCGCTGCAGCGCCTGTCAGACTTGTGGTGCCGTTGTAGCGTTGGCGCGTTTGTGAGTGTGCAGTTGCAGCCGCGGTGTCCATGTATTGCGTGACGTGCTCGTCTTGAGTGCCAGTCGTTCCTCGTCGATACGCGCTGCAGCGCCATCATTCGTGATGTCGAGCGTTGTCTCCCGCATGGTTGTTGCCAAGTCACGCGCTGCAGCGCTGTGATTCGCTCATGTTGCGCGTTGCCGATGGCATGCCCTCCTCCCCCTCCTCCTCCTCCTCCTCCTCCTCACTTGGCTCGCGCGTCGCAGTCGCCATCGTTCGCTGCAGCGGGTGCTGGCAACGGACCTCCTCCGCCTCCTCACTGGGCTCGCAATGGCGGCGCGCCGCTGCGACAAGCCGTTCGAAGCGCAAGCGCGCGCCGACCGTCGCGACGAGTTGCGCGAGGCCCGCGCGAGAGCGACGGCGACTGCTACAGCACAGGTGAAGGAGGCGCGGAATAACGCCAGGAAAGCGGAGAAGCAGGTGCAGATCCGCACCGCGGAGCTGCAGGTGGATGAGGAGGCGGATGAGAAGGAGGACGGTGGGGTTCATGAGTGTGGCAGGCTACTCCCCCGCTGCAGCGGGGGAGAAGGACGACAGGGGGGGTGATCAGGAGGAGGTGGAAGGCGATGATGTGGGAGGATGAGGAGTATGAGTAGCAGGGTCGGGGTCAGATGGACATCGCCGCTTCGGACGTGGCCAACCAGAAACTCAACGAGGCGTTGACCTCGCTGCGGAACGCCAAGAAGATGAAGGTGACCTGAGTGAGGTCGGCCTCGGCGACCGCCTGCTGAAGCATGCTGGTTCGATTGATTGGTAAAGGCTGGAGGGAACGTGGTTGAGCGTGTTGTTTGAGTTGCGCTGCAGCGCTTCTCCGTGGACCACGGTTGAAAGTTTGCGCGCGGATCATGATGTGTTAATGTGTTGCGCTGCAGCGCAGTTTCGCTTGCAGTTTCTCGTTGGATGGTGATGTGGCGGATGATGAGGGCGAGTGATATTGATGCTGTCGACGATGAAGGTGATGGTGACGGGGAGGATGAAGGGACGGGAGACGGATGATGAGGGGGATGGGTAGGTTGAGGAGGAGGATGGGGAGGATGAGGGGGCGCATGAGGCGGAGGAGGAGGAGGAGGAGGAGGAAGAGGAGGAGGAGGAGGTATAGGAGGGGGAGGAAGAGGAGGAGGACGAGGGGGATGGCGAGCAGGATGGAGGAGGAGGAGGACGTTCGCGCTGCAGCGCGTCAGATTGTCATCATTGAACGTTAGCGGCGCTGTAGCGCCATGTGCTCCCAGACTGTTGCTTGGCAGTTAGCGCTGCAGCGCGCATTTGGTTGCTCTCCACGCGGTGCAGCCTCATTTCCATCCGTAGTCGCCGTGGCCCCTAGCGGAGGGGCCCCTCCGCGCGCGCGCAGCGACGGAGGCAAGCTTGCCTCGGGAACGCGCGCGATGGCGGCAGAGGACGACCGCCCAGCGAAGCTGCGGCGGCTGTCCCGCCTTCGCGCGGAACTGCCATTCATGCATTGTAATGCGATGGCGCAATTCCTGGCGTCCGTTAAGCGAGACGGAACCCCCGAATTGGGATCCCGACGCCAGGATATCAGAGACGCTCGGGAGCTCATGGTCGGTGAGAACACGCCGTACGGCAAGCTCCACCAGAACATGGTAGTCGGGCAGCACACGGTGGAGATCTGCAGTCCAGCAGCAATGCTGTGGTATTGCAGCGCCCTCCCCGCGATGCAGCCTCTGTGGCAGCGGGCGCTGGAGCTGCCACGCCCGTGGCACATCATCATTTACGGCGATGAAATAGGCGCTGGCAACGCGCTGGCGCACGTGCAGAACCGCAAGCCCTGGGGCACCTACTGGACGATCGCGGAATTCGGCCCGCAGGCGCTTTCGTCGGAGGACTTTCGCGATAGCGTCGCTGCAGCAACGATATATGCGGGGGGGGAGGGGGGTAGAGAGAGAGATAGAGATAGAGAGAGAGAGAGAGAGAGAGAGAGAGAGAGAGAGAGAGAGAGAGAGAGAGAGAGAGGCGCTGCAGCGCCAGTTGTGCTGCGATTTGTTCGCAGGATGCGTGGTTCCAGCTCGCGACGATGCGGGCCAAGACCGCGAACGACATCCAGCCGCACGGACTGACGATGCTACTGGACGCAATCCTCGCGCAGTTCTGGCCTGATCAGGGGCGCAACTTCAGCGCAGGCATCAGCTTGCGGCTGCGCCCCGACGGCGCGACGGAGCTCATCCAGATGGACCTCGGAATTTACATTCAGCCGCTGCAGCGGTCGCCGCATAGCACCCAAGATTAGTTAGCATACATGTGCACATGTATATATCCATTACGCCTTCTTGCGTCGCTGCAGCGGCTCTGTCGGATCGCGGACGAGGATGCAATACACCGCTTGATCGGAATGAAAGGTTCGTCAGGAATCAAACCATGTTTTATGTGCCGCAACGTGTTCTTGAAGGGCGAAGTTCGGGATATAGTTGCTTCTGATGCGACGGGTGTCGCTGTTCACCACTCGGAACCAGATGCGTCGCGGCTGCAGCCGATGACGGCGCCGTTGATCGATGCCATCTGCAACAGATTGATCGAAAGGGGTCAACATCATGAACAAGGGCGAGTTCCAGGAGTTGGAGCGCCGACTTGGCTGGAACTGGGACCCCCATTTGCCTGAGCGGGTTCGGAAACTCAAGCCGCTCGAGACAGTCATGTTTGATTGGATGCATTGTATTTTCGTCAACGGTACATATAACATTCTGGTGTTCCAAATGTTTCGAAGGTTGAAGGGTTACTGGGCGCGCGCAGACGCATATTTCCAGGACTGGTCGTTTCCAGGGTGCCACTCCATCTCCCCCGACACGTGCGCGATCTTCGGCGAGAAGCGCGTGAGGTCCCACGTTGACAGCAAGCATTTCAAGTGTACCGCCAGCGAGGGGCTCACAACCATGCAAGTATCATTGCATGCTTCGCGCCCCCGCCAGACCAATAATACATGCGCTGCAGCGCACGTGAATTTCTGTAGGATATGTACTGCACCCTCTTGTTCGGACATGCGTTCGCGCGGGCGGATTGACGTGTTTCTTCAGGGAGGTGGCTAGCGACGCTGCAGCGCCTGCAGTCCGATCTGCTTGCGCAGTGTTCGAGGCGCACACGATCGTTGTGGAAGAAATCCTACGAGTATCCAGGCGTCAGGCAGACGCGGATAAGCTGCAGGCTGCGGTTAACATGTTTTTGCTGTCATACAGCAGCGTCTTTGGCAAGGAAACGATGGCGCAGAAGTTCCATTACCTGCGCCACTTCGCCAACTACGTGAGGCGTTGGGGCCATGTGGCGCTGCCGTCGTGCTGGGTTTTGGAGCGCAAGCACAAGACCAGCAAGCGCTTTGCGAACGCTCTTCAGGTGGGGGCTGCAGCCTCCAGCGGCTGGGACGCCAATGTCCTGAAGAGCGTCACCGAGCGGCACCTGTGGCAGCTCATGGATGGCGACACCTTTAAGGTTAACTGCCTGGTTAACGCCACCAGGCCGTCCAAGGCCATCTCGCGCGAACTGCTGCAGCAGTTCGGGCCTGCGGACTTTGTTACGTCCGCTGCAGCGCGGTGCCGCTACCACGACGTCAAATACGGCGACGTCGTGCTGTTGGAGGACGGAGGAGGGGAACACATTGCGGCCGAGGTGTTGAAACACCTCTCCTTCACCAAGAACGGCCACTACTATGGCTTGAGCTTGGTCCTGCCCTACTTCTTCAAGGAGAAGCTGCACCCGCGCGCCTCCGCGCACGTGCTTGGCGGCGATGCCGACGCCTTTTGGGCGCACACGGCGAGCATCGTGTGCTCGCTCGCGTGGGCGCCGCGCGAGGGCGGCGGCATCCGAGTGGCGCGCCCGATATGGTCGCAGCCGCGGTGGTGCGCTTTAGCCTAAAACGTGGATTCCTTACTGGCGCTGCAGCGCACTTTTTTACATTGCTAAATGCTTCGGTGCTGCAGCACCTGAACGTTGTATGGTCGACGACTCCTCTTCTCCGCCTTGAAAACGTGGATTCCTTCTGCATAGCGCACCTTTTTCATTGACACTTCGGTGCTGCAACACCTGAACAGTGCATGGTCGCCGATTCCTCTCCTCCGCCTCGTTCCTCCTCCTCCTCTTGCGCTGCAGCGCTAATGTCGTTGATCAGTGGTGCGGTCGTTCAAACTCCTCCTTCCCCGCATCCTCCCCCTTCTCCCCCTCCTCCTCCTGCTCCTACTGCTGCTCCTCCTCCTCATCTTGCTCCCCCTCCCCCTTCTCCTCTCCCCCCCCCTCCTCTGACGAGGGGGGGAGGGTGGAGGAGGGGGAGGGGGAGGAGGAGGAGGAGGAGGAGGAGGAGGAGGAGGATGGAGGCATGGAGGGGAGGGAGCAGTTGAGGAGGAGCCGAAAGGAAAACGACGAGAAGCCTAGAGCGAGAGGAGGATGGGGAGGAAGGTGGGGGGGGTGAGGGGAGGAGGAGAGAGGAGGACGAGGAGGAGGAGTAGGAGGAGGAGGAGGAGGAGGAGGAGGGGACGGAGGAGGAGGAGGAGGATGAGGAGTGAAGCTTGGAGGAGGAGGAGGAGGAGGAGGAGGATGAGGAGGGGATGGGGGGAGGAGGAGGACGATGGAGGAGCGGAGGGTTAGGAGGACGAGGAGGAGGATGAGGAGGAGGAGGACGAGGGAGGAGTATATGATGATGACGAGAGGAGGAGGGCGAGAGGAGGAGGCGGAGAGGAGGAGGAGGAGGAGGAGGAGGAGGAGGAGGAGGAGGAGGAGGAGGAGGAGGAGGAGGAGAGGGAGGAGGAGGAGGAGGAGGAGGATAGAAGGAGGGGGGAGGAGGAGACGCCGCCCGCGCGCGTGCGGCTTACAGGCCGCGCGGGGAGCGCGCCCTCCCTTTTCCCTTTGCTTCGCGGCTCGGGATCGCCATCGAAAAACATATCAAGACATGTTTTTCGATGGCGACCCCGAGCCATGGGGCAGTCTCCTCTCGGAGGACCCCTCGGGGATGTCGGGGATCCTCCTCGACGTCCCCGAGGGGTGGGACGGGCTCGGCAGCCATCGGCCCGTCGCACGTCGTCTCCTCTCGGAGGACCCCTCGGGGATGTCGGGGATCCCCGACATTAACCCAGGAGATTTGGGAAGGGCCGGCAGCAATTCTTTAAAGGCCTCCCAGCGCGCCCACCCCAAACCCTCTGGGTTTGTGACGACGGCGGCTACGGTGCGGTGCGGACGCTTCTGGGCCTGCCGAGCGGCGCGCGGGGCCCCCCCCCCCCGCCGCACCACGCCCGCGCCCAGCGGCCAATTGCCGCCTGGAGATAGGCGGCGCAGGAGCGCGGCCGCACACGCGAACTTATCGCTCCCCCCATTTTTATGCGCCCACCGCAGCCGCGCAAGGCTGCGTCGACGCCCCGGCCCTGCAGGCCGCCGCGTCGAGCTGGCCGTCGTGGGCGGAGGCGCGCCCATCGCCGCCTCCGCCGCCGGCTCCCGTTTTGTTGTGTTCCGCCGTCTCTCCACAAGCCGCCTAACACACAGTCCGCCCGAATCGCCTCCTCCTCGACATCCTCCTCCCCTCTTCTCCTCCTCCTCCTCCTCCTTCTCCTCCTCCTCCTCTCTCCCCCTCCTCATCCTCCTCCTCCTCCTCCTCCTTTTCCTCCTCCTCCTTCTCCTTCCCAGAGTCCGCTAACCACTTCGTAAGTCCGCTAACCACTTAGTAAGTAAGCTAGCTAGCGGACTTACTATGTGGTTACTAAGTGGTTAGTAAGTGGTTACTGGGTGGTTACTAAGTGGCAGCTAAGTGGTTACTAAGTGGTTAGCAAGTGGTAGCTAGAGTGGGGACTTAGCGAGCTAACCTCTACTAGAAACTTAGCAAGGTTAGCCTCCAGCTATAAGTGGTTAGTATCTCCTACTAACCAGTTGTAGCTGGTTATACAACTTACATCCGACTTACAACACTTACAACCTACTTACAACTCACTTGTACGTACATACTAAATCCTCTAACCCCTTAGTATCCGCGCTAACCACCTAGCAGCCGCCGCGGCCATCCAAGTGGGGGAGGTGCCCAGAGGAGCCCAGAGCGGCCTCCGGCACCGTTTCCGGACGGATCCGCTGGATCCGGTGACGAATCCCAAACCGGCGCCCTCGCTTGAGACATCCTCGCAAAACCGGCCCCGGGGGAGGTGCCCAGAGGAGCAAGAGCGGCCTCCGGCACACGTTTCTGGACGGATCCCTGGAGGGGACGGGTGAGAATCCCAAACCGGCGCCCTCGATTGAGGACATCCTCGCAAAACCGGGCCCCGGGGGAGGTTCCCAGAGGATCCCAGAGATGCCTCCGGCCACCGTTTCCGGAGACGGACCCGCTGGATCCAGGACGAATCCAAACCGGAGCCCTCGCTTGAGACATCTTAGCAAAACGGCCACGGGGGAGGGTCCAAGAGGAGCCAGACCGCATCGCACCGTTTCTGACGATCCGCGGATCGGTGGGTGACGAATCCCAAACCGGAGCCCTCGCTTGAGACATCCTCACAAAACCGGCCCCGGGGGAGGTGCCCAGAGGAGCCCAGAGCGGCCTCCGGCACCGTTTCCGGACGGATCCGCTGGATCCGGTGACGAATCCCAAATCGGCGCCCTCGCTTGATACATCCTCGCAAAACCGGCCCCGGGGGAGGTGCCCAGAGGAGCCCAGAGCGGCCTCCCGCACCGTTTCCGGACGGATCCGCTGGATCCGGTGACGAATCCCAAACCGGCGCCCTCGCTTGAGACATCCTCGCAAAACCGGCCCCGGGGGAGGTGCCCAGAGGAGCCCAGAGCGGCCTCCGGCACCGTTTCCGGACAGATCCGGTGGATCCGGTGACGAATCCCAAACCGGCGCCCTCGCTTGAGACATCCTCACAAAACCGGCCCCGTGGGAGGTGCCCAGAGGAGCCCAGAGCGGCCTCCGGCACCGTTTCCGGACAGATCCGGTGGATCCGCTGGATCCGGTGACGAATCACAAACCGGCGCCCTCGCTTGAGACATCCTCGCAAAACCGGCCCCGGGGAGGTGCCCAGAGGAGCCCAGAGCGGCCTCCGGCACCGTTTCCGGACAGATCCGCTGGATCCGCTGGATCCGCTGGATCTGGTGACGAATCCCAAACCGGCGCCCTCGCTTGAGACATCCTCACAAAACCGGCCCCGGGGGAGGTGCCCAGAGGAGCCCAGACCGGCCTCCGGCACCGTTTCCGGACAGATCCGGACAGATCCGGTGGATCCGCGCCCCGGGGGAGGTGCCCAGAGGAGGAATGAGGAGGAGGAGGAGGAGGAGGAGGAGGAGGAGGAGGAGGAGGAGGAGGAGGAGGAGGAGGAGGAGGAGGAGGAGGAGGAGGAGGAGGAGGAGGAGGAGGAAGGGGAGGAGGAGGAGGAGGAGGAGGAGAAGATGATGGAGCTGTGGGGTGGAGGAGGACAGACGGAGGCAAGAGAAGGATGGAGGAGGAGGAGGAGGAGGAGGAGGAGGAGGAGGAGGAGGAGGAGGAACCTCATCCTCACCCTCGCCAACAAGCGCACGCACCTTCTTCTATAGACAGAAACTCCCGATCAACCGCAGAGCGGCCGGCTAGTATTGTCTGAATTGCTGGGGTGGGTAAAAATTGCACCCCTCACGCAGATCGGCGGGTCAGGGTCCAAACACACAAGGGATTTGCCACATTTCTAAAATTCGGTGGCACCCCTCACGCAGATCGGCGGGGTCAGGGTCCAAAAACACAAAGGATTTGCCACATTTCTGAAATTCTGTGGCACCCCTCACACAGATCGGCGGGGTCAGGATCCAAAAACACATGGGATTCGCCACATGTTTTAAATTTGCTTCACCCCTCACGCAGATCAGCGGAGTCAGGGTCCAAAAAACTCAAGTGATGTGCCACATTTCTGAAATTCGGTGGCACCCTCATGCAGATCGGAGGGGTCGGGGTCCAAACGAACAGAGATTTGCCACATGTCTGACATTGGGTGGCACCCCTCACGCAGATCTGCGGGGTCAGGGTCCAAAAACACGGGGGATTTGCCACATTTTTCAAATTCGGTCACACCTCTCACGCAGATCGGCGGGGTCAGGATCCAAAAACACAAAGGATTTGCCACATTTCTGATATTCGGTGGCACCCCTCACGCAGATCGGCAGGGTCAGGGTCCAAAAACACAAGGGATTTGCCACATTTCTCAAATTCGGGCACACCCCTCACGCAGATCGGCAGGGTCAGGGTCCAAAAACACAGGATGTTTGCCACATGTCTGAAATTCGGCTGCGCCCCTCACGCGAATCAGTAAGGTCAGGGTCTAAAAGCAAAAGGGATTTGCCACAAGTCTGAAATTCCGTGGCACCCGTGACGCAGATCCGTAGGGTCAGGGTCGAAAAACAAACAGGTCCCGACACTGCTTCACGGCGGCGCCCAGACCTCATGATTTAGCTCTTCCATGGCCCATTCTCCGAGAGAGGGGGCCGGCGGAAGGGGGCGAAGTCCTTACGGATAAAACCAAATGAATTCAACCCAGGCGAATTAAAACCGGAAGAATTCAAGCCGGGCCAATTAAATAAAACCGGATGAGTTTAAACGAACGAATAAAACCGGATGAAAGCATTCTGGACGAATTAAAACTGGACGAGTTTAAACGGGAGAAGAATGGACCAACTAGAGAACGCTAGCCACACAGTGGCACACAGAGAAAATTAAAACCGGATGAATTTAAACCAAACGAATTAAAACCGGATTAATTGAAACCGGGGAAATTAAAACCGGATGAATTTAAACCCGGGCGAATTTAAACCAAATGCAATTAGACCGGATGAAATTAAACGGAAGAAATTTAACGGAAGAAAGTGCACGGATGAAATTAAACGGATGAAAGTCAACGGATGAAACTAAATTTGGATGGAACAAAAATGAATCCGCCCCGTCCCCTGGCCTCTCGGGGCCTCTCGGGGCCAGACTCCATCCTCGCCCCCCCCCCGCCCCCCCCCCCTGGCAGCGACGGCAGCGGCGGCGGCAGCGCGACGGTGGCGGGCGGCGGGGGCGGGGGGGGCCAGCGGGGCACCTGGCCCCGCGCAGGCGCCGCCGAGCCGAGCTCCGCGGCGGAGCGGGGCGGGGCGGGGATTGCGGCCCCAGTCCTCCTGCTCCTCCCTCTCCTCCTCCGTCTCCTTAAGCCCTTCTTCCACTCCTTCCCCTCCCTCTCCTTCCCCTCCCCTCCTTCCCCTCCTTCCCCTCCCTCTCCTCCTCTCTCCTTCCTCCTCTGGCGAGTGGAGGGTGGCTGGCCTGTCCTGGGCAGCAAGGGCACGCATCAAGGGGGCGTCGAGGAGGGAAGAGGAAGAGAGACGACGCTGCTGATGAGGCCTGGACCGGCTGTGAGCACCTCCGGTTGCGCGACCACCGCTGGATGCTCATCCTGGTCGAGCCGCACGCTGGCGCCCCCGTCGCCTTCGCCCGCCTCAGGGGAGGTGGCAGGCGGGCAAGATTCTAGTAGGGGATCGACTACTGAGTGGGACCCGGCGGGCAAGATTCGAGTAGGGGATCGACTACAGAATTCATTTGCCCCAAAATGCTGCTTCGTCCAACAAATAATCGCACCAGCCCTCTGGGCGTAGGTGGTCTAGGGCCGCTCCTCTTCCAACCCCCTCCTTCCCCTTCGGGGAGGGGTTCATCAGTTCTTTATTAATGTACACCCCCTCCCCCACCCGGCCGTCGTCCAACCAGGAACCATGCCGACACCATGGCGGCCCGTCCCCCACCACCCCTGTCAAGAAACAACACGAACCGCACTCTGCCTCCACATTTAAAGCATGCGTGGCCAACACGATGCGGCCCCCCCCCACACCATCCCTGACAAAACACAATACACAGTACACTTCGGGGCAAAGTCTTGAATCATGTTCGTGAGGCCCGCGAGCACTATTGCTTTTGACAGGGACGGCGGGGGTGTCAGCATACTCCCTGCCGTGTGCAGGGCTACCATTCCTGACAAAAACCATACAACATGCACCTCGCGGCTAAATCTGGATCATGCGCGGCCATCCCGAGATCACCGTCAAATGGTTTTTGACAGGGGCGGCGGGGGTGGTGGCGAGTGGCCTGCTGTGCGCAGGCCCACCAGACACAATGATGGGCATTGGTTTTCGACATGGGTGGCGGGGGCCAACATGGTTCCCGATGCGTGCTGTCACGTGCGCAGGCGCACCTGACGCACTCTGCACGTGCCCCGAACATGGCGCACCTGGCGCGGCTGGAGTATGCGGCACACCTGGCGCACTCGGAGCACGTGGCGCATCTGGCGCACCAGGCGTGCCTGGCACGCTCGGGCCCCAGGGGTGCCTGGCGCGCGTGGCGTCCCTGGCACGCGTGGCGCACCTCGCCCAAGCGTCGCGCACCTGGGTTCGGCTTTGGTTCCCACTAGCTGTCCATCCAAAGACGACCGCTGCACATGCTCAGGCTCGGGTGTTACTTATGTGTTGGGAGGGCGGGTGGGAGAGAGCTGGACGGCTTGACGGGGGGCGGGTAGCTTGACCCCTCCCCCTGCCCCCTCCCCTGGACCTCGACGGGGCCAGTCGCGGGCAGT
>CAUYUJ010009430.1:0-34325 GCA_963575745.1 Prorocentrum cordatum | reverse complement strand
CTGCCATATCACCAACCAGTTCATCAATAGTAGAATTGCCGATCACTTTCCAACGCACAGCCCGTCCATCAACAATATCACTACCAGTCGAGTGCGAATTGACGAACTCCACGGATACATCATTCACATCACGCATACCCATCAAAATCTGAATGCGAGCCCACAAATCTGCATCAGCACCCCGAGGATCCAAGTACTTGCATTGGGCCCAACCCTTAGCTACATTCTCACAATCTGTGATATAATGAATGGGCCCATCACTGGCCCAGATGGCGAGCCACAGGGACCTCAACTCTCCTCTGGCCACCGACTGCTTCAATCCTGGCAGACCGCCGACGATGTGAGCACCCACAGCTGGCGGATCATAACTAGACATCACAACAACCCCCATGGCCACCCTGCGCAACCGTGGATCAGCTGTATCTGGACCTCCGCTTGCATCCCCGAAAATGATTGTGGGATGCTCTGCCGTGCCTCGAGGAAGACAGCCAGGCCCCACATCAACGATCCCACTGTACTGCCAATCGTCGGTCAACTGCGGGTCAGGGGTTCGCGTCCACGGTGCTGGGATCAAACCTCTGAGCCAGAAACATGCCGCTGCCTCATGCTGAGATTGGGCAGAGGAAAATAACGTGTCGCTAGCTTCATATATAGGCGAATCCTTATTACAACTGCAAGCCCAAGACCGATGAAACGACGTCTCCACCTCACTCTTACAACGAAGACATGTCATGAAATCCTGCAGCTCCGATTCGCTCTTGCCACGATGCTCAGCAAGAGTTCCCTTGCGACTCCGAGGCCATGCGCCTCCGACAGCAATGGAAAGTAGTAGCCCTGCCAATCTCGCTCCTCCTGCTTGAATGGTGCCCAGTTGTTCTAAGAGACGTCTCAAGGACCATGTATCGATACCATCTTGGATGCCCTCTCCATCGAAGTGCTGAGCCGCCTGTGACCAGTGAGGTAACATAGCAGCTACACGCACATCGGCCAAGAAATCATCAAAATTGTCCAAAGCTTTCACACCTGAAAATCCGTCGGCTGGGAAGCGCCAATCGTGGTCCGAGGTAGGTAAAACCCAGTCAGTAGGGCCACGTGGCACCCAGCCAAATGACAACATATAAGTGATGATCGCCGACAGTGGTCCACGTACATGCCGAGAACGCTGAGCTGCTGGTACTCCTTGTAACTTGTCGACGACCTTGGCCCATGCACGCTCCACCGATGATCTGATCTCAGGATGATCCCGCCACTGCTGGAGCCACATGGCGAAAGTACCGTGCGCAAACTTCTGGGCGGGGTCATACTCGGGGGACCTAATAGCCAGCAATGACGTCAGACACCTACCCTTGGTACGTACCTGACAAGAAGCACCGAGCCTCCGCCGATGTTGGAGAAGATACTGGCCGAACGCCCCGTGCAGCTGGTAACCGTAACTGCCTACTGCTTGTCCTCCCTGCTTCTCCAAACGTGATGATATCTTGACTCTGCGCATGGCGACGGTGTACCTGCGCACCTGCTTGTGTCGAGCCACGTGCTTGACAACTCGCTTCACTCTCTGCTCTCTCGCATGCCGTCGTCCAGCACCAAGATCAGCACCTAGATATACACAACTGCGTAGGGAGGGGGGGGGGGGGGGAGATGGGGGGGAGGAGGGAGGGAGGGGGGAGGGGGGAGGGGAGGGTGAGGGAGGGGGGGAGGGAGGGAGGGAGGGAGGAGGCGGTGGAGGGAGGGGGGGG
The DNA here is from genome assembly GCA_963575745.1 of Prorocentrum cordatum. Classification (NCBI taxonomy): domain Eukaryota; class Dinophyceae; order Prorocentrales; family Prorocentraceae; genus Prorocentrum; species Prorocentrum cordatum. The sequence continues at coordinate 32,589 of CAUYUJ010009430.1, read as the reverse complement.
GGGAGGGAGGGAGGGGGGGGGAGGGGAAGGGGGGGAGGCGAGGGGGGGAGGGAGGAGGAGGGGGAGAGGAGGGAGGGGAAGGAGGCGAGGGATGGGAGGGAGGGAGGGAGGGGACGGAGGGAGGTAGTGAGGGAGGGGGGACAGGGAGGGGGGGGAGGGAGGGAGGAGAGGGATGGGAGGGTGGGAGGAGAGGGGGGAGGGGGGGAGGGAGGGGGGGGTGGGGGAGGGTAGGGGGAGGGAGGAGGGAGGGAGGGGAGGGAGGGAGGGGAGGGGGGGAGGGAGGGAGGGGGGAGGAGGGAGGGCGGGACGGGAGGGGAGGGAGGGCGGGAGGGAGGGAGGGAGGGAGGGAGGGAGGGAGGAGGGAGGAGGGAGGGAGGGAGGGAGGGAGGGAGGGCAGGGAGGGAGGGAGGGGGGGAGGGGGGGAGTGGAGGAGGGAGGGAGGGAGGGAGGGGTGGAGGATGGAGGGGTTGGGCAGGGAGGGAGGGAGGGAGGGAAGGGGAGCGAGGGAGGGGGGAGGAGGGAGGGAGGGAGGGAGGGAGGGGGGAGTGAGCGGAGGAGGGAGGGAGGAGGAGAGGCGGAGGAAGGAGGAGGAAGGAGGAGGTAGAGGAAAATGGAGGAAGTGGCTATGAGGAATATAATTGGTGGAGGAGGACAAGGGACGAGAACGAGGAGGAGGGAGGAGGAGGAAGGAGGCAGGAGAAGGGGAGGAAGAGGGAGGAGGAGGAGGAGGCCGAGGGCCGAGGCCGACGGCCGGCCCCAGGACGGAGGAGGGAGCCGCTGCCGCTCAGGACAACGCCGAGGGCGACGCGGGACCGGAAGTGGCCGAGCAGGCCGAGGCGGCAGAGGCGGCAGAAGAGGAGGAGGAGGACGAGGAGGAGCAGCAGCAGCAAGGAGGAGCAGCAGCAGCAAGGAGGAGGAAAAGGATGAGGAGGAGGAGGGGGAGGAGGAGGAGGAGGAGGAGGAGGAGGAGGAGGAGGAGGAGGAGGAGGAGGCGGAGGAGGAGGAGGAGAAGGAGGAGGAGGAGGAGGAAGAGGAGAAGCGAGGAGTAGAAGCGAGGAGAAGAAGCGAGGAGGAGTGAGGAGCGAGCAGCGCCGGGGGCAGGACACCTCGCGGCGCTGCCCGGAGTGCGGCGGGCCTCCCGCGCCGATGGAGCCCACCGTGCCCGACGTGCTGCTCGGGCCGTGGTTCACGCTGCTGGCGCCTAAACCGCGGGCGTTTTCCTTCGCGCCGAAGCGCCAGCGCCGTCAGCCAGCGCCTGCGCCAAGCTGTCGCCCCTCCCCAAAACACGCTCGCGCTGGGAGGAAGTCGCGACGATGGGTTGTGGGCCGGATTTCGGCCCCTGAGTTCACTCGCCGGGCCCAAGGGTCGTCAGAAAGCGGCTCGGGATGAAGAACCGGTCCCAGGGACGCTCGGGTTTTTTCCATCTATGGTGCGCTAAGCACGCGATGGCGTCGAAGGCAGGTCCCTGATGGCGCACTGCTGAGAATACATTGTTTCGTATTGTTGCATTCGTGGCGCCATCGTCCGCATCTGCGTCGAATCGAACGCGTTTCTCATACAGGGAAACGGGCCAGACATCTGGGGGGTCCACGTTCTGCGAAAATCACGACGTCGGGGGCTCGCGTTTCCCCATCCCCCTTCTCCCCCTCCCTGTGTCCCTCTTCCCGTTCCTGCTCCTGCTATTCCCAGGAGGGGAACATAGATACAGGCACCAACAAGCGTCGGTTCCCAGGAACACATGGCAAGCGGAGGGGACGAGGACAGTCCAGAAAATATGGCAACTGTTATCCGGGACGTATCCAACCCTTTTCTCCACGTGCGGCGGCTATCAAAAGAATCCCTCTTGCCAAAAGCAAAGTGAGAGTTCTGCAGCACTCTTGCCCGCGAAAGTACTGACATTTCTGCAGTTGGCAGTCTCGCTGGGGGCCGCGAGGTCTCCTCTAGGTTTGCGTGCAACTCCACTCCGCCGTGCCTATCGCAGGCCGACGAACATGGGTACAGTTGCGCAGCTGGCCGCCTCGCGTAGGAAGCCGCAGTGCCTCGTCTGGATGCGTGTGCGACACCACTCCGCTGGGCTTCCCCTGGGCTCACAAGAGTGGTGAGAGTTGCGCAGTTGACAACCTCCAGAGGGCCGAGCACGGGCAAGGGCACTTGCGAGCAGGAAAGGGCTCTAGCGAGCAGTGGGAGCGCGCGTGGACATCAGGAGCAGGAGCGGGCATGGGAGCAGGAACTTCTTCTCAGCGACACAACATGGCGCGTATCAAGACCCCGCTGGAATCCTGCTCTAAGATCCCCCTGCGACCACACGGCAAGATGTGAGGATGACGTGCATCCTTCCCCCGATTCGTCCACGCAAGGTGATTTTTGAGTCTCGCTCGCTATGTGTGACGCCCAGCTCGCTGACTTCAATCGGTGTCCGGGTTCGGCGCGTGCCTGGCGCCGCACTTACGGACGCGCATCGGTTCCCACTCACCGCGGGTGTGCCAGACGCTTACTGCACCGCGGGTCCGATGGGCCGCCGGTGTGCGCTGCCTTCCCCTCGTTCGCGCACGCAAACAGATGTTTACGACACGATACGATACGATACGATACGGCTCGCGTCCCGGCCCGCTTCGGGGCGGTCCTTTGGGAGAGGGCGAGGGCATGGGAGCGCACTCCCGCATGAAAGGAAGCGGATTCTATAGAATGTGTATCGGGTGAATCAATAAGGAGAAGGGGAGAAGAGAGCGAGCACATTCGAACAACAAATAGATGACCTATCGCTGCGCGTAACGCCCCGAAGCATTTCTGGCCACTTGGATCGCTTGCGCGACGAAGCACAAGTTGATGATAATGTTTCTGCGGGTCCGGAGGGCTAGAGCTGCGGCGCCAGCCTTATTTCGACGTGCTTGTCCACATCTCCCCCCGTTTCATGTGTTCGTCTTCTCCATCCTGGTGATAACAAACTCTCTACGGGTCCGATGGACTACCCTTGCGAAACGCAGTCCCCTGATTAGCTCACGCAAACAGATGTTTGAGTTTATTAGTTTGCTGCGCGTGACGCCCCGAAACTTTTTCCGAACACCTGAATCGCTTGCACGAGATGGTGGAAACACATGCTAATGCTTCTGTTTTCGCGGGTCCGGCGGACCACCGTTGCGGCTTGCTGAGTATCGGCCTTTTTCCCCACATGTTGTCCACATCGTCCTCCCCCATCATCGTTTCTCGTCCTCCTCATCCTAGTGATGACGATGTTCTGCGGCGAGCCCGGGGGGAAGGGAGAGGGGGCGGGCCTTCTCAGAAGGCTTGGAAGTCTCCGGGCCTGAGAAGTTTCCTACGTAAGCCTTCCCCGAAGTCTAAAATCTCAGAAGGCGCGAGGGCTTCTGAAAAGTCCCGCCGCCTTCTGCGAAGGCGTTGTCCTTCTCACGTCACCCCCTCGCTCGCCGCCGAAATCTGCCTGCGGGTCCGATGGACCACCGCTGCGAGACGCCTTCCCGACGACGACGACGCCGACGCCGACGCCGACGCCGACGACGACGACGACGACGACGACGACGACGACGACGACGACGACGAGCCACGACAATTTATGTTTGAGTTTTGAGTCTCGTCTGCTGTGCGTGACGCCCCGCTCGCTGACTCAGATCTGGCTCCGATGCACCACTGTCGATCACGCGCAGAAGGGGGGTATGGAGGAGGGGGGAAGGCTTCTTATAGCACCCGTGATTCTTAGAAGGCGCGCGCCTTCCTTGTAGATGTAAGGCCGGCGCCTTCTAAGAAGCGGTCTCCTTCTGAGAAGCCGTCCCCCCTCCCCCTGCCCCCCTCTGCGCGCCGCCAACACAGGGCGACCGTCTCGCCGCTCGCAGGCCCAGGAACGGCGAGGTCCCGACTTGGCGCGCTGTGGACATGTGGCTTGGCACCGTGTCGTTACCACGCGGACGTGGGACTACTTCCAGAACGCGTCCCTTCGGTACATAGTCCGCCGTCCCTCCTCGGCCCCCTCTTCCTCCTCCCATGCAATGTCCCACAGTGATTCACACGCGTGCGCTTCAGCAGGCGCCTCGGCGCCCCCTCCGCCGCGCCCTCACGGCGCCACGCGTGCGTAGCCGTAGAGCCGTAGCCGTAGCTGTAGCCGTGACGTGACGCAGTTGGACCTCTCCAGGAGCCCACGAACTGAGCCACAGTTTGCAGGCCGCAGCCCCCCAGGGCCGCAGAGGTTCTCCTGTTGTGCGCAGGACGTCAATATGCTGGACCTCCCGGCAGCCCTCGAAACAAGCGACAGTTTCGCAGTTCGCAGCCCTCCAGGGCCAGCGAGGCCTCACTCTGATGTGCGTAGGACGCCACTATGCTGGGCACCTCAGCAGCTCTCGGAGGAAGCGTCAGTTTCGCAGTTCGCAGCCCCCCAGGGCCAGCGAGGCCTCACTCTGATGTTCATAGGACGTCGCCATGCCAGGCCCCCCAGCGGCCTTCGGAGGTGGCGACAGTTGCCCAGTTCGCAGCCCCCCAGGGACGGCGAGGTTTAATTCTGATGCGCGTAGAATGTCACTGTGCTGGCCCTCCCGCTGAACCACGGAGGTGGCGACAGTTTTGCAGTTCGCAGCCCCCCAGGGCCGGCTAGGTTTGATTATGATGTGCGTAGGACGTCACTATGCTGGACCCCTTGGGAGCCAACGAAAGTGACGACAGCTGCGCAAATCGCAGCCACCAAGGGAGCAGCGGAAGAGGAGGCAGGAAGGTAGGGTAAGGCAAGCCCCGAGGGGAAGAGTCCCGCAGGACTAAACAGGAGGCGCCGCGAGGTGGCGCTTAGGACCACACGGGAGTCCGCCACTTACGCCACCCGCGTGCCTGTTTTTGGGCTCCTGCGGGGTGGCGCATTGGACCTCACGGGGATCCACCACTTACGCCACCCGCAGGATACCCAGACATCGGACGAGCGGCAACGGGCCAGCCAGCACCTAGCACACTGATCGCTGGCGAGGGGCCGACCGACGGCCTCGAGACGGAGAGGAGGCCCTGGTCGACCATCTTGTGGATCACCGCCTGCGCCGCACGCTCGCACTCCGCGATCTGGGCCTCAGTCTCGATGATGTCCTCGATCTGCTCAAGGTGCCAGACGATGAGGTCACCCTCGTGGACCTCGTCGCCAACACCCTGCTGCTGCACCAGGAACTGCATGAGCGCCTGGCCAATCGGATCGAGTACCACACGATCGTCACCACAGTGGATTCCAGGCTCATCAGCAGGCTCACCCTCGGAGACGAGGGCAACGCGATCGGCATCATCATGAGCAGCTCCGCCAAGCTCATCAGCACGCCCACCATCGGAGGCCACGTTGCTGACGTCGCCGGGAGCATGCGCGTCCTCGGCCACCACGCCGAGGTCGCCAGGCATGCTCTTCACCTCGGCGGGCTGCATGTCGACCTTGACAGCAGCGTCATCGAACTGGGCCACCATGTCGGCCTTGACCGCGCCCACCAGCTCTACGAACGTGTCCCTCACGATCGCACCAGCCTCCGAAGCCACACCACACACGGCTCCGGCTTGAGAGGCAGCAGGGACATCGCGACCACAAACATCAGGAAGAACAACGTAATCGAGAGGTAGGAGGCCCCCACGCTGAGCCACATCGCCAATGACGTTTCCCGCACAGCAAGAGAAAGCCACCGTGCCGAAGGTGCACAGTAATCCGCAGAGCGCGTGCTTGACCACCTCCATCGGCACGAAGACGGGGGCCCCCACATTCCACCGCATCCCAGCACGACCGCGTCGTCTTTCAGCTCCGCGCCAGCCCCCAGACGGGCTTTACGCTGCGCAGACTCGAGCGCGCCAGGGCCAGCCGTGGCGACGTCCACGCCCTCCGCGAGCGCGTGGAGGGCGACATTCCTGCGCAGTCGGTCGAGGTCGCCAGGCGTGCGCCCAGCCAGCAGCGCAGCAAGCGCAGGGGCGCACGCCGCCTGGCCGTGAGCCGGCCACGGGCTCAACGAGCAGCGCCTCGATCTGGTCGTTGAAGAGCTTGGCCCTGTCGAGCGCGGCGCCCAGCTCGCTGCGAAGCCTCTTCAAGAGGTTCCAGCCGAGACGGCAGCGCGCGCCCGCCGCGGTCGCCTGGCGGCAGAACTGCCGACGTCCGATCGCCACACATATTCGGGGCGGATCCCGCGGCCACAATGCCCGCGACGGCCACCTCGCGGGGGGGGCCGAGCTAGGCATGAGCCAAAATGGCTACGGAGGAAGAGGCAGGCGGAGGAGGGAGGCGGGAGAGGAGGAGTTGGGGACCACGGTGCTCTATTCAAAACGAAAGCCCAACGCAGGAGGGTCAGGAAAAAATATAGAGAGAATCCTGGAACGTGTGTATACTTGTTTGTGTCTCCATGGGCTCTGTTGTATCTTCGTTGCCCTCAGAGGGCGAATGAAGGCAACGGTAGTTGGCCCGCGGGGGGTCCCTCGTCGACATGGCTGGACGCAGTTTGGATAGCTGGTGCGTTTGGACCCCTGGACGAGTCCGGGGACCGATTTCGAGCTGCCGTTGTCCCATTTCGCCCTCCACCGAGTTCTGTTGCTGCCGCTGTTGCTCCATCTCCTTCTCTTCCTCCCCCCTCCTCCACTTTAGCTCCTCCTGCCCTCCGCATCCTCCCTCGACTCCCCCGGCAACGTTTGCCCTGGGACACCAAGTGTATTATTGTTGCCTTGTGTGTACATGTATATTTGGCCTGCTTAGATGGCCCTGGGTCGGTAAGTAGCCGTTGGGACCGTATAGGGTTATCCGCAGCCCTTGCTCCTTCGCCTCGTCCTCCATATTGCTCCTCCTCCCCTCGTCCTCCTCGTCAGGATTCGCCCGCATTTGCGGGCCGAATTTCGCTACTACATTTTCGTTGCGCGCTGACGCGCCGAGGAAATGCTACGTAAGACCAGTTTGTTTCCCCCGAGCTTGAGCCGCGGAACAAAACCGGTTGTTTCTTTGGGAACCGCCCCGGAGTGTGGAAAAGGAGATGGCCCTGGGCCAGTGATGCCGTTCCACGTGCCGCAGTCATGATGAGCGCTTGCGTCCACCGTGTTCCCGGGGGTGGTGGCAACACGAAGCTCGGCCTGCTCGGGGGCCAAGTTGCCGCAAGGCCATCTCACCACAAGTCCCCATCCTCCGCCTCCCCCTCCCCCTGCCCAGCGCGGTGGTTCAGAACGTCCCCTTCCCTCCTGCGAGCGAGCGTCTCGTCGCGTGCAGCGCGCACCCTCTCGCACGGGGCGGCAGGCCGGGGATCGTGCCGCAAGGAGGATGGCCCCAGGGCTGCGCAAGCAGCCACCTCCCAGCGCGGCGCCAAAGCCAGGCGGTCGTCATGCTGGCGGCAGCCATCTTCGCGTCGCTCGCGCTGGTCTCGGTGGAGATGAAGTGGGGCCGAGGGGGGGGGTACACATGCCCTGCCCTCCCTCCTGCCGTCGCCCCCCCCTGCCCCCCCGGCACATCCTACCTTCATCACTGTTCCCTATTGATCTACACCCCCCCTCCCCAAGGCGACCAGCGGCCAGCCAGGAACCATGAGGACCCCCCCCATCCTTGCCAAAAAACAATGCAAAATGCACTCTGCCTTTACATTTGGAGCATGCGCGGCCAACCCGATGCGGGCCCCCCCCCAACACCATCCCTGACAAAAAACAAAACGAATTACACATGTGGGGAAAGTCTTGAATCATGTTCGTGCGGCCCGCGAGCACTTTGCATTGTTTTTGACAGGGACGGCGGGGGTGTCAGCATATTGCCTGCGGTGCGCACGGCTACCATTCCTGACAAATAAAGAGACTATGCACAATGCACCTCGCGGCTAAATCTGGATCATGCGTGGCCTCCGCGCGATCACTGCCAAGTGTTTCTTTACAGGGACGGCAGGGGGGGCAGGCCCACCAGAGACAATGATGGGCATTGGTTTTCGACAAAGAATGGTGAGGCCGACATGTTTCCCGATGTGTGCTGTCACGTGCGCAGGCGCACTTGACACGCCCCGCCCGTGCCCCGAACGTGGCGCACCTGGCGTGGCTGGAATAGACGGCATAGCTGCCGCACGCGGAGCACGAGGCGCATCTGGCGCGCCAGACGTGCTTGTCAGTTGCTCTTGGCAGTGGAAATCTCAACGCAGCAGTGGTTGCACAGAAGCATGACGTTACCGAAGGAGCTGGCCAAACCTGTGAAGCCAAGAAGCCAGCGGACCCCACCAGCAAAACGCCCCTGAAGCGCGATCAGGAAAGGGAGAGGAGGACGTCTGCCTTTTGAGTCGCACCTCCAGGCGGCCTTCGAGGAACAGCGCACGCTTGAGGAGGTTTCGCAGGACCTGGAGGCAAAGCCCTTCTGCATAACCGACGAGACGCGGAAATAGATGCTCGCGCCCCCATGAGGGCCAGCCTCGCGCTCGCCTCGGCTCCAATCCTGGAGCGGCCACGTCATCATCGTAGACGGAAGGCAGGCCGCAGCAGTGCAGGCGGCTCCCAGAATGTATGCGGAATGGGCATCGCGATTGGAGGATTTGGCCATCATCACTGACAGCATCCCAAAGCACGAAGCAGACAAGAACCGAGGCCGTCGGGCGGGCCTGGAGGTGCGATGGACGCGCGGCAGATCGATCCCACGACGCATCCGCGCGAATTACGGCCCAGCGGAGCAGCGAGGCATCCTCCGCGCGGCCATGGTCCTCTCGCTGGCCCCCCCGGGCCAACAGGGCGGACGCGGGGCAGCAGCGCTTATGCATGTCGACGACGTCCAGGCAGAAAGGGGCGACGATCGCGCTGGACCAGGGCCAGATCATCAGCAAGAGGCAGGGCGCCGCACAAAGGGGCAATTGCTACGAGATGCTCGGTGACATGGCAGACCTTGACGTGGGCCTGCTGACCAGGCTAGTGGAGCCCGCGGAGGGTCACGCCACGTCAGCGAAGATCAGAGGCATCACCGTTCAGCGGAGGACGTTCACCTCGCGACGGGCGCAGCCTCGCGCTGTAGATCGGCACGATGCGGCGCTAGGCAGAGGGCGAGGGCGCGGAGCAGCTCGCGCTGGAGCTGCCCGATGGGGCCATCGCGGCGCTGGCGGCGCCGAAGGCCAAGGATGTCGACCACCCGGGGCCCCGCGACCGCAGCCGCGTGCGCCGAGAGGCGCGCCGGCGGCTGGCCTGCTTCCTGCAGCACTGCGAGAAGGAGGTCATGCGGCCGCGGCAGGGCGCGGCCACGAAGCGGCGCTCGCGGCCGAGCAGATGGGAGGAGACCGAGTCTTGGGCACGTTGCCCCTGCAGGTGGAACTCTGGCCCCGGGCCAGAGGTGGCTGCTGCGCGCTTAGAAGCGAGAGCCTCTCAGCGCGCTGTGGCGCGGCGCTGAGAGGCAGCACTGCCCTGTGAGGTGGGCTCCTTCGCGTCTGCCTGGACGAGGTGGGCGCGGAGCTCGGCTTGTCGACCATGGCGCCCATCCATGACGTCGAGAATTTCCATTGCACGGTATCGTTCGCCATACCGGTGCAAATCGCGGTCTCGGCAGGATGTCCGTCGGCGGGAGCGGCGCTCATCGGCGAGCTGGCCTGGGTCGCGAGGTCTCTCGCGGCGTGGTAAGCCAGGGAATCGGGCTGGCCAATCCCCACTTGCACCCCGTCCTGGAGCGAGCGCACCTCACCATGGACGCGCGTGGACGACGCGGCGGCAAGGTCGGGAGGCAGTCCAGCAGGAGTAGGCGAGCGCATCGCGAAATCACAGGAGACTTACTCGACGGGCTGCGGGGCCAGCGCACGACGGCGTCGGTCAGCAAGTCCGCGTTGGTCGGCACGCGCCCCCACTGCGTCAAGACGGAAGCCTGCGCCTTCACCAAGAAGGGCAACCCTGTCCTGGCAGGCGCAGAAACGGCGGGCCAGTGCGCCGACGCGGGCGCCGGCTGATAGAGGACCACCACGAAGGCCGAGCAGTGCCGCCGGAAGGCCAATATGAGGTTCCGCCCACGCAGGGCCGCGGCGCTGGCCAGAGAATGCAACGGTTCATGGATTGCGGGCGCTGTTCCTCAGTCTGCGCATGGGCGCCGAGCCTTCGGAATAGCGCTGCGCGAACAACAGCGAATGCGACGCGCTGCTGGCCAAGTGGCTGGAGGCCAGGCGAGAGGACGATGCCCGGCTACCACGCCGGCTGTCGGGTTGTTGCGAGGTGGCCCAACCATTGCGGCACAGGTTGTACTCGCGGCAGATTTGATCAATTCGCGGCAGCGCTGCCATGGATCCACCCCGGAGTTGCCAGAGCTCGGTCGCTCACGCACACAAGGCTCAGCAGGCTGGGCGCGCCGCGATGGCGCGGAGTTCGGGGACCTGCGGGGGCTGCCATGGCGACGCTCATGGACGCCGGCTGTCACGCACCGTCGGCCGCGACGCGGGCGCGACCCATGGCAGACGAGAAGGCCTGCAAGCAGTGAGACGCCCAGTCGTAGCTGCGCGGCGGCTTCGACCCCACTGGGCCCCACCAGCCGTTGCTCGCGGACATCGAGGCGGACTTCAGAGGTCACCTGCGGGCATGCGCGTCGCGGCGCCACTCCGGCGAGGGCCTGCAAACTGGCGGCGGCGCGTAACAGATACGCGCAGAGCAATGGAGATTCGCGCAGGGATGCGTGCCCGACATGGTCGGCCTCGACCTGGCGGCGATCGCGGGCGGCCAGTGGCCGAAGGCCAGAGCAGCGCAGCAAGGGTGCCAGTTGGACGGCATGCTGCGCGACAGATGCGGGCAGCGCGAGGAGTCGCCCACGCGCCGCACCTGGACGCGTCCGCTGAACAGAGGGCATGCCGGTTTCGAAGACAGACGCGCACCTGTCGGCCGCCACAGCGCAGGCCGAGTCCGAGCCAGCACTGTGGCTGCGCGGCTCGCCCCCAGCCTCTCTCACGCACCCTCGCTAGAATGGCGGGTTGGACGGGGGGGGCGGTTCGGTAAGTTGGGGGCGGGTGTGCGGGAGGAGCGCGCGATGCGCGGCCACCGTCTTCACGTCTTCGGAGACGGCTCAGCAGGTCGACTCTCGCCAGACCCCTGAAACCGCCGATGTGGAGCCAACGTTGCAGCGATCCAAATGAGCGGCGAGGAGGGGGCCTTGGTTGTTGGCCTAGCCAGGCCGCTGCTGGGCGCCACGCAAACAGCCCCTCGCTCTGAAGTTATGTTTTCTACCCTTGCACTCGAGGAGCGCCCGGGATCTTTCACACTTGTCGCGGACCATCGCGCATTCGCGAGTGCTACGAGTCACGTCTGGCCACCCCTAAAGGCAGCTTTCACTGCGGACCTGCGGCCCAGAGCCAGAGCCGCTTGGAACTGGCGCCCATGCAAGGACATAGAGGTTGACTGGGCCCCGCCCCATCTGGCCAGGAGCCCCGAGGCGCTTGCAACTGAGCAGCAGACGTTCTCTGCCGCGGGGAACCTCGCCGCTGACTTGCGAGCGGGGAGGGGGGGGGGATCTGGCGCCCCAGTTCAGGCCAGCTGCGCGCGCGTGTGCAAGCGTGCAAGCGCGCAAGCGTGCGTTCGTGCGTGCGCGCGTGCGCGCGCGTGCGCGCGTGCTTGCGCGTGTGTATGTGCGTGTGCGTGCGCGTGTGCGTGTGCGTGCGCGTGTGCGTGTGCGTGTGTGTGTGTGTCTGTGCGCGTGTGCGAGCGTGCGTGTGCGTGTGCGTGCGTGCGTGCGTGCGCGTGCGCGTGCAGGTGCGCGTGCGTGTTCGCGTGTGCGCGTGCGTGTGCGTGTGCACGTGTGCGCGTTTGCGCGTGTGCGCGCGTGCGCGTGTGCGTGTGTGTGCGCGCGTGCGCGTGTGCGCGTGTGCGTGTGTGCGCGCGTGCGTGCGCGTGTGCGCGTGTGTGCGTTTGCGTGAGTGCGTTTGCGCGTGTGTGCGTGTGTACGTGTGTGCGTGTGTGCGTGTGTGCGCGCGTGCGTGCGTGCGCGTGTGCGTGCGCGCGTTACACGCGTGCGTGCGTGCGTGCGTGCGTGCGTGCGTGCGTGCGTGCGCGCGCCGCGTGCTTGCGTGCGTGCGTGCGTGCGTGCGTGCGTGCGTGCGTGCGTGCGTGCGTGCGTGCGTGCATGCGCGCGCGCGTGCGTGCGTGCGTGCGTGCGTGCATGCGTGCGTGCGTGCGTGTCGATGTGTCGATGTGTCGGTGTGTCGGTGTGTCGGTGCGTCGGTGTGTGGATGTGTCGATGTGTCGGTGTGTCGGTGTGTCGGTGTGTGTGTGTGTGCGTGCGTGCGTGCATGCGTGCGTGTGTGCGTGCGTCTGTGCGTCTGAACTTGCGTGCGTGCGTACGTGCGTGCGTCTGTGCGTGCGTGCGTGCGTGCGTGCGTACGTGCGTGCGTGCGTATGTGTGTGTGTGTGTGCGTGCGTGCATTTGTGTGTGTGGTGGGGGGGGGCAGCGGGGTAGACGCTGATCAGAATTAGGCGATTGCTCACGTGGTGCGCCGACGCGCGCGCAGAGCCCTGGCGTCGTCGGCCAAGCAGCCGCACGCAGCCGCCCCCCATCACAGAAAGAGATCGAGCAGGTAGGCAGCAGGTGGCGATGCTGTCGAAGCGAGCGCATTGTTCCCAGTACGAGGTGGATTCGGCTTCAAAGTGCACGGGCCCCCTGGGATGCGAGATTCTTGGACCCCCTGAGATGTTCCTTGCGTCTGGTCTGGAGCATGAGGTCCACCCCGCCCGCTCCTCGAACGTACGCAGACAGCTGGTTTTTGCGGGCGTGCTCCCCGTGCGGGACGTGTGCCACGGTGGGCCCTCGCGTCCTGCGCAGACGCTGCGCAGGCATGACCCTCCCCCTCCCCCTCCCCTTCCCCCTTCTCCTCCTCCTCCTCCTCCTCCTTTTCTCCTCCTCCTCCTCCTCCTCCTCCTCCTCCTCCTCCCCCTCCTTCCTCCCCCCTCCCTATCCTCCCCCTCCCTATCCTTCCCCCCCCCTGCCGAGGGTGAGGTCGGGGGGGGGGCGAGTGTGAGCTTGGGCCCGGGGGCGAGAGGGCCCCCGCCGAGCCTTCTGTCGCACCCCCCGAGGTCGCCCGAGCCTGCCATGACGGGTAAGAGCGGGATCAGCTGCGCAGGCTTGCCAAGGAAATTCGCACGCAGGCGAAGGTCCAGAGATTCCTCGCCGCGGCCAGGGGGAGTCTCAGCAGCTCAGGCCTTGGGTGGCTCGGGAGGGGAATCCAGACTCTTCCGATTGACGGCACCAGTGCGCGCCTGCCCCTCGCCGTCCTGCCTGGCGCAGTGCATTCGCCGCGCCTGGACCCAGAGGGTGAGGCGGCGTCTAGCTGATGTCAGCGCCCTGCTCGACGACTGCTCGGCCCTGCCCAGAAGCCGAGAGGACTTCGAATCTGGTTCGCAGCAGAGCAGCGCTGCGGCAAGCACGTGTGCACGCAGCAGCCCAGGAGAGGGAAGGTGGCACGAGCGTCCTAGAGCAAAGAGTTCGAAGAGTCCTGCTCCGCCCGCCCCTTCCACTCCAGTTCCTGCTCCTGCTGTTGTCTCGCCCCAGCGCGCGCCGCTTTTCTGAATCTGGGTCTTTCTTCATCGTCGTCCCTTAGTCGCCCCCCTCATTCCCCCTCCTCCGCCTCCCCTGGTCCTCCTTTTCTTCTCTATCCTTCCGCTTTAGTTCCTGATGCTGCCGTTCGTCCTCATCCCCGTCCTCCCGCTCATCCGCCTGTTCGTCCGCCACCTCCTCCTTCTGTGCGCGCAGGTCCTCTTTGTTCCGAATGTGCATAACACGAAGTGGTCTTTCTGTGGGAGCCACAGCTCGGCTGTAGCACGTGCCCGCGGAGAATGAAAAGTCAGCGCCATGGGATGGGAGGGATGGGTAGGATGTCAGATGAGTCGCAAGCGCACCTAGCTTGTTTCCCCCCCTCGTCTTCCCCCCCCCCCCCCCGCTTGTCATGCCCTCCCCTCGCTTGGTGGGGGACAGGCCTGTCCGGCTGTACGAGGCGATATCCGCCGCCATCAGTTCGGAGGAGGAGGAGGAGCCCGCCGCCAGGGGGCGGGCGGGGGCGGGCCCAGGGCGGGGGGGGGGCGGGAGGGAAGCAGGGGGCAGCTTCAGGCAGGAGGGATCGGAGGGTCGAGGCTCGAGGAGCTGGGACATGCTGCTCCTCGGTGGTCGGCGGTGCTTCCGTCCGGGAGGCGTCCCGACGACGGCGCCCCGCCGAGAGCGTGCCCGTCCCGAGCGGCCGCCGAAGGGCAGAGAGGCCTGGCCCGGGAGCCAGCGGCAGCTTCGGGAGGGGAGGGCGGGCTCCTGGCCGACACGCATCGGCCCCCGATCGCCCACTGACCTGGCATCGCTCGGACATGTGCATTTTTTTCTCGGCGAGGACCCTTGAGGACCATCCTGGACCATCGAGGAGAAAAAAAAAGCACGCTCGAAGCCGAACAGTGCACGGGAAATGGACGTCCGAGCGACCGCCGATGGGCTTGATAGGCCACCCCGCCCAGGAGCGTGCGGATTCGGCATCGGGGGGATCTATCGCCGGCCTGTCGATGATGTGTCGCCGATTCGTGTGCGATGGTCCCCCCCCCCTCTTAGCTGGCCCTTCAGAGGGAGGAGGGGGCCACGAGGAGCTCCCATCTTCAACTTGCTCCTGTCCCCTCGTGGCCATTTCCACCCTCCGCGCCACCCTTCAGCCCGGGTCGAGCTGCGCTCCACGTGGCTCTGGCTCCTGCGCTGCATTGGACGCGGAGACGAGTGATGAGGAGATCGAGAATAACCACAGCCCATGCCACCGAGAGGCGATTCGATCGATACGTATATGTATATATATATAGAATTGCATTGCCCATCGGATGACCACGTCCCCTCTCACTTGTCCGACTCTCCCGCTCTTCAAATGATGTGCTGGAGGAAAAATCGGGCGATGGACCAGGAGGGCGCATAAACCGCTCCAGGGCCCAGGACGAGCATGGCCATGGGCAGTGGATACGTATTAGATTTCTTAGTCTTCAGAACATGAGACTAATCGCTGCCGGCCTGGACACCGCAGCGCGCGCGAGAGCACCCGCATGGGCCCCGAGTCGCCCGAGGGGCATGGTCGCGCGGGCCCACAGGGACGCGGGCGCTGCGCAGCAGAGGGCTCTGATGCTGGGCATGGTGCCGGGCGGCACGTCGCCTGAGGGGCGCAGCGCTGCGAAGCAGAGGGCCTGGGACTCGTAAGTGCACGAGCTGGATCCTTCTCTTAGCGAGCGGATGACGCAGGAGCAGGGCTGCACGCACGCCGCCGGCGGGCCAGGAGGGAATCCGCTGCTCGCCTGCAGCCTGCGGCGGCAGGAGAAGCAGGCGGCCACGCCTTGTTCGTATGACGCCGGTGCTCTGCAGCGCCACGTGCGTGAGCCCACGTCCCCTGCGGGTATCGCTCATGGGACGCTGACCGACAGCGTCGTGGCCATTCCGGTCAGACTCGGTCGGAACATGTTTCTCGGCAGCGCCTTCAGCCATTCGCCAACAGATGCCGTGCTGTTCCCAACCCTGGCTGTACTATTCGGTACGGGCGTGGCTTGACGACTGCTCTAACTGCTTCCTTGCGCGAACGCTGCATATGCTTACATGCAGCATCGCCCTGCCGTGGACGCGGCGATGCGGCGTTGCCATCGACAGCCCCATCCTATTGACTGGCTACGCTGAGCAGGTTATTTGTTTGAAATAATGTATCCGTGTTGGCTTCCACCTCAGGGAGAGATGTCTGCCAAAATTGCGACATTGGATTGCGATATCCCTCATGATTGAGGCGCGCAGCATACTCGCGAGCGGTACTTCTCCCGAGCAGTGCGGCCCCATCCGCTCACCGCTGCTGCTGGCATCAGTGACGGCAGCTCGCTTGACCAGCTGGCGAATCAGGTGTTCGTGGTATCGTTTCCCAGCCGCGGGGGCAAACGTTCGGGAGGGCCTCGCCAGAAAGGCAGGCCGGCTCGGCTTCGACCGCACAGGCTCGCAGACAACACTGGTAACGTGAGAGATGCTACGCGCAACGCTGTTACGGATGCCTGGTTTCTCTGCTCGTGTTATGGCCCGATCGTTTGTTCAATCAATCGATCGATAGCGCCGTGTTTGCACGACATATCGGTTGCGGAAGTGCCGTATGTCCTGACCAGGGCACAGCGAGTAAGGGCAGTCCAGGGAAACGGCGTCCCGGCTGGCGATTGTGTTCCACACGTGCGGGTTATAGCGTTCCTCGTCTGCGACATTGAGGCACATCGCATCCTATCACAACTCCCGCTGTTCACCATGTTGTGTCACAGGCCCTTCTGCCCCCGCATTGGTTCGGTCCCGATGGGGCGGCGCCCTGGCTCACGCCAGTGTTCGACGCTGTGCTCGCGGCGGCGCTCTCGTGCGAGCTTCACCCCCGTGTGCCAACACGAGTGCGTGTCCTCTTCCTTCTCTTCCGACCCCTCGCACGCTGGCCACATTCGCTTCTCGGTGCCCCCGTCTAGCTCTGTCGCCGGTGCAGCAAGCTCTGCCTCGCCGCCGGCGAACAGCGCGTCCTCCCTTCCTGGCCCGACGTCTGCTGCCATTTGGGCTCGGGCGCTCGGCCGAATTTTTGCACAACGGCTGGGCCCTGAGGCTGGCCCGTGGGCATGCGCCCTCGACGACGCGCCGCGGCGGATCCGAGGAGCGCGTCTCCCTCTGCGCCAGCGCTGTCGGGGGCTCGCCTCGCCCCCGCGCCCGCGCAGGACGGGAAGCAGGCGGCGAACGCAGGCAGCATCGGGACCCCCACGCGCTTGGGACATGGGGCCCGACCGCGGAGTCTTTCTGTCGGGGGCGGACAGACCTCCCACCCCGACACGTCGATTCAGGAACTGGCCGTTCTCGTTTCGCGAGGGGGCGTCGCGGCCGTCATCCTTGCGGGTCCAGGTCTGTCGGTGTCGGTCCCAGGCTGTTTTCACGAAGGGGAGGTCTGCTGAAGGGGAGGGTTGCCCACCGCCGATGATGGCGCACCCTCGGGATAGCCCTGCACTCCTTCCAGGCGGAGGAGGAGGAGGAGGAGGAGGAGGAGGAGGAGGAGGAGGGCCCCAGGGCGACTCTTCCCCGCACTGCGCGGAGCCGTGGGGGAGGCTGGGACCGAGCAGGGCCGCGGGCACGCCCATCACCAGGCACAGGCCGAAGAAGACCGCCGAGGTCAGCACGGACTACCGTCGGGGCCCTGAAAAAAGGAACCCTTTCGGTTGGGGAGGGGCTCGGTGTTCCTTGATTGTTCTGCAGTCTGCCTTCGGTGTTCCTGAGGTTTCCCATGGGCAGTCGAAGTTCAGCTTATGGGAGCAAGGAGCCTCGTTCCTCATGTGGAGTTCCTAAGGTCAACGCCCCGACTGTACGCGCAGTGGGTGGCCACCGGGTGGCCACCATGGGCCGATGAGAGCGAGGCCGCTGCCGAGGTCGCGCCCAGGGGTACGACCAGCAACTTTGGCTCAGCGAATGCGCCGCCGGTTCTGGTCCATCTGGTTCCCCGGCGTCCGCGTCCCAGTTTCACAGATGGAGGGCGGCCGGTTTTCCAAATGTGGTACTCGCCTCAGCGCCGTTCACTTTCGTCTTAAACAATCGCAAGAGCTTCACGGACTGAGGGAGGGTGGTTTTGGCAATGTGATTCTCGCTTTAGCGCCGCGCACACTCGTTTCAAACATTTGCGAGAGCTTCACAGAATGAAGGCGGATGGTTTTCAACATGTGTTTCTCACTTTAGCGAAGCGCACATTCGTTTCAAACATTTGTATGAGCTTCACGGATGGAGAGCGGGTTTTCAAAATGTGGTTCTCGCCTTAGCGCCGCGCACATTCGTTTGAAACATGTGCGAGAGTTCCACATGTTGAAGGCGGATGGTTTTCAAAAATTGGTTCTCGCTTTAGCGCCGCGCGCATTCTTTTTAAACGTTTGCAACAGTTTCACAGGGTCCCGTGAGCAGCGTACCAGAAATGGTGTTTGGGAAGGATTCAAGATTATGCGGGGGTTACAGTTGTGTTGATTCGCGGTGTTGAAGTCCCACAATGACGTTCTGGTACGGTTCCAGATCGTCAGGACGCAGCAGTCAGGTTGATCCATGGCGTGGAAATCCTGAGAACAATGTTTTGGCATGCTTCAAGGTCTTCAAACGGTTGGCTTCCAACGAGGCAGTTCCCTCAATGGAAATGAACCGTCGCAGGGGCCTACGAAGAGGGAGCTTGGAGGGGGGGGGATACTTCCAACATCGTCGAAGACTCTTGGGTTTACACTCGTCCTCCCCCTCCTCTTCCTCCTCCTCCTCCTCCTCCTCCTCCTTCTCCCTCCCCCGAGAAAGGCTGGTTCCAGGCCGACCTCCCTTTCTCTCGCCCGCGCCCCCGCTCCTCCTCAGGAGAAGACCAGGGAGCTGGCAGAGGCCGGCCAGGGCGCCTCCTCCGCGGACGCGGGGCACCCGAAGAAGAGGAGCAAGCCGAGGCGCTCCCTCAACTCCCGCGAGAGGTCGAGGAAGAGGAGGAGGAGGAGGAGGAGGAGGAGGAGGACAGGGCGCTACAAGCATAGCGCCTGAAGTCCGCCCAACGTAGAGAAAGAGGAGGAGGAGGAGGAGGAGGAGGAGGCCGCAGCTGCCGCCGTGCCCGCCGCCGCCCTGCCCCATCCCCTCCCTGCTTTTCCTTCTCGTCGCATCGTTGTGCGGTCTGTTCGTGCCGTGTCGCGGCGCGGCGGCGGCCCCCGTGCGGGCACTCGAGGTGGAACGCCACCAGAAACCAGAATCGGGGGAGGGAGAAGGAGGAGGAGGAGGAAGAGGAGGGGGAGGACCAGTGTGAACCCGGGAGTCATCGACGATGTTGGAAGTATCCCTCCCTCCAAGCTCCCTCTTCGTAGGCCCCTGCGACGGTTCATTTCCATTGAGGGAACTGCCCTGGCGGTCGGATAGCCGCCGATGTCAGGAGCCAGCTCCGGGCTTGTCGCGACGCGAACTTACCGCATGTTTCAGGAGCCACGATCTGGGGGAGTGGGCTCAGAGGGGGACGCATCCCCCCGCAATCGTCAATTCATCCCCGATTGGGACCCGATAGCCCACCCCGCCCAGGACCTTGCGGATTCGGTATCGGGGGCCCATCGCGCCGATCTATCGGCCATGTATCGCCGGATGTTTCCCCCCCTGAGCTGCCCCCCCCCTCCTCACCGTGGCCCCTCAATGTTGTAAGCGCATGGTCCCCTCTTCGGAAGCGACCGCCGCTGCGCTCGAGCGGTGCCGCCGCGGCAGAGGCCTCCTGCGCGCACGGGGACCGGAGCCGCGGTGGAGCGAGATCACCGTGCGATGGCGCTGCGCAGTGGCAGGAAGATGACGGCGAGGATTCCGACGTTTCTGAAAAGCTTCCCGGGCCTCCTGGGAAGCCGTGCGTAATCTGCGAAGGCTTAAGCTTACCATTTGGGTGTCTTCTAATTAATGCAGTGCGGTCCCTACCCAGAGAGGCCCAGGATAGACGCGTCAGAAAGCAGACAGTCAAAACGCGCTGCATTGTGACGCTCCGCGTCTCCAGTCGCAGCGCAAGCTTGGGTCATTGGTTGTCTGTTGTATCTCGGCCTCGCCTCCCTGCCGCGACAAAACAAGAGGCCACGACACGATCCTGTGTTTCGTCCTGGAGTTCAAAGTGTGATACCACCCACCGAACCACGGCCTCAGTTTGCCCTCCGTTTCTAGTGGGGGGGGTCGGGGAGCATCGAAAAAACACATAAAGAGCCCATACCCCCCCTCAACCCGAAATTCGGGTCTTCGGGTTGGGTTGGGGTGGTCTGGTAGGTAGAGTCACATACGGTCGCAGCAATCCTGGGCTGCCTTCAGCGAAGTGGCGGCGGCAGCGCCAGATGCGGAACCAGCCGCGGTCGTTCAAGGTTGACCGCAATCAGTGGCCCAGCCTCGGCCACGACTGCACGATCCAGCGATCGAAATGCCGCCGATCGTCCACGTTTGCGCGATGCGCGCGGCGTCAGACACCAACGCCGGGGTCGTCAGGACACGACCCTGACGCACCCAAAATCCATCCCCAGGGGGCCACACGCGAACCCTCCCCCTCAGAGATCGTGGGGGGTAGGGGCAGGGTTCGCGTGTAGCCCCCCTAAGCCCAAGTGATCCATCGGCCCCAAGGGAGGCCTCCCCCAAGCGAGCAGCGCGCTCCGGGCCTGGACCCCCAGGCGCAGGCGACCTCCGCGCGGCCTGCCCTCCCCCGCCCAGGACCCGTCTCGCTTCGATCGCTCCGCTTCGATGCCGAGTCCGGCCGGCTCCGATCCGATCCCGATTTCCCAGCGATGCGATGTGGCCCGGTGCTTGCATGGAGGCGTTGTGCATCCGCAGCCGATCGGAGTCGATTCCGACTCCGTGCCGATGCGGCCCGATCCGACGCACACTCTGATCCGATGCGACTTCTCGATTCGATGCTGGCCGATCCTGCCCCAAGGGCTCAAGTGATCCATCGGCCCCTGAGAGGCCTCCATTGGCCCCACGCGCCCTGCCCTCCCCATCCAGCTCCTGCTTCACCTCCTTCTCCGCCTCCTCCTCCTCCTCCTCCTTCTCATGCTCCTCCTCCTTCTCCTCCTCCTCCGCCTCCTCCTCCGCCTCCTCCTTCGCCTCCTCCTCCCCCTGCTTCTTCCTCCTCCCCGTCCTAGGCGGCTGCGGCTGTCGAAGCTGAAGTACTTCTTCCTGGCGGACCGCCGCTCCGCGCCGGAGCCCGACGACCCGCACCTGCTGCCCGACAGCGCGTGGGTCGCCCCGGAGACACCGCGCGGGTCCAGGGCGGGGGGCCCTGACTCCAGAACCGTCCCACTTTGGCTTTTTCCCAACTTACAATTGCGTCGGAAATCCACTTATAAGAAGCCGAAAAAGTGGGGCGGAAATTTCTGCACCCAACATAAAGTAGGGCGGAAATCAACAGAAGCAGGGCGGCAACAGCAACAGAGCAAGTAGAGCGGAAGTTGGCATCAGCGGGGCTTGAAAAGTAAGGCGGAAATTCCAAGCCCTACTTACGAATTTCCCCAAAGTAGGGCGGATCCGGAGTCAGGGGGGGGGGAGGCGGGCGATGTGTCGGTGCCGGGGCGTGCGCCCCGGACATGCTCGCCTCATGGCAGAGGCTCTCGGCCTTCTTCGGCCTCCAGATGCCTTCGCGGGGCCCCGCGGGAGCGTCAACCAAACGGTTCAGGATGAAGAGCCGGCCCTGGAGGCAAAGCATCTCTAGCTAAGAGTGTTGTTTTGCTCGAACTCGCTGAGCAAGCAAGGATACAGCCAAGGTAGCAGAGTCTTGGCCGAGCAGAAAACCATCGTCTCCAGAGCGTGTGTGCTGCCCATTCCGTGGGTCGGAGCCTCTGGAGATCCCGCAGTCGAGAAATCAGGCCATCGCATGTCTAGGTCAGCTTTTCGCTGCTCCGCGCGAGCTCTTTGCCTCTGCGGGTGCGCCCTGGAGAGGGCCGTGGGCTCCTGGGGAGGCGGGATGGGGTGGGGGCGCGGGGATTGCAGGGCGGAGTAGGAGGCGGAGGAGGCGGCGGAGACCCAGCGAGGCCAACCAAGAAGGGTAACCCCCCCAGAAGGAAAAGGCTCACCTTGCAAGATTCGAATGCGGAGGAGGAGGAGGAGGAGGAGGAGGAGGAGAAGGAGGAGGAGGATCAGATCGGAACGGGGGTTCGCGAAAGGGCTCCACCAGGAAGCCACAGCCGAGTGCGGGCAGTCACACTCGAGCAACCCGCACTTCGTGGGCAAAAGGACCAACATAGTCTGAAGTTCGCTCTCACGATTAAAACATGTACAGCGCCTTCAAAAGACCCAAAGATGAGAAGGAGGAGGAGGAGGAGGAGGAGGAGGAGGAGGAGGAGGAGGAGGAGGAGGATGGAGGCGGAGGAGAAGAGTGAGAGGAGGATGGAGGGAGGAGAGTGAGAAGGAAGAGGAGGAGGAGGAGGAAGGAGGAGGAGAGGAAGGTAGGAGGAGGAGGAGGAGGAGGGGAGGAGGGGAGTGGAGCGGGGAGGGGGGAGGACGGGGAGTGGGAGGAGGAGAGGTAGGAGGAGGAGGAGGAGAGGAGGAGGAGGAGGGGAGGAGGAGGAGGAGGAGGAGGAGAGAGGAAGGAGGAGCGGGAGGAGAGGAGGAGGGAGGACGGAGGGGAGGGCGGAGGGAGGAGGCAGGAGGGAGGAGGGAGGAGCAGTGAGGTGAGGAGGGAGGAGGGAGGATGGGAGGAGGGAGGAGGGAGGAGGGAGGAGGAGGGAGGGAGGAGCGAGGATGGAGGAGGAGGAAGGAGGAGGAGGAGGAGGAGGAGGGAGGCGGGAGAGGAGGAGGAGTTGGGGAGGAGGAGGACAAGGAGGAGGAGAAGGGGGAGGAGGAGGAGGAGCAGTGCGTTGGAGCGCATCGCGCTCTTCGCGGCGGCAATCATCGACCTGCTGGCGCTCACGGCTGCGCACCCAGCGTGGGCGAGGCCAAAGTAGCACGGGGCCGGCTGGCGGCAGGTCGCGGCAGTTGTTGAAATCGGTTGGCGGCTTCGTCTTGGGTGTGTTCAGCAGGCCCAGTCCGATGTCCTGATGTGTTCAATGCGGGGTCCCGGGAGCCGTTGTTGCACCGTCCTGCGGCCTTGCGAGGGCCCCCGGGGGTCGAAGACGGCCAAAAACCTCCCGTCGCATTGTGTCACGACGCGAGCATGTTTGGGGAAGGAGGAGCGGGAGCAGGAGGTGCCCCACCCCCGAGCGCGCGTGGGCAGCTGGCCGCACACCTGCCAGGATCCGCCGTGCGACGACCAGAAGGTCGAGGTGTTCGAGCTGCCAGACGAGCAGTGGGTGTCGCCGGTGGCAAGCCAGGACGCGGCGTGGGGGGAGGGGACACGTCAGGGGATGATAGGCCCGGGGGGAGACGCACTCATCGCTGATAGGGACCCAGTTGCCCACCCCGCGCTCGGGAGCGCGCGGCTTCGCTCTCGGGTGCCTCTCGCGGATCTATCGGCGACGTATTGCTGATTCAAGCTCGACGTTCACCTTGCTGAGCCAGTCCCCTCCAATGTTCCCCCTCATCGGGGGGGGGGGGCGGGGATACCGACGAAGAGCCTGGAACCCGAGGGGGCTGGGAGTGCGTTGCGCTTCGCCTGGGCCCGCGGGCCCATCCAGTGCCACGTCCCTCTTCGGGCGAACTGTCATACAGTATACAGTCCTCTCGGTTCCCGCCCCCCCCTGCACTCATCAAGAACAAACCCTCGGTTCGGACAGAAGGGGGAGGATTGGGACACGGGGGGGTACGAAGTGCTGTGTGCCGCTGGTTTCGGCCCCGCCGCCGGGCGCCCTCATATCTATATCTATATACATATATAAATAACTGAATAAATAAATAAATAAACAAATATGGATTGGCCCCCCGCAGTTGCGGATAAGAGTGAGGGGGCGGCGAGGACGTCGTCAGTCTGCGAGGCTCTGAGGAAGCCCGCCGCAGGCGCCTAACTTTTACAAGTTATGCAGTGAGCCCGCCGCAGGCGCCGATTTCTTCGTTAAAACAATGTGGGTGGATCGCGGGGTGGGTCGCGGGTGGGTCGCGGGTATGTCGCGGGTGGGCCGCGGGCCGGGTCGCAGGTGGGTCGCGTATGGGTCGCGGGTGGGTCGCGGGTGGGTCGCGGGTTGGTCGCGGGTGGGTCGCGGGTGGGTCGCGGGGTGGGTCGCGGGGGGGGTCGCGGGGGGGGTCGCGGGGGGGGTCGCGGGGTGGGTCGCGGGGTGGGTTGCGGGGTGGGTCACGGGGTGGGTTCGCGGAGGTTGGGCCGGGGTGGGTCAACGGGGGGGCGTTGTTGGGGTCGCGGTGTCGTGGGTCGCGGGGTGGGTCGCGGGGGGGGTCGCGGCGGGGATGGGTCGTGGGAGGGTCGCGGGTGGGGTCGCGCGGGGTGGTCCGGGCGGGGTTTCGCGGGCGGGTCGGGGGGGGGCGGGTCGGGGGGGGGGACGACGACGACGACGACAGCAGCAACAAGCATAATCTTTCCCGCGGATCCCCATTTCAGCCACGCACCCGGGAACAGAGAATGAGCGGTCGGCCCCCTCACTCTGATATTTACAAGTTATATGTATGTATATATACGCATATTTATACACATTGTATATATAAATATAGAGAGAGAGAGACAGAGAGATGATATCTAAGTTTATTGTTACAGTGAAGCCATATAGACATAGAAAACAGATCCGGCCAAACTTCAGGTGGGGGCCGCTGGGTCTGGAGCGCGTCTGGAGGGCCCAACACGGCTCCAGACGGCTTCTAGGAGGCCCCAAGCCTTGCCAAGAGAGCTACAAGACGCCCACGATTGCCCCAAGACGGTCCCAGAGGCCCTCCATACGCCCCACGACCGCCCCAAGAGTCCTCCCGAGAGACCCCCAAGAGGCCAACATCGCCCAATCCCCCAATCCCCTTCGTAAACGTATACTGTTCAGCATCAGCGACTTCTCACCTTCGCGGCGTTCCACGCCGGCCCAGGAAGCCCCTACGACCGTCCACGACGGCCTAAACGATAGGCGTTCCGGGCGAAAGGGGGGGGGGGGATTGGGAAGGGGGGGTTACGAAATTGCTGCATGAGCTGTGTTGCGGCCCCACCGAGGGGCCGAGGGCCCCATCTTCGAGGATATATGGGCGCATCCCGGCGCCCTCGCCGGGAGGGCGCCGGAAACGCAGCTACGTGAGCTGATATCAAACCCCCCTTTACCTATGCTATCCCCCCCTTTTTCGCCCCCGACCCGATAAGATGCACCCGAGAGGCGCCCAAGAGACGGCCCAAGAGGGTCCCAAAATGGTCCCAAGAGGGGCCTACGACGAGTACTGCCTCTGCACCGCCGGGAGCGGGGGCCGAGACTAGACCCCAGGGAGGGGACTGTCGGCGGCGCGCCGAGGGGGGCAGGCGAGAGCGGGGCAGGCCTTCTCAGAAGGCGGCGGGGGCTTCTCAGAAGCCCCCTGGCCTTCTGAGAAGCCTCCCGCGTCTTCGGAGAAGGCCTGGGCCGCGTCTCGGAGAGCGCGGGGCCTTCGGGGAGGGCCCGCCCTCTTTCTGCCTCCCCCTGGGCACGCCGCCGATCTTCTGGGGCTGAGCCCAGTGGGAGTGATCGGCGGGACTGGAGGTGCTGGGGAGAGGCGCTGGAGGCAGACTACCAGAGGCCACCGGCCGCCCAGGAGGCTGATGGCATTGAGGCTTCTTCCAGCAAGAGGAGGGGAGAAGGAGGAGGAGGAGGAGGAGGAGGAGGAGGAGGAGGAGGAGGAGGAGGAGGAGGAGTAAGAGGAGTAAGAGGAGGAGGAAGAAGAAGAGGAGGAGGAGGAGGAGGAGGAGGAGGAGCCCGCGGCCCTCCCGAGGTCTGGGTCAGGGGCGCGTCGCCCGCAGCCTTGTGGAAGCTTTACCGTGTTCTGGCGAGACCATCCCTCACACGCTTCGTCCTGGTGGACACCCGCTGCAATGATGAGCGGGTTCAAGGGCGGAGGAGGGGGGGGAGGGGGAGGAGGATGAGGAATTCAGAGCAAAGTCACTGCGTCTCGGCCGACCGCTGGATCTACACGATGCCCAAGGCCTCATACCCTCCGTCCGCTTCCACCTAGTATCAGACCAGGTGCGTCCCTTGGCCACGCGGCATGAGGAAAAGGAATTCGCAGAATTCATCCTGGCGGGGTTTCTGAGGTCAAGCTCAAACTCTACCGCTCAGCTCAAGCTCGTCGGAATCGCATTCCAGATTCAGGAGGGAGGCCTTCTGCAGCTTGTTTTGATGTTGCTTCCCCGTCTGGCTGGGCCGCGGAGGGGACGATTTGGACCACTTGACAAGCACGGTCGTGCGGGGGAGCAGGAGAGGGAGAGGAAGGCAGGACCCCGCACGTGGGTGCTTTGGTGCAGGCGGAACCCCGCCTCACCGCCACACCCCCGCACCGCTACTGGCCAGTTTTCTCTCCGCAGGAGGACCAACTACCCAGCAGCGGCGGACGGTCCACCGTCCCCTCCCTGGGGCCCTGCTGCCCTCTCGTACGCTCTCGCCAGGCATCCGAGGTCTCGCGCATTGAGGGCGGCCTGCAGGGCCCTCGGTACCCCTTCTCTGCGGGGGTATTTTTGCCCTCCTCGAGGCGGCTTCTATTCTCTCGGCCCTTCCTGGACATGCCCTCACACTTGGCCGCCAAGTGGCGCCCATCCACCGTAGCATATTTAAAACAGGTGGTGCAAAAACTCATGAGGAACCGCTCCCACCTCTGGACAGTGTGGGAGGGGTGCACTTCCCGCCCCGCCGCCAACCCACCGCCTCCCGCCCCCACCGAACAGACCGGGAGGCCACGGCACTGGGTCTTGGCGGCCCCGATGAGGCGAGAAGCAGGCACCACAATATTGCACACGCTGCACCTCCATGCGCCTTCGCTCAGCTCGAAACAATGACTGGAGGCCTGCAGCGCGAGCTTCCTCCTCGACGGGGGCGCTCTCCGTTGGACCGAGGCCCGAACCCCACTCCACGGGCCGGCCTCTGACGCCAGGGCCAGTGCGCGCCTCGCGCGCGCTCGAACCATGGTGCCGATCGCATCCCATTGGTCAGTCTGAGGCTCGCCCCCGTCCACCGACACCGCCCACCCTCTCCCCGCCGCAGCCCCCGCCTCCTCATCAGCCAGGGCGCTGCCCTGAATTAGGCAGGCATCGATCGGTTCGCTAGGAGAGGTGGCTTCGTCCATGTGAGAGGGGATCCACTTAAGGTTCACCTCTGTCGACCGAGACCGGAAGGCCACCCGAATTCGAGATCACAAATCTTGGTTGGCTCCGTTTTTCTCGAACTGCCGACCCCGCCCCCAAGCTCCCATGAGGGGCTCGTGGTCAGTCACGAACAGAAACGCATGGGGACATGTTCTAACGCGATGGCGAACGCGAGCAGCTCAGAACGAGGGACCGTTGACTGCATGTTGCCCCCGGCGGGGGTCGTTCGATCACTCCCACGCCAACCTTTTTTTTTATTTTTTCTATTTTTTTTTTTTTTTGTTTTTTGTTTTTTTTTGTTTTCTTGATGTTTTTTCTTTTTTTTAGTTTCTTTTTTTCCTTTTGTTTCTTGTTTATGCTATTTTCTTTTTTTTTTTGTCTTTCTTTTTCCAGCTCCTTTGGCCGTCAGGCTGCATGGCGATCACCGCGGCGCCACACCGACGCCTACGTGGGTCTGCACTGTGGGCCCCCCCCCGATCCGCCCCCGAAAACCACCGCACACCCGAACGTAGTGTGCGGCTCAACCTCGGAAATCGGGAGCGGCCCCAAGGGCCGGCGATTTTCTTAAGGGAAAAAAGAGAGATGGGTGTAGTTCTTAGGCGGCACGCCTCTCAGCACAGCACTGGACATTTTTCCCATTGCTCCTGAGCCTGCGGCATATTACACTCGCTCGTCTCGAACTCTTCAACACCGGCATTGCACGGGCATTCCCGAACTCGGTGGAAGAGTCTCTGTGCCCTGGTGGCACCTTGGGCACAACGTGTCAACCTCGTATCCTAGAGCCGCCTGCCTCTCTCGAGTGAACTGTCTGCCCGAGACTGCAGCATTCTGGAGCCCTACAGTGCGCTTCCATAGCGAGAAACTTGCGAATTTCGCGACCAGCCAAGAGCACATCCCCGCCCCAAAGCTCCAGCCCCTCACCCCCATAATGAGAAGCAGCCTGGGTCCAAAACAGGGACTACAAGTCCTGGGCCAGGTCACTGGGCAGCTCGGTGAAATCGGCGCCCCCTTCTCGAACCCCTCATCGCTCGCACAGGGCAGCCTCCAAACCTCGCTCCCACTCGCGGTCGGGCGGCGCCAAGAGTCTGGGGCAAACGGGGGCCATCTTGCTTCGTGTAGCGACGCGATCACCGCGCTGACGGGACCTCGCACTCGACTCCATCGCGATTTAGCAGGCCAGAGGCGCGGGGCCAAGAAGCCCCCACGCCGCTCGGCTACAGTTGTGGAGCTCTGGCGAAGATTTCAAAACGAAACAAAACTCGAGGACCAACTGGCGCCGCAACTCGAGGCCTTGATCTTTGTCCCCCAAGTGCATGGCG
Source organism: Prorocentrum cordatum (assembly GCA_963575745.1). NCBI lineage: Eukaryota > Dinophyceae > Prorocentrales > Prorocentraceae > Prorocentrum > Prorocentrum cordatum. The sequence goes on along the minus strand of CAUYUJ010009430.1, from coordinate 4,700 downwards.
AGCACGGTAGTCAGACAACGCCCAGTCCCCGTTCCAGCGAAAGCCTGGCCAGCCTGACGCCTACGGGATTGAATCTGGCTCGGGCTTGCGCCATGCACCCGGTGCCCGTACACAGCTTGGGGGAGGGCCCCTGTGGTCCAGAGGGATTGCGAAATCTTAGACAGTTTGGCCGAACGCCTGAGCGCCCTGATGCGACGGAATCTTTTCGCAGCCTTAACACGCCTACACTTAGCACACTTGAGATCCATAACCTTGCCTATCGCGGTGCCACACCCTAGGTCCACCGCTGACTTATCAACCACGTGCGGAACATTGGCAGCCTTCAACGCCTGACTGATCCGCGCCCTGACCTGGGACGATGAGGCCAGGACTGTGGTCGTATCGGAGATGGCCAGTCTAGCCTCCTGCAAACCGTCTTCTAAAACCCTTGCAGGGGCTGCCAGGAACTTTGCAACGCTGTCTGCCGCGCCTTTGGCCCTCGAGACCGCATCGCCAATGAACGACCACAACCTACACGTCCTGACCTGCCGATGGGTACGGTCTAAAATCGGAAACAGAAACAGCTTCGCGAGCGGCACGCCCAGGCATGACCCTGACACGAGGGACCGCGTTAGGTATATCGCTACACTAGCTTCTCCTTGACACCTCAGAAACCTGGGCGCCAAATAGATTTGAGACTCCAACGCATCAATCAAGCGGGAAATCCGACGTCAGAAGCGATCTTAATTAGCATCACCAGGCTCAGGGAATCACCGATTTGTTCTATATCTAATCAGAGTGTTGCAACCTGTGCTCCTGCTAACACTGCTGTCTCATCAAGCAAGCTGCGCAGCAACGCCGCTCGCAAGGCCGAGCTGCCTTTTATCGCTGTGTCCCAGAATTGGTCAAGCCCAGAGCTCCAAACATCAACCGGGCCCGATTGAGCTCGACTCCAAAGCTTGACAACATTCGAGAGCATACCGATCGTTCGGTCGCCTCGCTGGTTCGGCTTGGGCAGGAGTGCGTTAATCGTGGCAAAGATCTGTTCGGGCCAGATTCCTTCCAGCTCAGGCGGCGGAGGAGGAGGAAGAGGAGGAGGAGGAGGACGAGGAGGAGGAAAAAGAATAGATGTTTTGTTGGTCTTTGGGGCGTTTTGGAGCGTTTTCGGTGTTTCGGAGCCTTCTGGAGCCTCTTAGGTCTCTCGTGTGGGCCTCCTGGGGGCCTCCTGAGGGCCCTTGGCGATGCCGGGCGCCTCCCTGGCGGTGTTGGGCGCCCTTTTGGGCTCTCTTGGGGCCCTGTCGGAGGAGATCGATCAACAAAAAGGGGCGGGGGGGGGGGAAGTTCCCCAACCCCCCCTTTCCCGCCCCCTTCGGAAGCTCCAGGATGGTCCTCTTGACGGCCGATGGGGCCGCTCTTGGGCGCTCATGGGGCCGTCTTGGGGCCGTTTTGGGGCCGTCTCGGGCCCCTCTTGGGCCTCTCTGGGGTCATTTTGCGGCCATCTTGAGGCCCAAGAGGCCCATCGGAAACGAAAAAGCGAGAAGTCCAAAACCTTTGATTCTATAGGCTTACGCCACATCCGCCGACCCCTTGGGACTCCTGGAAAGCTCTGGGGGGGTTCCGAACAACACCAACATAGTGTCTCTTTCTATCTCCCGCGTGGTCTTACTCGTGCACTGTGTCGCAGCTGTCACCGTCGACAGTCAGGACTCCCATCGCCACCAGAGTGATGGCACACGGAGCACGCCCTGAGGGATCGCAGCCCTCCTCCTTCCAGCCACGCGACAAGAAATCCAACGTTGTGCAATTCTGAGGAATGCTGTTGCTGTGAGTATCGTGTTCGGTGGATCCCCCTATGTCGCCGAGACAAACCGCCGCGGGCCGCTGCTGCGTCGCACCAGGCCTACCCGTCGCCGTTGGTGAGGATCGCTCGTGGACCGTCAGGGACCATGTGGAGCTCTCTTGGAGGCCATTCGGAACACTTCTGGAGCGCTCTTGGGACCGTTTTCGGACCCTTCTGGGGCCATCTTGGACGCCTGTGGGCCCGTCTTGGGGCCCTCTAGGGCTACGTGGGGAACCCTCTTGGAGGCGTCTGGGGCCGTCTGGGAGCGGGTGCGGGGGGCTCTGTGGCCATCCAGGAGCAAGGACGCCCGAAAAGGCCCACGTTTCAAATAATATACGTTTTACGAAGGGAATGGGCGATTTTTGGCGTCTCGAGGCCCTTTTGGGGCATATCTTGGATGCCTCTTGGGGCATCGTGGGAGCCTCTGGAGCCGTCGGGAGGCCGTCGCCGTTGGTGAGGATCGCTCGTGGACCGTCAGGGACCATGTGCAGCTCTCTTGGAGGCCACACGGAGCGCTTCTGGAGCGTTCGGGAGGCCGTTTTCGGAGCCCTCTTGGGCCATCTTGGACGCCTGTGGGCCCGTCTGGGGGCCCTCTAGGGGTATGTGGGGAACCCTCTTGGAGGCTCCTTGGGGCGTCTGGGAGCGGGTTTGGAGGCCTCCGGGGCCGTCGGGGACCATCAGAGAACCCAGAAGCCGAATTTGTGAAAAATGTACGTCGCACGAAGGGAATGGGCAAATTTCTGCGCCCAGGGACCCTCTTGGAACGCATCTCGGAATCCTCTGGGGGACTCGTGACGGCCTCTTCTGCCGTCGAGGACGCCTCGTAGCCCGTCTTTGGGACACCTTGGGCGTCTTGGGGAGCTCGTTGGGCGTCCAGGAACCATTTCGAGGCCACCAAAGGAGTCCCTACACGATTTTCACGAAGTTTTGCACGATTTCCGGGAGCGGATGACCCCTCCGGGGCCGTCCGGGGCCGCCCGGGGCCGCCCGGGGCCGCCCGGGGGATCCGGGGAGACCCCCCCCCCGTCCAAATCGACTGGACCGGGCTCCCGGGGGAGGGGTTTGGGGAGGGGGAACATCTCACACGCCGATGAACCCCAAGGGGTCGGCGGATTTTCTGATGTGTGTGAAGGATTGTGGCCTCTTGGGGGGTACCCCGGGAGGCTTCGGGCTGTCATGGGCCGTCTTGGAGGCATGTTGGTGGCTATCTTGAACGATGTTGAGGTATCTGGAGATGTCTCGGACGCCGCCGGGTCTGCCGAGGGCCCTGTTGGAGCCATCTTGGGCGGTGTGCCGGCTCGCCGCCCCCCCCCTTTCCCAGGCCCGCGGGAGGGGTTACAGGGGAGTAGCAAGTCGTCCAGCTCACTCCCACCCGCCCTCCCGACACACAAGTAGCACCCGAGCCTGAGCATGTTCAGCGGTCGTCTTCGGATGGACAGCTATCGGGAACCAAAACCGACCCCATGTGCGCGACGCTGGGGCGAAGTGCGCAACGCGTGCCAGGCGCGCCACGCGCGCCAGGCACCCCTGGGGCCAGAGCGTGCCAGGCACGCCTGGTGCGCCAGAAGCGCCACGTGTTCCGCGTGCGCCAGGTGTGCCGCATACTCCAGCCGCGGCAGGTGCGCCACGTTCGGGGCACGTGCAGGGTGTGTCAGGTGCGCATGCGCACGTGACACACACCTGGAAACATGTCGGCCCCCACCGTCCCTGTCGCAGACCAATGCCCATCATTGTGTCTGGTGGGCCTGCGCGGAGCAGGCCATCCGCCACCACCGCCACCACCGCCCCCCCCCCCCGTCCCTGTCAAAAACCACTTGACAGTGAGCGCGGGGTGGCCGCGCACTATCCAAATTTAGCCGCGAGGTGCATTTCATATTGTTTCCCACATCCAAAGTGGGGTTCTTGTTTTCTCTGGACACCCCGCGCAGGAACAGGAACCCACCATCATCATCACCACCCATTCCTCACTCACTCACTCACTCATCATCCCTCACACACTCACTCACTTACTCACTCACTCACTGACTTATCAACACTTACATATGATGATGATGATGATGATGATGATGATGATGGTGATGATGATGATGATGATAATGATGATGGTGCGCGTGAGAGAGTGTGATGATCATCGTCATCATCATCACCAGTCAGCCAGTCAGTCAGTCACTCACTCACTCACTCACTCGCCTTGGGCCTCGTCTGTGATTGAATTATGAGGAAGTCTCAGGCGGGAACACCTTCCCTATGGGGCCCGCGGATTATGTTACTAATCCGAGCGGGTCATCTAATTCTTTTAACTCTCGCCACTTTTGGGCTCTCGCGCTGCCAGAACGCCATTCCCAGGCCACGTGGGCCTCGTGTGTGGGTGAATTGCGAGGAAGCCTCAAGCGGGAGCCCCCTCCCTATGGGGCCCGCGGGTCACGTTACTAATCCGAGCGGGCCATCCAATTCATGTAACTCTCGCCATTTTGGGCTCTCGCGCTACCAAACCGCCACTCCCAGGCCACATGGCCCTCGTCTGTGAGTGAATTGGAAGGAAGTCTCAAGCGGGAGCCCCCTCCCTATGGGGCCCGCGGATCACGTTACTAATCCGAGCGGGTCATCCAATTCCTGAAACTCTCGCCACTTTTGGGCTCTCGCGCCGCCAGAACGCCATTCCCAGGCCACATGGGCCTCGTCTGTGAGTGAATTGGAAGGAAGTCTCAAGCGGGAGTTCCCTCTCTATGGGGCCCGCGGATCATGTTACTAATCTGGGCGGGTCATCCAATTCCTCTAACTCTCGCCATTTTTGGGCTCTCGCGCTGCCAGAACGCCACTCCCAGGCCACATTTTGAATGCCCGGAGCCAACTGTAGGCCACTTCGTGTTCTTCGTGCTCC
>CAUYUJ010009429.1:0-34326 GCA_963575745.1 Prorocentrum cordatum | reverse complement strand
CATCATCATCATCATCATCATCATCAGCATCATCATCATCAGCATCAGCATCAGCATCATCATCATCATCATCCTCATCCTCATCCTCATCCTCATCCTCATCCTCATCCTCATCCTCATCCTCATCCTCATCCTCATCCTCCTCATCCTCCACCTTTTCCTCCACCTTTTCCCCATCCTCCACCTTTTCCTCCACCTTTTCCTCCACATCATCCTCCTTTTCCTCCACTTTTCCCCATCCTCCTCCTCCTCCTCTCCTCCTCCTCCTTCCTCCTCTCCCCTCCTCCTCCACCTCCTCCTCTCCTCCTCCTCTGCTCCTACCTCCATCCTTTCCCAATCCTCCTTTTCCTAATGTTCATCCTTTTTTTTCCCCCCCCCCAAAAAAAAACCTCCTCCTCCTCCCTCCTTCCTCCTCCTCCTCCTCCTCCTCCTCCTCCTCCTCATCCTCCCCATCCCACGCCTCCTGCCTCCTCTTCCTCCTCCTCCTCCTCCTCCTCTTCCTCCTCCTCCTCCTCCTCCCCCTCCTCCTCCTCCTCCTCCTCCTCCTCCTCCGCCTCCTGATCTTTCTTCCCTACCCCCCCGGTCTCCGTTCTGCCGCCCACTGCGCCACCTGCCTGCCGCATCCGCATGTCCTCGCACCTCCCGGCGCCAGGCGCCGTGCTCGGACGTGGGTGTCGCGCGGCGGCCGCGGCCGAGGGGGGGCGATGCGCGGTCCTCCCTGATGACGCGGTCGATCCTCGAGGGGCTCAGGCGGTGAGCAGGCGGACGGAGGAGATCGATCAAGGATCGGCGGCGAGCGAGGGAAGTGAGGAGGAGAAGGCCTTCTGAGGAGGCGGGGGGGACTTCCCAGACACCCTTCGCGCCTCCTGAGGGGGTATTATGTCCTCCAGGAAGGCCTGCAAGGCTTCTCAGAAGGCGGGACGACTTCGGAGCCTTCTGAGAAGGCCGCCCCTTCTGATTTTTACCCTGGGTTCACGGCCGAGAGTAGGGTCAAGAAGAGAACGATGAGAAGGAGGAGGAGAGGAAGGAAAGTTTGTGAACCAACCCGCACAATGACCCAAGATGATCGTAACCCGCCCGTGCCACTGTGCTGCCAGGCTGCTGATGGTGTATGCAGCGCTTCCGCACCAGAGCGAGGCCAAGACGGATTCCATGAGAGTGATGTGAGGCCCTGCACGAATCGGTATGGGCTGCGCGACGAACTACGCCACACTGCGCATGCGCTCGGCTGACCCAGCTCCTCCTGCCTGCACTCTGGCTTTGTATGAAACCGCTCGCAGCTCGTGATGGGTCATCACATTCGGCACCAGTGATGTCGTTTTCATGGCGCCTGGCACACCAAATATCTACACGCTGCACCCCACAGACCCAAAACCTATGTCTGCCAGCGTCGACCCTGAACAATGAGATGTTGCACTGCGGATGTGTAAGCTATGTAGCGTGATCTATGAGATGTGATCCACGTGGTGAAATGTGAAGGATATGTTATGTGTCGCAATATACGTGGTGCCATCTCTGTGGTGTGAACTGTGAGGTATACGCTATGTGGAGCAATATATGTGATGTGAGGTCTGTGATGTAAACTCTGTGGTGCAAGATGTGTAGCGTGTAGTGCAATACATATAGTGTGAGCTATGCGGTGCAAGCTGTGTAGTGCAATATAAGTGATGTAATGTATGCAGTGCAGTCTATGTGGTGTGAGCTGGGTGGTGCGAGTTCTGTGGTGCAATCGATGTGGTGTGAGCTCTGATCTGTGAGCTGCCCAGGGTAAGCTGTGGTGCCCTCTATGCGGTATGAGCTACGAGGCGTAAGCTATGCAATGCAATCTATGTGGTGTGGGTTGAATCGTGTACGGCGGGTTCGTGTCGTGCCGACCCCAGCGTTGGTTTTTGACACCGCAGGGATCGTTCAACCTTGAACGATCGGCCATTTCCGCGACGTCCAATCGTTCAACATCGACCGATTCTGGGCCGCCGCCGGCGTTCAACCTTGAACGCCCGCGCTGGGGTCGCCGCCGGTCGACACGACGCAAACCTACCGTACGCACGGTGCGCCCACGAGGCGGCCACGGGCGGCAACGTGAAAAAACTCAGCGACCCCACCCAGCGCACGGGGCGGCCACGAAGCGGCCACGGGTGACAACGTGGCGAAACACAGCGCACGAGGCGGCCACGAGGCGGCCACGAGGCGGCCACGTGGCGAAACCTCACCAGACCCATTTAGCGCACGGGGCGGCCACGAGGAGGCAACGGGCGGCCACGTGGCGACACCTCGCCGGATCCACCTGGCGCACGAGGCGGCCACGAGGCGGCCACAGGCGGCAATGCGGCGAAAACCTCGCCGGACCCACTCAGCGCACGAGGCGGCCACGAGGCGGCCACGAGGCAGCCACGAGACTTAAGCCGGGGGTCTCTTGGAGTTTCTGTCTGTTGCCGGGGCCGTCGCGGAACTGGGCCCATAGGTCGGCCCTCGCAACCCAGCCCGCCAGCGGGTTCATCTGGGACTCTGCGGCGGCGCTGTGCATGAGCCCGTTAATGAGCACCACATTCCCTCATGCTCGCAGGCGAAGGCGACGTTGATTCTGCGTGGGTCGCCCATGAAGCCCCACTGGCCCGTGCCCGCTGGCTCTGGCGGTGCAAAGGATAACTGGGTTGGCCTCGTCACCTCGGCCGCTGTCAACCGCGGCGATGCTGACGGGCCCCTTGCTGAACAGCTGGGGGCACCTTTCTTCCAGGCCTTGGACCTTGAGCTGGAGCCCATTGAGCACGCTCGGTGACCAGTGGAAAACGGGCCCACTGGCGCCCCTTTACCTCTCCCGGTGCCGTGCGATGCGGGTGGTGCGTCCTTCCCACCGGCTCCGCCCTTCTCTTTCGACCTGCTCTTATCCAGCTGGTAAGACTGCACGAGGGTTGGTGCGTCGCTGGGCAAGGCTTTATTGATGAAAACTGGCTGGGCCTTGCATCCGCAGAGGACCAGGACGCGCTCGTTGTGGTCCGGGAGGTGGTCCTCGGCGGCTTGGGCGATTTCGCGCGCCGTTGCGGCTTCCCCCAGGTCGGCGACGCCCGTCTGCTAGGTCGGACGTGAGCTCGGCTGACCTCTGGTGCACCAAGAGCGCGTGGGCCCGATCGCCTGCGGGAGCGCGGTGGCTCGGGTTCCGAAATCCCCCGATCCCGATAGGGAGCTCGCCTTTGGGCCCCCCGCCGCCGCGGGCCCCCAGGTCGTCGCGCCCTGGCGGTCTGGCTTCTCGCCACGGGAGCCCCTACACCATGGGCTTCTGGAGACGAGCGCGCCCTCGCAGAAGCAGTGGGATGGCCGCTGCAGGATGATAGGGCGTATGCGGTAACATCGGTCAAGGAGCACGTTGCCCTCTGGGCTGGCCCCAAGGGAGTCGTGGAATCGCTTGAGCACTGATAGGGACATGCCCATCGCTGCAGCTCGGTCGGACATGACGACGGGGTGGAGCTAGTTCTCGCTACCGCAGATTATCGCGCGGCCTCCGCTGTGGACCAACTGCATCAGCGAGATGGTGGCAAGGGCTTCCAGTGACTGTCCTGCTTCGTCCAGGATGCCCCGTCGCGGTCGCCCAGGTCCGCGGCTAGCTCATGAGTGGCCAAGAAGATTTTAGCTCGCTGAATGCACCTCCTCTTTGCCTTGGCTTCCTCACCGCCCTCGGTGGTAGGGTCGTACCCGCTGTCTTTTATGAGGCGAGCCAATGGGGCGAGATCGCGGGCCCCCTGGTTCGTTGCCTTGTCTGGGTGCGCCGGCCACGCGGCCTGCAGTGGGAAGCCTGCTTCAGGGATCAATCTCCCGCGGTCCTGGGCACCATTCCGTGGGAGTGCACGGCAGCCAAAGGCCCAGGGCTGCCGCAATGGTCTTGGTCTCCCCAGTGCCTGGGGGCCCCTGGACAGGCAGCGCCAGGGCACTGAGGGACTGCTGAAGGTCCCTGATCTGCGCGTCGTCTAGGTCATGCCTGGAGGCTGTCGCCCAGGCGTCAGCGAGCGCTGGGGAGGGGAGGGCTCTCCGGAAGGCGTTCCCTGGGCGCCGTTCGACGTTGTCGCCCGCGGGGGCCGCGCTGCGGCTTGCGGCCCTTCCAGGGGGGCGCCGGGGTCCGGGATAGGAGCCTGCAGCGCAGCGGCCGCTCGAGCTCGCGATATTCTTCCAGCCTCTGCCACGCCGGTGGTCATGTTCGCTGTCCCCTCGCTCGCCACGTCGGCATTGCGAAAGGCCAGAGCGCGCGGGGCGGTCGAGAGGGCGACCCCCCATAAGGTGTCGGGGGCGGCGCCCAGCATGAACCTGTACGGCCCAGACCCTGAAGCCTCGCATCTGCGGCGGGGCGCGGTCGATGCGGCACCATGGGTCGCCTGGTCGCTCGGACATGTCCGCGGTCACGTTAGCCTGGCGAAAAATTAAAATGTCCAGCACGGCGGCCCAGGCCCTGAAGCCGTGCATCTGCGGCGGGGCGCGGTCGATGCGGTCCCATGGGTCGCCCGGTCGCTTGGGCATGTCTGTTGGCGGTGCAGCTTCTGTCCCTCTCTGGCCTCGAACGCGGCGATGAGGCAGTTGCCGGGGAAACGCTTGCCGCGCTGGCCCCTTGCCGGGGCGCCCGGGGAGGGCGGCCACGCGAGCTCGACATCCAAGAATCGCGCGGCGACGGGCGCCCCACGCGAGACGAGGGAGGCCAGGTCGCGCAGGTCCTCCTTGGCCCATTCCAAGTGGGAGTGGCCGTCCCAAGTGAAGATGTGGTACTCCCATTATCCGTCCTTGTGTTCGCTGACTAGGTGCTGGAGCTTCCAGTCTTGCACGAGCTTGCGTGGGCGGTCTGGATTGTGCTTCTGGATGGGGGCGTCTACCGCGCAGGCGCGCCGCTTACGAAGCTCCGCCCTGGTCTTGGTTGCCCCGTCGTCCTCAGGCTCAAGCCGCGCGTGCTGCTCGATCTCGAAAATCTGGCATGGCCTCTCACCTTGGCCTTGAACCTCTCATTGCCATCTTTCTGGGGGGATGACCGCGCCAGGAATGAGCCCGGCGGGTCATTGGGGGAGTCTCGCTGGGGGGCCGTGCCAGATATGCGCGTGCATTTCTTGTGCGGCTCTTGCTGCATTCACTGGTCGTGGACGGCTTTTGCATTTCTTGGACGCCTCTTGGTCGTCTGCAGACCAGTCCGCCAGGGGACCCATGACTTCGGCGGGCGTCCATGGGCCCCCCCGGGCATCTTGGGAGCGTCGCAGAAAGCGCGCTGTGGACGAGGCAGGGGTGCCATCGCCTCCCTGCCGCCTTGCATGCGCGAGGGGTTGGGCGTGTCTGCTGCAACGGGGTCGTTCTGGCTGCGCGCTGGGCCCGCCACGCGTGATAGCGCGGCCAGGGTCATCTCACGGTGGGGTGTCTATTGAGAGGTATCCATGGTGCCCACCCCGAACAAGGAATCCCACACGGCGCCAATATCCCTCCCTGTGCCTTGAAGAGTCTGCCAGCTCACGTCGGCGTTGCGGGGGGGTAGCAGAGCGGGACCGCGTCCCAATCCCCATCGACGTAGTCCCATTCGTCTTCTATCTCGCCGCTTACGATGCTAAGCTGACTCTGGGTACTGCGTTCGCGGGGCAGCATCGGTAGAGCGGCAGCCCGTTATTAACGGGCGGCCGCTCGACCATAGGTCCCCGCCTTGGACCCCGTGTTGCGGGTCGGACATGCCGTGGCCAGTCTGCTCCACGGTTCGCTGCCTGTGGGTGTGGGCCACGAAGTAGCTCTTCTCGTTCACGAACTTCTGGCAGACTTCACAGTACCATTCCCAGTGGTTTTGACACTAAGCCCATCGCATGTACGGGCATTTCCTGCACTGGAAGCGAGGCTTCTGACCAGAGACGGTGGCTGGGCCTGACAGGAGGGGTGGCTGACACGCGGACCATCTGGCCTCCGGGGCCATGGTGTCGCGGTGGGTTTCTAGGTAGCGTGCGACTAAGTCGCGAGACTTGTTGAAAAGGGGCAGCGCGCCTTTGGGGTGGGCCGCGCGCTGCAGGCAGCGCCGCGGGCCGCGGCTGGACACCAAACCGGTCGGTATCGTTCAGGGCAGCAGCATGTGCTGGACGGGCCGCGGCGTCGGTGCAGCGCAGTTGCACGCAAGGGCGTGCGTGCGTGCAAGTGGCGAAGACAAAACAGCGAGTCGTCAACAGCGAGGACGCAGCTGGGGAGACACTCGTGCGTGGAACGGCGCAGAGGCAAGAGCTGTGCGATCAGCTGGCGCGAGAGGGCCAGGGCGCCAGGTGCCGATGGCTCCTTTGTCCTACGTCGGGAAGCGAAGGTGCGGGAATGCCAGGCATGTATTCTCTGCACTGCAAATAAGTATCGTGTGTGTGCTTACGTAAACGGTCAGCTGCGGGCAAGGCCAGGTGCGGCGACTGAGCGGCGCGTGGGAGTTGCAGGCAGTGGCATCGTCAAACGCATGCGTAATGGACGACATCCCACCGCAAGTGAACCGCTGGGGGGAGGGCCTCCTTTGAGGTTTTACAGGGGGCTTCCACATGGTCGAGGTAGCAATTTCTGCACTGGCAAATCCCCTTTCCTGCTCGTCTTCCTCCACCTCCTCCGCCTCCTCTACCAACCTCCTCCTCCTCCTCCTCCTCCTCCTCCTCATCATCATCATCATCAGCATAATCGTCGTCGTGGGCATCATCATCATCATCATCATCATCATCATCATCATCATCATCATCATCATCATCATCATCATCAGCATCGTCAGCAGCATCAGCATCATCAGCCTCATCAGCATCATCATCATCATCATCAGCATCATCATCATCAGCATCATCATCAGCAGCATCATCATCATCATCAGCATCATCATCATCATCATCAGCAGCAGCATAATCATCATCATCCTCATCATCATCATCATCATTATCATCATCATCATGATCATGATCATCATCATGAGCATCATCATCACTATCAGCCTCATCATCGTCAACATCAGCATCGTCATCATCGTTATCAACATCATCATAATCGTCACCAATCATCGTCACCATCATCATCAACAACATCAAAAGCATCATCAACCTCAACAGCAGCATTATCATCATCATCATCATCATCATCATCATCATCATCATCATCATCATCATCATCATCATCATTATCATCAGCAGCATCCTCACCATCATCAGCACTGTCTTCAGCAGCATCAGCATCATCACCGACCGCATCCGCATCACCAGCATCACAAACATCAGCACAACCATCATTCATCATCACCATCATCATCATCATCATCATCATCATCATCATCATCATCATCAGAAACACCACCACCAACATCAGCATCATCGACAGCATCATCAGCATCACAATTCATCACCATCATAATCAGCAGCATCATCACCAGCATCATCGTCAGCATCATCATCATCATCAGCATCAGCATCATCATCATCATCATCATCATCATCATCATCATCATGATCATCACCATCATCAGCAGCAGCAGTCCCCCTCCTCCTGCTCGGTCTCCTGCTCCTCCTCCTCCTCCTCCTCCTCCTCCTCCATCTCTTCCCCCCCACATCCTGACATTTCTCCTCCTCCTCCGCCTCCTCCGCCTCCTCCTCCTCCTCCGCCTCCTCCGCCTCCTCCTCTTCCTGTTCCTCCTCCTCCGTATCATCCTCCTCCTCCTCCTCCTCCTCTTCCACCTCATCCTCCTCCTCCGTCTCCTCGTCCGCTTCCTCCTCCTCACATTCCGCAGCATGCTCCCTCTGCTGTTCGTTCTCCTCCTCCTCCTTGTCCTCATCCTCCTCCTCCGCCTCATCATCCTCCTCATGCTCCTCCTCCTCCTCCTCGTACTCCTGTTCCTCCTCGTCCGCCTCCTCCTTCTCCTCCTCTTCCTCCTCCTCCTCCTCCTGCCCATCATCACCATCCTCTTCCTGTTCCTTCCTCCTCCTCCTCCTCCTCCTCCTCCTCTCCTCATCATCATCATCATCATCATCAGCATCATCAGCATCATCATCATCATCATCATCATCATCATCATCATCATCATCATCAGAATCATCATCATCATCCGCAGCTTCCTCCCCCTCCCCCTCCTACTACTCCTCACCCTCCTCCTCGTCCTCACAGTCCGTATCCTGCTTAATATGCTCTTCCTCCTCCTCCTCCTCTTCCTCCTCATCCTCCTCCTCATCCTCGTCGTCCTCGTCGTCCGCGTCGTCCTTGTCAGCGTCCTCATCCCATGCCTCCTCCTCCTCCTCCTCCTCCGCCTCTTCCTCTTCCCCCCCCCGCTTCCCCTCCTCCTCCTCCTCCTGGTCCTCATCCTCCTCCTCCTCCTCCTCCTCCTCCTCCTCCTCCTCCTCCCCATCCTCCTCCCCCTCCTCATCATCAGCATCAGCAGCAGCAGCAGCATCATCATCCTTAGCACCATCAACACCATCAACAGCAACACCATCATCATTCTCAGCATCATCACCAGTGTCATCAGCATCAGCAACATCATCATCAGCATCCTCATCATCATCAGCAGCATCATCAGCATCACCAACATAATCATCAGCATCAGCATAATCACCATCGTACTCAGCAGCATCGTCGGCATCAGCATCGTCATCATCAGCAGCATCAGCATCATCAGCACCATCCTCCTCAACTTCATCACTATCAGCATCATCATCATCATCCGCAGCAGCATCAGCATCATCATCAGCAGCATCACCATCATCACCAGCAACACCACCATCATCAGCATCAGCATCATAAGCATCATCAGTACCATCATACGCATCGTCATCAGCTGCATCATCAGCATCATCAGTATGACCAGCATCATCAGCATCAGCATCGACATCAGCATCAGCATCACGATCAGTATCATCAGCAGCATCAGCATCAGCATCAACCGCATCATCATCACCATCAGCATCATCATCAGCGGCGGCACCTTGATCAGCATCAACAGCAGCATTAGCAGCATCATTATCATAATCAGTATCACCAGCATCATCAGCAGCATCATCAGCAGCATCATCATCAGCAGCAGCAGCGGCATGCTCCTCCGCCTCCTCCTCGTCCTCCTCGTGCACCTCCTCCTCCGCCTCCTCCTCCTCCTCCTCCGCCTCCTCCCCCCTGTTCCTCCTCAGTATCCTCCTCCTCCTCCTCGTGCACCTTCTCCTCGTCATCCTCTTCCTCCTCCACCTCCTCCCCCTCCTCCTCCTCCTCCCCCTCCTTCCCCCATCCCCCCAATCAGTACCAGCATCAGCATCATCATCATCAGCCTCATCATCAGCAGCAGCATCAGTCGCATCATCATAAGTACCATCATCATCGACAGCATCATCAGCACCAGCAGCATCAGCAGCATCAGCAGCATCAGCACTGTCATCATCAGCATAATCACCAGCAGCCTCATCACCATCATTAGCAACATCATTAGCAGCACCAGCATCAGCATACCCATCATCACCATCAGCAACCGCGACAGCATCATCATCGCCATCACCGTCAGCATCAGCATCCTCAACATCACCATCGTCGGTAACATCATCATCAGCATCACCCTCGCCATCATCATCATCATCATCATCATCATCATCATCATCACCATCACCATCATAATCATCATCACCATCATAATCACCCACCACTCCTCACGACATTATCGGCATCATCCTCCTCCTCCTCATGATCACCATAACCACCACCATCATCATTTCCACCACCACCATCATCATCGTCAGCATCATCACCATCATCATCAGCACCATCATCAGCATCATTACCATCATCATCATCATCATCATCATCATCGTCATCATCATCATCATCCTTCTCCTCCTCCTTATCCGCATTCTCCTCCTCCTTCTCCCCCTCATTAGCTTCCTGCCCCTGCTGCTGATGGTGCTGCCGCTGCTGGTGCTGCTGTTGTTCGTTCTCATCCTCCTCGTCCTCCTCCTCCACGTCCTCCCCCTCCTCCTCCACGTCCTCCGCTTCCTCCTCCTCCTCCCTTTTCCTCCTCCTCTTCCTCCTCATCCTCGTCCTCCTCTTCCTCCTCGTTCTTCTCCTCCTCCTCCTCCTCCCAGATGCTCCAAGATGCAAAAACTTCGAGCGCGCACATCGATTTCGGTAGAGTTTAAAAATGCAGCGCGCGCGATCCACTTTCGTTTTTTCGAATTTCGAGCGCGGCGGCGAACATTTCGAGCGCGAGATTTCGAGCGCGATGGAAATTCAATTTCCATCGCGGAAATCGCGTTTGCATCGCGCGCGCGCTCGAAATTTCAATTTCCATCGCGCTCGCCGCCCTGCGCGCCTCGCAACGCGAATGTCGCGCGCACGGAAATCAAACGCCAACCAATCGCGCACCGACGCTCACGCGACCACGCATTCGAGCAGCGAGGCGACATGTGCCACGCGACCAAGCGATGCCCGCCAGACAAACGCGACCATCGACGCCCGCCAACCCAACCACGCCCACACGAAACCCGCGAACGCAGCCCACCAACCCAACCCAAACGACCCCCACCAACCAATAACCCACGAGCCCGCCCAAATCGCAGCCCACCGACCCACTAATCCAACCCAACCGACGCCCACCAACCCAATTGAACCCAAACGTCGACCCCCAACCTAAAGCACCAACGCGCAACCTAACCCAAACGACGCCCGCCAACCCAACGCGACCATCGACGCCCACCAACCCAACCCGCGACCAAACGACGCCCGCCAACCCAACTCTGACCACGCGACGCCCGCACGTCGCCCAGATGCTCCACGATGCAAAAATTTCGGCGTGCACATCGGTATCGGTAGAGTTTGGAAATGCAGCGCGCGCGATGCCCGCCTCGCGGGCCCCGCGCGCCCGCAGACGCGCGGGGCCTCGACGGCAAAAAAAAAAAAAAAAACACGCCCGCCTACGCGCCCGACTACCGCGCCCGACCTACGCGCCCCGCCGAATTAGCCAACGCCTCCGCGGCGCCCCGCTACCATGTCTGCGGCATACTCCGCTACCGCGTCTGCGACGCGCTCCGCTACCAAGTCTGCGGCGCGCTCCGCTACCAAAATTGCGGCCCGCTCCGCTACCAAGAATGCGACCCGTTCTGCTACATGCCGCATCTGCGACCCCTTCCGCTACCAAGTCTGCGATTCGCCCCGCTACCAAGTCTGCAACCCGCTCCGCTACCAGGTCAGCGACGTGCCCCGCTACCATGCATGGGGCCCGCGTTTACATGGAGTCCTCATCGCCACGAGCGGGCCCATTCCCACGGCGGGCCCTTTCGAAGTTGCCTGCAAGGGCGGTTGAGACGAGGCGATGGAGTTTCGAGGAGGAGGAGGAGGAGGAGAAAGGTGAGGAGGAGAAGGAGGACGAAAGCGCGGGAAATGATGGTTGGGAAGAGGACGGTAAGACGTTCGGGCGGTGTGGTGTGCGAAACGTGTGATGGTGTAGTAACACCGTCTCATTGGTGATGGTGGTGTGTGGCACACCGACGGCGGCGGATGCCGTACATAGTAAATGCGGCAATTGACATTTACAGGTGTGTGTAAATGCGTGTACGGTTGCTCGTGGCCATGGTGGCTACGTGTCACGCGGTGTTGTGTGGTTGGGTTGTGTATTATGACGGTGGTGGTGAATGTGAATGTGGCGATGGCGGTAGCGATGATGACGGTGATGATCCTTGTGGTGGTAACGATCTTGATGATGTTGATGATGATGGCGTGAAGACGGCAGGTGCACCGATTCCAACCCCCGAATTGCGCCCGGCAGCGGGCGGCGGTTGCTCCCAGGGGTGAAGGAGGTAGAATATGACAACGATGACGACGATGAGGCTGAGGATGGCGATGGCAGCGACGACGCAGTCAGCGATGTCAGGGGAGAACGAGACATTGGACCATCCCCGACGGCACAGTTCTCCGCCCCTGCCACGGGAGCCTTGCTTGTCTCCGTTCGCCGAGCACGCCTGCCAGCGAAAAAATCATGCCACGGCGGCGCCGTGTGCATATAGAACTGTGCGTTCAGGTGGGGGCTGATCCTGTGACGTCGTCGCCGCGCAGTGCTCTCGCGTCGTCGCCGTTCCTCGCGGGCCACCTCGTCCCTCACATATTCACATTATCATCGGCGTTCTCGCCCTGCGTCGCATCCCTTCCCCCTCCCCCACTCACCTCCCCGCGTCACCCCCTCCTCCTCGTCGTAACTGTCATCTTGTCCCATTCATCCCGTCAGCCCCCATCGTGTTCTTGCAACGCTATCGGGAACGAGAGGTTCCCACGGAGGGTAGCGTCGCGAGAGTCGCTCCGACGCGCATCAAGGCAAAATGACTTCGGGCAGCACCCGCTGCCTAATCTTGGCACCCTCGCACGTACTCCATATCAAACGACCCCATCGTGGGGCAACCTAAGCATTCAGCATGCTGTCCAACGATGCCTTCACGGGGGGAGCAGCCAGTCAATCAACCAACCAATTTGCCAATCAGTCTTAAACCAACAACCAGCCGACCAGACATCGCACGCATCTCACCAAAATCTCACGCACACATTACGTGATATTTTTGTGAGATGTCGATGGTGGGTGGGGGCCGGCGGGCACATCGCATCGCTCCTCATGCTTGCCTGCCCGTACTTTCTGTACGAGCTTGTTAAACACATCTAAAACTGCCGCCCCTTCCGCACACGAGTTGGCTGCAGTCGAAATGTGCCGCTGGAAATCCTCACCCTGATACGTCCAAAGCTGCCGTGGATTGACATGAGACTCGTCGACCCCCAGGTGATGCCAGAAGCGGAATCCCACCAGCCCTCTGGGCGTCGGTGGTTTAGGGAGTGTCCTCTTCCACCCCTCCATCCCCTTCGGGAAGGGGTTTACCCCTCCCCCGACCCCCTCCCCGTGGACCTTGACGGGAGGGGCCGCGAGGTGTCAGGGCGCCCAAAACGGCCTCGGCGAGAAAGCGCACTTCATTGAGTTTACTAAGGTGTTGGTCCCATGTTTGGCCTCCTGGGGGGCAGGGCTAATTAATGCTCCGCACGTCGTTGATAGATCTCATACAGGACGGCCCCAAGAAGCGCCCAAGAGGTCCCAAGACGGCCCCCAGATGGCCCCAACGTTGCCTCAGGAGGCCCCCACGATACCCCCAAGAGCTCCCCCCCCCCCACACACCAGTGGCACCTAAGATGCTACAATTGGCCACGGCGATAATGCCAAACGCGGCCCCGGCGAGGAAGTCAAACTCATTAGTTCGATTAGGGTGGTGGCCCCATTGTGGCATCCTGGGGGTGGGTGGGTGGGGTGGGGCGGTGGTGGTGTGGGGGGGGGGGGGGGGGGGGGCAAGCCTAATCCCACCAGCCCTTTGGGCGTGAGTGGTTTAGCGAGCTCTCTCTGTCCTCAACCCCCCTTCTTCCCCTTCGGGGAGGGGTTTACCCCTCCCCCTACCCCCTCCCCCTGGACCTGGAGAGGGGGTTTCGCGGGTGGTTGGAGGGGTCTTGTTCGACTCCTGGGAGGGCTAAAAAACGACGACCCTCACGAGGATTCTGGCCCCGACGGGGGGAGGGAGATAGGCCCCTCTGCTCTTCGTTGACGCCAGAATCATTGATTTTACGACGGTGTTGGCCTCATTTTGGCCTCCTGAGGGGGCCGCGCTCATCTTCCTTCATAGCAAAATCATTGATTTTACGAAGGTTGTGGGTTCATTTTGTCCTTCTCAGGGCGTAGCTCCCATTTGCGCTTCTGAGGAGGTCGCAAGAGGCCCCAAGATGGCCCCAAGATGCTCCCAGGAGGCTCCCCAGAGGCCTCCAAGAGGCCTCCCAGAGGCCCCCAAGCGGCCCCAAGAAGCCTCCAAGTGGCCCCCAAGAGGCCCCCAAGAGGCCTCAAGAGGCCCCCAGAGGCCCCCAAGAGGCTCCCCAGAGGCGCCCAAGAGGCCCCCAAGAGGCCCCAAGAGGCTCCAAGAGGCCCCCAAGAGGCCCCACGAGGAGCCCGAACGACTCACACCAGGAGGGGGGGCCCGAACGACTCACACCAGGACGAGGCGCCCGAACGACTCACACCACGAGGGGCCCGAACGACTCACACCAGGACGAGGGCCCCGAACGACTCACACCACGAGGAGCCCGAACGACTCACACCAGGAGGAGGAGCCCGAACGACTCACACCAGGACGCCCGAACAACTCTCACCACGAGAAGCCCGAACGACTCACACCAGGACGAGAGGCCCGGAGATATGCGGGGGCAGGCGGAAACACGCCTGAAAAACACGACTGTCGGCATGCTTCGCAAGAGTTGATGTTTTGAGATGGGCTGGTGGGGATACGCGAAGCGTGAAGAATTAATGCCCCCCCCCCCTCGTGTTTGGTCGATCTCATTCAAGATGGCCCCAAGAAGCGCCAAGGAGGTCTCAAGAGGTCGCATGGCGGCCCCAAGATGCCCCCAAGAGGCCCCCAAGACGCCCCCAGGAGGCTCCCAAACCTACAAGGGGCCCCAAGAGACCCCCCAGAGGCACTTAAGATGCTCCAAGAGGCCTCGGCGAGAATGTCAAAACGGTCTCGGTGAGGAATCCACACCCATTGGTTTTACAAGGGTGTTGGCATCATGTTTGCCTCCTGGGGGGGGGGGGCTAATTGATACTCCCATCTTGGTTGATCGATATCCTCCAAGATGGCCCCAAGAAGCGCCCAGGGGGGGGCCCAAGAGGTCGATGGCCCCAAGATGGCACCAAGAGGCCCCCAAGGCACACCCAGAAGGCCCCCAATAGGCACCCAAGAGCAAGGGACCCCGAGGAGAATGCTGCATATTTGTTGCCACGAAGGTTTCACCCACATGTTGGCCCATTGAAGGGGGGGGGGGGGGGGGGGGGCGGGTTAAAATGACTCCACGAGCGCCTGGGAGAGCCCACGAGTACTTCCAAGATGGCTAAGGATACTCCACTATGTCTCAGAATGGCGTCCTCTGTGTGCTGTCCACTTCCCTGATCCAGGCAATTCCTCTGGGCATCGTTCCTAGATGGGCTGGTGGGGATTCGCGAAGCGTCAACAATTTGTTGACGATGCTCCATTTCATTTTCCGAGTTCGCCGCGTCACGTGCCAATGAGCTGTAACGCGCAAGGCATGACCTGGCTGCGTTCGCCATGCGACCGCGCTCGCCAGGTGAAGGAAACACCCCTGCTCCGTCGCACGCGTCGTAGAATCGCACTAGGTTTCTGATGCACAGCGTGCGTGATCGCCACCCCACGTCCCCAGGAATGTCGTACCGCGCACACAGTTCTGATATGACAGGGGCCAGAGCTCGACATTCAGCAGCTTTGATGCTGCTCGACAACTTCGGGAAATCAGAGTGCGGGTGTCGCTGATCCGATAGAAACATTTTCAAGCCAAATGATCCGCCACGCCTGAGAACAACCTGGCTCAGCGTCGACAGGCTAAGACCACGTTATTACCCGATGTTTTTTTTTTTTTGCAAAGCCGCACGTGCATGTTTGACGTGTGTGGTGTTTCAGGGGATGGTCCTACAATGATTGCCCGAATGGTTGGTCATGGTCAGGCGGGACGGTGCGAAAGCCGTTGTATGTGACTCGGTTTTGCGTGCCTCGTCGATCGTAAATGTCGTGGATCTGGCTGCATATATCGGAAAATGTTTTTCGGGGTACCACCTACCCGTTCGTACACAAGCTCGTACAACATGTTCCCAATCACGTGCTGGCTTACACCGAGATCGAGCGCATGGAGAAGATCCAGGCACAACGTCCAATGGGTCACCCCAGGAATCAACCTGAATACGGGATGATCCGTATGAGCCAGTGTTGGGCCACGTCGCTCCATCGTAGACCAATGTCCAGGCTGCCCAATCTGGGGATGCCGTATTATTATCGCGAAGCGATTTGGCTAGAACAGGCGGAAGCAAGACAGAGAACGCGAGGCTGGACGAGGGGAGAGGAAGCGTGAAATAAAAAGCCCACCTGGGTAAAACTCGTCCATGGACGAGCTGTCGGAGAGCGACCTGCACGACAGCGGAAACAGAATGCATTGCAGTTGTTGCGCGGCATGCCGAAATCTTTGGTAAAGAAATCCAGGTCACCCAGGATCCCATATATGAATGCTTTGAACGGGCATTGCTCGCTGCACAACAACTTTCCACGATCCCGTCACCGTTGTGAGCCCCGCTCGAACTCATTGTCACGCCAGACCGCATTCCCTAATGCACGCGCGCGTGGGGGAATTGGCGAACAACTGATTTCGGCTGTTGAAACTGGCACCACCACCACCACCACCACCCCCTCCCAACCTATCCGTTACATTTGCCCTCCCGCATCCTAGGTGTTACCAACCTTCGGTCGGCCTTACGTCGGTCGCGCCCCCCCCCCTCCCCTCCCCCCCCCCCCCACCCACCCACCCCGCCCTCGCGCGTCGGATGGCGGGGTCGCGGCGAAGCCTTGCGATCGCGCGCAGGGTGGCGGCCTTCAACCAGAGCGGTAAAGGACCAGCACAGCATTTCCTAAATCTCATGCCACGTGTCGGGCGGCGTCGCGCAGCTCAGGGGCCACGACGCCAAGAATAGAGGAGTAATGGACCTAGCCGTTCCCACGCACATGAGAGACGACATACTGATTGTAGTCAAACTATCCCGAGATACAAACTCGGCCCCATCCCCATGGACCCGCAACGGAACCATCCACTTGTTGCAGGAGGGCTTGGGCCACACAGGGTGGCCTCTCAATTTGGGATCATGACTGCGAGACGTTGGAAATCGCGCATTGCACGCGTACTGCAGCCACATGGTGATATGTATGCGCGCGTGTGTGTATGGTGAGATACAAATGAAGGTAGACGCATGCGTGAGACCATTCCCTTCGAGGCGTGTGTATGGCAATACGCCAAGGTTGCGACGTAGACGTGCGCATACATATGATACTGTACGCCCGCGCGTGAAGTATTTCGGTATGCACGTGATCATGCGGCAGAGTGCATACGCGTGCAACCGTAGTGCTGCATGGTGGTATCACACAGTTTCCAAAGATCGAACCCCGAACCTGCTCGCGCCACTCCAGAACGTCTCGACATCTGAAATTGCAAATAGCCGCCAAAACTCGTCACGGTAGTGGTGGAACAAGTGAGAGAACCAATCGTGAGGCAATGGCATGTCCACCCGTGGATGGCACGGTTTCGTAGTACGGGGGTTCGTGGCTACACCGACCAGGGATTGCGGGTGCGGCATATGCATGTCGCTGAGGAACGTACGAGTCAGATCCCTATGTATAGTTTGGGGGCAGCGTCCATGTCCACCATGCTTCGCCAACTCGGCTACCTCGGGACACGTGGCCCCGTCCATCAGCGATGCGCGTAACCTCTTTTGCACTTGTACAGTTGGGATATTGCCCCGCGCCCAGTCCACCAGAAGATCTGGCACCTGCCCGGACAGAGCTGGCTCATCCCACGAGTGCGCGGCATCGCTGTCTGCGCCTGCATCATCGCTGCGGCGCCTCTTCCGCCGAGGCATCGTGAGACAAAACACGCGCCCAGCAGCTTCTGCCGAAATGCCAGCGGTGTGTCCGAAGGTGGAGGGGTGACGCATGCCACTCTGCACATGCACCCTCACCCCTGATCCAGATGGCACCCTACAGTGTGATGGTCAAGCCCCGAAGCCCCATACCTATCGTCATGCACACCCGCGAACTCCATCGCCCGTGCAGTTATGGTATACACGCGGTGGTGAAGGTGTTGCATGTGGGTGCACGTGTGAACATGTCTGCATTTATGTGCGTACATGTGGGTGTGCGCATGTGGTTGTGAGTGTCGCTGTATGCACGCGTGCGTGCATTGGTATATTTGTATGTGATGGATGGATGCGTGTAGGTGTACCCGTGTGTACCCAATTGTGTATACGTGCTTGCACCCCATGGGACATTGGTGTGCCACTGGTCGGGTGCGCTGCATTTCTGGCGACATCGCATGCCGCCACGGTCCGTGCCGCAGGCAGGCACTGAAAACACGTTAGTGTAACACCAGAGGCAATTTCGGCATCGCTTGATCGAACCCCGTCGGGGCTCGTTCTCTGTGATGACCCGACCGTGCACAAAAAAACACGTGGCCCCGTGCGGGGCCGCTTTGGACCCGTATGTTTCAAAGTAGGCACTTATGCCAAGTTGCCTCTGGTGCGGTGGCCTCGCAGGCCCGCCCCGTTACTTAGTGCAGAAGGTCCAGGCCGACCACATCCTGGAAGTGCTTCTTGAAGAGCACCGTCAGCCTCTTCAGCGACTGGGGCGATTCGCCGTCGGGCTCCATCAAACACAAGTTCGCGTCCCCGAGGCTCTTCTGGAGGCGGACGCTGACCTTCTTGGCGTTGGACGTGTTCTAGATATGTGTTTGACACGCGACAGACGAAACATGCTCGATACACGTTCGGAGTCGCTCGTGATGGAGCGAAACGTAACATCGAACCAAACGGAATATGAAACGTAGTCCGTACCCCGAGTCGATATCGATTCTCTCGAGCGGCCTCAAACGGGCGACCCCAGATCCCAATCGGGCTACAGGATATCTCAAACAGCCTCCCGAATCGATCTCAGCCCGTAGATGGTAACACAACGCGCTGCAAACAACTCTCGGACACAGAAATGCGGTCCTTGCCAGCGTGGTTGAGAACCCAACCCCGACCGCGCCCCCCAGCGCGACGACCGCCTGGCCCGTCGTCTGGAATTCGCGCAGCTTCTCGATGCAGTGCTCCTTCCCGATGAGGCTCGTCGACTCGATCGACACCAACTCGTGCATCTGCTGAAGAAAATTGTTTCAGCATGCGCGGCGTTGCGCACAATGCCACACATTGTCCGTGATGCGTGTATGTGAATCATGTTCGTTCGGTGTGTGCATACATGTCGTGACCACACCCATATCACGCGCGCACGCGACCGTCAACCAATCTGCACCACGGCGCAGCCAGACGCGTTTCATACGCGTGCACGTGATCATACAGTCATGAGGCTTACGCCAGTCCGCAGACTCTGACAGACCCGCACGCGTGCCAGATGTCCGAATCACCGTAATCCTCGCCAGCATTCCACATGCATCACGCGAACCAATCACTGCACCACGGATGTCTCAAGCGAGACATACAACTGGTCGATGACGTTTCAAGCGCGATACACACATCGTAGAGCATGTCTCAAGCAAAACACGCAATTCGTCCAGGATGTCCCAAACGAAACAAACAGTTCGATGTGCGCAAGGGGGTTCAACGTCATGCATCATCATCGTATGGGGAAACTGCGATCCTGGTTCACCGTTGGGCGCTGGCCGCCGCTGCCGCGGCCGCGGCCCCTGCCGCCGCGGCCGCCCCTGCCGCCGCTGCCACGGCCAGCAGTGGAGCCGCGGCCCTTGCTGCTGCGACCACGCTTGTTGCCGCCGCCCTCCTCGTCGTCGGCGTCGCCAGCGTCGTCCACGCCGAGGGCGCCCAGGCCAACGGCGCGGAACGAGCCTGGCTTGCAAGGGGGGGGGGGGGCAGCAACGGCCAATCGGACACTACTATCACGCGACCTCCTCCGAAAGAACGCGCACCACCTGAAATTGGTTAGGCCGATAGGCTGGCGAATCGGACGCGGGGTAGTAGGAATGCGGGGGAGGCAATGGGAAGGATGGCGCGGGTGGGGGAAGAGATGATGGACGAGGATTGGGCACGATGGCAATGGGCGAAGGCAAGAGACATCAAACCCGTGAGCCGCCGACGACAGAGAGTTGTCAGACGCTTCGGTTGCGAATCGGTGAGAACCTGCGCGAGCGCAGTCCTGCATGCCGACCCTGGCCAGCGAGTCGGCGAGCATGCCGTATTGGCCCTGGCTGGCGGCTCTCCTGCCAGATGCCTGGGTCGGGCGGTTCGATAGCGAAGCATCGTCATTATTACGCCCTCATCCTACACACCAGCATCGGCATCACCACCCTACACATCGCCCGCATCCTTACCTTATCCTACCCACCCTCATACTCATCCCAAGCCTAATCGTAATCACCCTGATCCAGCCGCCACATCACCATTCTCATCTTCGCAATCGAACGGCAACGATGCACCGGTTTGGGAATGCCGCCCTAGGTTCCAGGGACCAGGGGACGTCATTGCTATTTCAGAAGGAAAAGGGCGCCAGGGGTGCACATGAACATACCAGACGGCCAGGGGCCACTGTGCCAGGAAGAGAGGGGCACCTAAGTAACGAAATTGGAAACCATATATCGGGTACGCATGGCGTGGATTACCGAGAAGGGCCTTCGTCGTCTTGCTGCGCTGCACCGAGCGCTTGAAGCTGTCGACCTGGCCCAGGCACCGCTTCCGTCGCGGGTTCTTCGGACGCGGCCTGACCCGAGGAGGAGGACGATGAGGGAGAGGAGGAACAGGTCGAGGCGGATGATGCGGAGGTAGGAGGGGGAGGAGGAGGAGAAGGAGGAGGACACCGATACGGAGGATGAGGAGGAGGGGGGGGGGAAAGATGATGAGGATGAGGATGAGGAGGACGAACGGAGGACGAGGAGGATGAGGAACGGATGAGGAGGATAATGATGAGTGGGATGAGGATATGGGTGAGGGGTGCGCGCGAGGCGGCTGACGACTTGGAGACGAATACCAAGGACGCTGAGAGCGATACAAAGGGCGTGTAGAGGACAGGAGGCGCGAGCACTCGGAACCTGCACCAGCCCTTGATCTATCATCTCCTCCGCGTCGCTCTCCCCGTACTTGTCGCACAGCTGTTTCTGCGACATCCATGTGGACTCGCTGGTGACGCCCTCGCTGTACGATATGCCCTGGGCCACGTCCCAGAACAGCTCGTCCATCTCTGGGTCCACCAGCCAGGCCACCAGCATGACCGATGCGGCCCGCTTGGCCCCACCCTTGGACGTCTTGTCGTTCGCCACCTTCGGAGGGGATCGATCCCCTCACCCTCATCATCCTCAACGTCATCACCATCCGCGTACGCCTCGCCCTCCTCCTCCCCCTCATCACCCCGCATGCCGTCTCCTCCATCCACCACCGATCCGCCTTTTACCGTCCATCAGCCGTCCATCTTCATCATCATCCTTGTCTTCCTCATCCGGATCCTCGTTACCCTCCTGCAGGCGCCCTGAAGGTATCCTGGACGACATCTGGGCGTCGGACATCCCCCTGGAGCCAGTCTGGAGACCCCTGGAGGCCATATGAGCCGCACCCATGCACACTCGCACAGCATGCATCTCGGCATCAGCATTACAGCGTGTCACCACACCCCACAACCGTGTGAACCTGTACTATAATTGAACACGAAACCTGGTCATACTTGGTCGCC
This sequence comes from Prorocentrum cordatum, assembly GCA_963575745.1. Taxonomy (NCBI): domain Eukaryota; class Dinophyceae; order Prorocentrales; family Prorocentraceae; genus Prorocentrum; species Prorocentrum cordatum. The sequence goes on along the minus strand of CAUYUJ010009429.1, from coordinate 13,072 downwards.
ACGCCCTGGTTGTACTGGCGAGCCGTGCGGAAGCGCCCGTAGAGCTTGCGGGGCTCGTCCGCCGTGAAGATCGCCTTGAGCTGCCGCAAGTCCCCGGGGTCGCCCACGCGCCTGGCAGCGGTGTTATTGCATGTCAAAACGGCAACCGAACATCGTCAGTACGATCGTATTCTCCTCAACGTCCTCCTCAACCCTCCCATGCTCAGCATCGGTCCCTCATCATCCCATGTTCGTCTCATCTTCGACAGTCTCCACTTAATACACCGTCATCATCATCGCCAGTATGTCCCTCAATATCCTCATCATCCTCATCCTCCTTCTACGCGGCGCCTGAAGAGCTCGATCTTCTGATCGACGGTCAAGCCACTGGCCATCTGCGCGAGCACCGCGGTCCCCTTGTTGCGCGGGGCGATCTCCGCTGGCGGCGCAGCAGCAGGGCGACGAAGAACGCGAGCCTAGTGGATTGTACATAGATGTGTATACGCAGCCCCACACCACCCAAAACACTTCGGGCCCCAAGCCCCAGGCGTGCCAGCGAAATTGAATGGAGCAACTTGATTTTGAGCGGGTGGTCCTCATCACCACCAGCCACGCGCTTCGCGGCAGCCTTGGCCTTACCCTTGGCCTTCGAAAACTTGCCGATCACTTTCTTGGGCGCCATGGCAACCGCTAGTGTTACACGGCTGGGAGAAACGTTCCAGAACGATCTTGAACCCAAGCAGCTTACGGCGTGCAGTTGGTTCGCTATGGGGGGGGGGGGGGGGGGGGCGCTGGACTGCTTGCACGCGGTTCACATGCGTGCGAAACCAAATCCAGGGGGGGGGGGCATTGCGTTACCATGGCCATGACCATGATGCCCGCGCAGATGCCATGGCACAGTCCAGGGCAGCCCGAGGTTCCCAGAAGCACCGAGTCCTAGGGCCACACGCGACATTAACTACCTATAATGTTTGCTTGCAGCTGTGATACGCTCACGGTGTACGCTCGCCGTGCACACTGTTCATGTGACTACGATTGCGTACATAGTGGTAGTGGTGTGCAAACGTGCCTCGCATTCAGGATTCAAATGCAATACTTACTCACCGCATACGTTGGCATACGTGTGACTGCCATGTTACGAATTTCACCAACCATACTATTTTTAAATATCATTAACTATAATGTATCATATGGTCGGAAATATAAATCTCACGGAGATCTCACGTGGGATATTGGCGAGACCCAAATCTCACAAACGTCCCACGCAAGGCTCACGTGAGACGTTTGTGGGACCAAAATCTCACAAACGTCCCACGTAAGGCTTACGTGAGATTTTGGTGAGATTCGAATCTCACCATCATCTCACGCGAGGTGGTGGTGAGATTACATGTGCAATACCATTCTGAAGCGTGTACCCCAAATTTCACCAACGCGAATGTCTGAAATCCATTGTCTGAACCGCGTAACGTGTGTAAGTTGTAAGATATGCAATGTGTAGTGGTGAACCCACCTGTTTGGACTCATAATTTACTAAACTCCGTATCATAATAATCATCAGCGGTACACCCAACTTATCCACATTACACATGTAATATACCTACCTCCACCCTATTCGCCGACACTACCACATCCCCATATACGCATCATCATCATATGGTGTATGTATACTACCGCCACCTCACAACGCGCAGCTGCCTGCGCTGCAGTCGTTCTGCTCTCGGGGGGCAGGCCTGTCGGGGATGGCGACGCGCGCCCACAACATGTGAGTGTAGGTGTGGGAACCGAGAACACTGGAGGTATGTGAACCGAGAACAGGGGCGGTTCGGGCACTGAGAACACGACATGCACCCAACGGTGGCACTAGCACGTTTACAACACGCTATTGGCACAGTCACGTAATTCGGACACGCGCTGCGATAACACCCCTACGAGATGAGGCGCCACTCCCCAAGTGTGACATTCGAATTTGGGCGCCCCAGCATCAGACTCGGACATATAAACGATGACTGTCCGAACCTGCATTCTGATATACAGGGCTCACTGCCCGAGCACCTTGGCGCGATGCGCCAGGGCATCTACTTTAGTCAGGCCAAACTTAGAACTACGGCGCATTATTTGCGCACAAATCTCAGCATGCTGGGGTGCCCTGGACGAGGTCACCTCGCAGAACAAGTGCTATCCACCCAGCCGTCTGGGCATCGGTGGTTTAAGGCGTTTCCTCTTCCACACATCCTTCCCCCCCCTTCGGGGATGGGGTTTACCCCCCCCCCCGTGCCCCCTCCCCATGTACCTGAGGGGAAGTACGAGGTGTCATAGCACCCAACACTGCCTCGACGAGGACGACAACATCATTAATGTGACTATGGATTTGACCCCCACCATGTTGGCCTCCTGCGGGGGCAATGCTAATCCCGCACGTCTCTCATATACCCCATCCACGATTGTCCTACGAATCGCCAAGGCGGCCCCGCGCGGTCCCAAGATGCCCCCACGACGCCTCCACGATGCACCCACGACGCCTCCAAGGGGCCCCAAGCTACCACCCAGCGGCACCCGCGATGCCCCAAGAGGCCTCAGCGAGGATGTCAACATGGCCCCGGCGATGACGCCCGAACCATTGGTTTTATTGAGGTGCTGATACCATGTTGGCATACTGGGGGGGGGGCTAATTAATGCACTCCTCGTGGTTGATCGATACCCTTCAGGATGGCCCCAAGAAGTGTCGAGGAGGCCCTGAGAGGCCCCACGATGTCCCAAGCTGGCCCCAAGAGGCCCCCAGCAGGTCACCCAGCGGCCCCAAGCGACTCCCCATGGGCACCCAAGATGCTCCAAGTGGCCTCGGTGAGACTGCCAAACCAGCCTCGACGGGGAAGTCAATCACATTGGTGTTGCTATGGCGTTGGCCCCATTTTGACCCCCTGGGGACGACGCTAATTGATATCACCATTTAGTTTGATCGATGGCATCCACTATGGCCCCAAGAAGCGCCACGGATGTCTCAGGAGGTCCCACGCTGGCATCACCGCGGCCCCAAGATGCCCCCACGATGCCCCCATGATGCCCCCCACGATACCCCCAATCTGCACCAATATACCCCCCAGAGGCACACACGATGCCCCAAGAGGCCTCGGCGAGAATGCCAACTCATTTACGTCACCAATGTTGTAGCCACATGTTGGCCGCTTGGAGGGGGGTCACGGATTACGATGACTCCACGAACGTTTTGGAGAGCCCAAGATGGCATCCAAGATGGCTCCAGATACCCCAATATGTCTCAGACTTGCGTCCTCTGCGTGCTACCCACTTCCCGGACCCAGACAATTCCTTTGGGCACCGTTTCTGGATGGGCTGGCGGGGATTCGCGAAGCGTCAACAATTTCGAATCTCCACCAGGAAACAGTATGTATGATTTCGCCGTAGCGCACACCGCACTCAAGTAACCGAACGTCTTATGAGGAAGCTTGCGCGGGAGATCTGCTGACGCGGTGCACTTCGATTTCCCTGGGCCTTTCATTACAGATGCAGGCGCGGGCGTGGCCTTCGCCTCCTGGGATTTAGCCTTGGCCGTCGCCGTCTGGGCCTTAGCCTTGGCTGCGGCCGTTGCCTTGGCCCTCTTGGGCTCGACCCTGGCCTGCGTCTTCGAGGAAACCCGCTCTGCCTTTGGTCGAGGCCACATGAAACGACCCACGGGGCCTGTATCCTGGAAAACTGAATGGCCGCGTTGATATCTACCCCCCCACCCCCCCCCCCCCACCCACCCCCCCACCCCACCCCCCCCACACCCACACCCACCCCCACACGCACCCCACCCCACCCCACCACACCCCACCCCACCCCCCACACACACACACACACACACACACACACACACACACACACACACACACACACACACACACACACACACACACACACACACACACACACACACACACACACACACCACCACACACACACCACCCCCCCCCCACGCCCCCCCCCCCCCCCCCTCCTCCCCCATCCATCACCCCTCCTCCTCAGCATCATGCCTCTCCTACCACCTCCTCTTCATGCATTTCCTCCCCATATTCCTTCAGCATGGGGGACAGGTGGACATTTCCTCTTCACCCATTCTCACCATCCACATTCACTGAGCTGGAGGAGACGACTGGCGAGGAGGATGATACGCACGATCAGGCGGGGGAGGGCAATTATAGGAAGCGGATGTGGAGAAGGAGGAATCGGATGAAGGGAACGGGTGGCACGGAGGCGACAATCACGGACACACGGTGGCCTTCAGCCACTGCTTGCGCCCAGGGACAGCATCCGCATGCATGGCCTTCGCGGGAACCTCCGCATCGTCCTCGCTCTCGCTGTCGAACAGCCACAGGCCCAACTCCTGCGACCGCGCGGGGCGAAATGAGGGAACCAACGGGGGACGTCACGGCTGCCATTGGCGATGCGTGGGCAGCGGCACGCGCAGGGAGGGGAGCGGGGGCGAGTGGTTGGAGGGGCACACGGCGTGCATGATTGCAGCGGGGTAGTGATGGACATGTGGGCGGGGTGTAATATAACGAGCGGGGGGGGGGTGGACACGGTGCCCGAATACGAGAACGCGCCGTCACGGTCGGCCACCTGCGCATGATCGGGTTCGGGCATCGGTGCGCCGTGGGGTTCGGCTCCACGCCTGCGAACGAGTGAGTCTGAGCATGAGCAAGTTTGTTTGGAGTAAAATTTAGCACGTGTACGTTTGAGAACGAGCGAGACTGACTACTAGCACTCCCCCCGAATTCTGACGACACGACGACGGCGACCAGCGTCTCGCCTTGCATCTCATCCCCTCCAGCCATGCCCCTGCACCCCCTTGTCCCCCCGTGTCATGTCATACATCCAACCACACGCTGTACCTGCAAATAGTTCATCGCATCATATCATCAAACCCATCATCATGGGGAGCCGCGCGCCTGGCATCAAGCGACACGTTTTTCAAGCTGTGCACGTGCGAAGCTGGCGTCTGGCACACGCTGGCGACGGCAACGCTTAAACGTGTAATAGCGTCGACCGTCGCGACCATACATCCCATGCACTGCGCATGTCGCGACGATCCCCATCGGCACGATTCGACGCCACTCGCGCCGTCCAACCGATCAAGGCACACGCGTGCTGAAGCAGTCTGCCAGCACTCTCGAAACGCAGGGCCGAGCATTGCTTTGCGGGGTTGCCTTGCTGGTTTGCTCGCGGTGCTCGTTTGCTCTGATGCGTTCGACCCCTAGATGTCAGCCTACTGTAGCCGGCCTCAAATCGGCCTTTGCTCCAAATCCATAGATCGGGGTGCGCCTAACCTCGAACACACCTAGCCTAACTTAAGCCACACTGCTAGCGCGGCAAAGTCCGCATCATCGCGCGCGTCGCCAGGCTCTGTACTCGCGCCCCCCGTGCGGACAACTCCAGGCGGCGGGGCGACGGGCGCAGGGCTGGGGCCGCTGTCCGCGCTGGGCGTGGACGAGCACATGCGGCGATAGCTAGGATCTGGCGTCTTTACAACAAGTTTGCGGCGCTTCACTACAGGCGCCACCACATCGCGCGCAGACTGGCTGTCGAACTCCGACGCGGTGGCACCTGGGCCCACGGTCGAATCGCACGCAGCCGACGGGAACGAGTTCTTCGGAGAACTCTCGGGCACGGTCCTGTGGGCCGCGTCGCCGCAGAACCCGTTCGGCGTCGATCGGGGGGGGGGGGCAATGCGACTGCGTCGGTGGATCGCATGAGCAGCCGGAGGAGTAGAAGGATGAGGAATCGGAGGAGGAGGTTGCGATGAAACATTGAAGAGACAGAGGCTGGGAGGGATGAAGACGATGAGGGGGAGGACGATGCGGGAGAGGAGGATAAGGATGGGGAGGACGCGGAGCATAGGAAGGGAAAATGCAAATGATGATGAGGCGGAGGAGGGGCAGGACGATGAGCATCCACATTCCTCATCCCTCATCCCCCTCCTCATCAGTACATCCCCCCCCTCCTCCTCATCCACCCTGGCCCGTTGTCTATCACGCAGTCGACTACCTGCAAGGTCCCAACGTGCGACACGGGTCCTCGCGCTGATGTGGGCCCGCCCGAAAAAAATCTGCGATCGTCGAGGGCGAGCGCGCGCCGTGGATAGAGTGGATGATGCTGGCCACCGCTTTGCAGAACCCAGCGGTATAGCCACAATAATTGTGGCTCTTGATCGGCGTGAACGGACCATCGGGCTCGTCCTCGTCGGCGTGAGAATGATGAGATGAGGGATCAGTAGGAGGAGGAGGGGAAGGCGGAGGAGGAAGATGACGACGACGAGGGGAGCGAGGGGGCAAGCGAGGTCGGATATGGAGGGGCGAGGAGGGGGGGGAGGAGGAATAGGCGAGATGGGGTTCGAGTGAGGCTATGGTGAGGATACGGAGGACGATGCTGCTGATGATGATGATGATGATGAGGAGGAGGAGGTGGAATGCCACCGAGTCCTGCAGCAAGCCCTTGAAGAGGTGATGGCTTGAGACAACCTCTAACGGCTGCGCGCCGCAGGCCCCGAACGCGCCCAGGTACGTGATGTACATGATTGGCGCCAGCACGCTGACCACGTGGTGAATCGGCTGGCGCGCCCACAACTTGGTCTCCTCGCCCGATCTCGTCGTCATGCGGACTTCCCCGCCACTCAACCACGCCAGCACAGCGATGGCCACCGCAGTCGCGGCGATCCGCTCGCAGCGCGACGTCGACTTGAGCGTCGCCCACACCGGGCCGCGCGGGACGAGGCGCAGCGCCCATTTGAGCACACCAGGGTTGATGTCGGCGGCGTGGTGTCCGAGCTCGTCGTAGGCGAAGCTCTGCAGGCCGAGCGCATGCACCTCGTGCGACACTGCATGAGCACCGCCCTGGCCGCCGAACACCTGCAGGCAATGCATGTCCCGCTGCGGCGTGCTCGAATGAGCCAGGGCACGCCGCGGCATGACGTCCGCGAAGATGCGGAACAGCGCGCGGTTGCGAGCGCGCTGGAGCTCCGCCCACCGCGCCTGGACGAACGTGTCCTTGAGGGCCTGCACGAGCGGCGAGTTCATGCCGCGGAGGGAACGGCGCGAGCTGGAGTGGAAGCCGAGCGCGGGCCAGCAACACCAGCGAGCCAAAATGGCTGCGGGAGGTCGAGATGAGACGGATGCTCCGACAGGAGGGGTACGCGTGGAGGTGTTGGTGCGGTTGCGAGGCCGGATGGACATGGCGACGCGGGGAGCGCGCGTTGCTATGGGGCAGGGTGGCGATGGATTGGGCAAGGAGGCTATGAGAGGACGCGGGCGAGTAGCAGGAGGGGGCCGCGGACGAGGGCGGTTAGGCGGATTGGTGGGCGCGGTGAAGATGGGGACTACGCGGAGGAGGGGGGGATTGGCGGTGAGTAGAAGACTGACGAGGATGAGGAGGATGACGGATGTGGAGCTAGAGGGGGATGATGGGGAAGATGGGGAGTGGGTGTCCTCCTTAGGTTCATTATCCTCATCATCCTGTTCACCCTCCTCTCTCATGGCCCTTCTTCGCGCACTCATCCTCGCCGCCATCACCGCCCTCGTCGCCCTCATCATCGCCACCACCCTCCCTCCGCAGACCCATCCTCATCATTGTCAGCATCGCATTCTTCATCATCATCATCATCATCATCCTCATCAACATCCGGTTTTTCATCATCATCATAATCCCCCCCCCCCCCCCCTCCTCTTTCTCATCATTACCGTCATCATCGTCATTATCACCTCCCTCCATATCCTCAGACCCCTGGCGGTCACGGGGTGTCCTTCATCTCGCGGTCGTCGACGATGTCATCGTGGCTCCGCGCCTGCTGGTCGCCGCCGTGCCACGCGCGGTGCGGCTGGTCGTCGTAGTGCCAGGTGCCGTAGTTGCGCTTCGTGGCGTCGTAGTTGCACTTCTGGTCGTCGCATGTGCACTTCTGGTCGTCGTAGTTGCGCTTCTGGTCGTCGTAGTTGCACTTCTGGCCGTAGTTGCGCTTCTGGTCGTCGTAGTGCCAGGCGTCGTCGTAGTTGCGCTTCTTGGCACCGTCGTTGCACTTCTGGCCGTCGCCGTGCCACGGCGCAGTGTACTCGTGCTTGTCGTCGCCGTCGTAGTAGTCGAGCGCGTCGCGGCAGGCGTCGGCGCGGCCGCCCTGGCGCGACTACCCCCCTACCCCCCCACCATGTGGTGCCCCGCCTCTTCCCCCATTCCTCTTCGCAATCACCCTTCTCGTCCTCGTCGCCTCCTCCTCCTCCTACTCCTCCTCGCCCTCCTCCTCGTCCGTCATGTCGTCGCCCTCCTCCTCCGCATACTCCGTTTGGTCGCCATGCCCCTCACCCCCGTGAGTGTACACACCCTCAATCCATCAATCTCCTTAGTCGCCATCCCTCTCCTCACCCATCTTCTCCCCCTATCATCATCATCGCGCACCCCCGTCCTCATCTCCTACATCATCACCATCACCACCATCACCAACCCTCACACAGTGATAGTCCTTGACTCCCAGCTGGTCGCATATCTCCTGCAACTTGAGGGCCTGCATCCTGGAGCACCGGCCGAAAGCCTAACGGGAGATGGGGGGCGCCGAAGAACAGCCATAGGGGGGGGGGGGGGGGGCTAAACCTGTCGAATGGGGCGTCCGCCGTCTTCGCCAGCCTTCCGAGAAGGCCGTGGCGAGCGATTGCCCCAGTCAACGTGGTTCACCTTCCCCAACAAAAACGAAGTGCCCCCCCCACCGCCCCGTTCGCTGTCGTCGTTCGGCCTGGCGGCGCCGCGCGGGACTGTCTCACAGGCGGCGCAGATGAACCAGCAACGTGTTCATCTTGTCGGCCATGCTGCCTGCGCGGTCGGCGACCGCGACGTTGCCCCTCTCTTTGTGGGCGGCGGGGCACCTCGGGGAGCGAGGCCACGTTATGGAGAAGGTGGCGTTCTGAGGGGGGTGGGGATGCCCAGCATCTGGTAGTGCTCGGGCTGATGGCGATGACGCGTCATCGCCCTCCCGCACACCCCTCTGCTTGAACCAATCCCCACCCCCCCAAACTCCGCCCTCTTCGTGGCCGCACTTGGGCCCATGCGAACCTGTCCAAGCAGGTCTGGAGCGCATCGCGCATGGGCCTGCAGTTGCACTCCAGCGACGGGATGCTGCTGATGAGCGCGGCGACCTGGGAGAGGGGCCGCGCGCCAATCACGCGCCGTGGGGTGCAGTACCCCACGGACATATCACATAGATATCACGTGAGATGTTAGTGAGGTCTGTCGCTGCATCTCACGGACATCTCACGTGGACATCACGTGAGATGTTCGTGAGGTCAGTAGATACATATCACGTACATCTCACGTGAGATGGTCGCGAAGCCAGTCGTTACATCTCACGGGCATATCACGTGAGATGTTCGCGGGGTCAGTTGCTACATCCCGCGGGCATCTCACGTGAGATGTATGTGAGATATACCAGCTGACCTCACGTAACTCTCACGTGGGATGTACGTGAGATATTCGTATGCGGGCATATACACACCCATGCCTATGTATATATCCATATTTATATGCATGCATGTATACAGACATACATATACGTTTACACACACGTACAAACATGCATACATACATACGTACATGTATGTATGCATACGTATCTACATACACACGTACTTACATCAATGCATCCATTCATATATACATACACATAAACATACATACATACATACATACGTACATACATACATACGTACATACATACATACATATATATATATGTACACACATGCATACATACCTGCATCTATATAGACGTACATACATACACACGTGCCTACATACATACATGCAATCATTACGCACGTATTCAACCATACACCCATAGCTACGTGACTGACCGTCTGCCGCCCAACATACCCACACACCTCGCGACCGTCACGCGAAAATTACCCACCTATGCCCGACCTGCCGATCGGCCCATCTACCGACTTACCTACAAATTTACACATCTACGTACCGAGCTACCCGAAGGGGGGACGGAGGCGCACGATACGGACGAGGGTGACGAGGCGCAGGGGGAAGAGGGGGGATACAGAGGGGGAGGACGAGGAGGAGGAATGGGCGGTGGAGGGAATGTTTGCGCATGCGTCACACGTGACGGACCAGCTCGCTGCAGTCCACGAGGCTGGGCGCGTGGACCGCCCGAGACTTGTCCAGCGATAGGTAGCGCCCGAGGCAAAATGCCTGACGGGACGCACTTTATCTGATACAGACCTTCCCCCCTGAGGGAGAGGCAAAATGCCTGACGGGACGCACTTTATCTGATACAGACCTTCCCCCCTGAGGGAGAAGCCGGGCGGGGGGAGTATGGGTGGGGGGAGGGGGGGGGGGGGGGGTGGGGGGGGGGGGGGGGGATCAGGCGGTTCGACGCGGTGGGGGCGCAAGGGGGGGGGGGGGGGGGGGGTGGGGGGGGTCCGAGGATGGTGAGCGAGGTGAAAGGAAGGAAAGAATGGAGAATTGAGGAGGGGGGTGGGGGGGGGGGGGGGGGGGGGGGGGGATGAGGATGGACTACTAGAGCGACGGTGAGGGAGGGAGGACGAGGAGGAGAAGGATTGAGGAGGAGGAAGGCATTCTCCATCGCTCCATATCCTCCACATCCATATCCCCCTCCTGCCCCCCCTCCTCGTCGCTCCCCCCCTCCTCCTCGTACTTCCCCTCGCCGTAATCCCCCTCCCTCATCGTCCCCCTCCTGCTGAACAACGCTGCACGCGAGACTACACATCGATATGATCGAGTGGCACCACGACCGAATTAGTGGCACAATGGGATGGGTAAACATATAGACAGGAGAGCGATGGTGCCTGTCGCACGCCCATGTGTCCGACGTGCTCGTTGAACGCGTGGGCAAGGTCACTGGCATCGACGTCCGCGGTTGGGTATCGATGCGGCGTCACTTTCACGGTTGTGAAAGTGACTTGCAAATGCTCCTCGTGTGCCGAAACGGCTGTGACGTGACGATGGCGGCAGAATTGTGGGTGCGTTGGTGAGGTGATGGGGTGATGTGGGGCGGGTGAGGGTGTCAGTGCACGTGCTTGTGTGTTGGGGGGTATGCCGCGACCTGGGGTCGGCGCGCTAGGCACCCAGCGGGAAGACTGTATAACGGAACGACATGTCACCTGTGCAACCGTCATCACCACAATCACTATCTACTGCGCACTCGCAAGGAAGACAGGGGGCACGGAACGACAATTGACGACGGACATATGGAAGGAATGAGGGACGGACGGATGGGGGGGAGGGAGGGGGGAGGGAGGGAGGGGGGTAGGAGGACGTTTGGTTTGTACCCCAGCAGTGCCGTCAGCGCCTGCTGTAGTAGTAGCGGAACGGCAAGGCCACGATTCTGCTGTACTCCTGGGCGTGCTGCGCGTCGCCCACGGACCACGTCATGCGCAGCCCGTCGGGGAGCGTGGGCGTGATGGTGAGTCGCCCAGGCTGCCCTGGAGCCCACCCATCGTCCACGTGCCAGGCGGGGGGGGCACCGCCAAACCGCCAGGGGCGAGTCCCTGCCCACCGCGACCACGTCGGGGCAGCCTGGCCACGGACAGGGCGGCGCCTCCCGCAGCGCAGGCCCGATCCAACCCCGTTTGGGCCTGGCGGGCCTGCCGCGGGAGTGGACCATGGGAAGGCCTGGAGGTACTTCCCCGACCTCCATGACCACCCGCGGCTCGCCGAGCCCTGGGGGCGGGCGGGGCCCGCCGACCCTGAGGACCAGGCACGAAGTCTGCGCCATGGCGCCCGAGCCCAAACAAGAGCTCTGAGGAGGGGGGGGGCAGAAGGGAAGGGCAGGATCAGCAGACGAGAGCGAAGGATAGCAGATGATTGATTCAAGGCAGCTAGGGTGCGAGGACGCTTGGGCGGAGGGAGGGAGATGGAGCGAACGGGGGGCGGACAGAGATCTGAATTGTGGCCGTGCCTGCCACCTTGAAATACGGAGGAAGTCTCGAGCGGGAGCCCCACGTGTGTTCCGTATCCTCATCCTCATCCTAATCTTCCTCATATTCTTCAACTTCCCTTCCCGTGCTCCATCCTCATTCCCCGCCCCATCACTCCCCCTCCATCTCCTCCTCCTGATCCGTCTCATCCATTATCCTCCTCCTCCTCCTTGCTGCCCCTCCTGCCACCTGAGCATCACCATCACCACTCAAGTCATCCCTTCTCTTCCTCATCTACCCCCCGCCCCACATCCTCCTCCTCATCATCCTACCCACTCCTCTCGTCCTCCTCGTCCTCCTCCTCCTCGCTGCTCCTACTCCTCATCCTCCTTATCCTCCTCCTGATCATCATCCTCATTCTCCTCCCCCACCCACTCATAGAAATTCTCATCATCCTCCTGCTCTGCCTCGTCCCCCTCTCCCTCCCCCCCTCCCTTCCCCTCTCCTTCTCGTCATCCTCCTTAGTCTCGTTGTCGCGAGTCTCATCCATATCGTCATCACCACCTTTATCATCATCCTTCTCCTCCTCCTCCTCAACTTCTTCCTCCAATCATTTTCCTCGCCCGAGACGCCTTCGCGCTCTGTTCAGGAAAGGGGGTGAGGGAGTAGAAGGAAACATAAGGAGAAGGAGATGGAACAGGAGGGCGAGGAGGCGAAGGAGAAGCAGAAAGACACGGAGAATGATAAGGATATAGATACGGAGGAGGAGGAAGATAGGAGGAGGAGGAGGACGAGGACGGGGAGGAGGGGGAGGAGGAAGAGGGCACGAGGAGGAGCGTGAAGAGCGCTTCACGACGATTTCCAGAGCGATGGGCGCGGATTCGACGGGCGCAAATTTCGATAGCGACGAACGCGAATTTCGACAGCGACCCCGCGCTCGAATGTTGAAATTTCGAGCGCGGTGGTTTGAACACTTCGAGCGCGAGATTTCCAGCGCGCTCGATTTAATTTCGAGCGCAGCAAAACCTTCTGAAAACCTGCGTTTCCATCGCGCGCTATCGAAATCACCGGTTTTCCCGGCGATTTCGAGCGCGATCACGCGCGCTGGAAATTTTTCCATCGTGGAGCATCTGGGCTCCTCCTCCTCCTATTCCTATTCCTCCTCATCCTTCCCGTCCTTT
>CAUYUJ010009428.1:0-34331 GCA_963575745.1 Prorocentrum cordatum | reverse complement strand
AAGAAGCAGCCTCCTTCTAAGAAGCCTACACCCCTCCCTCCACCCCCTTGTGCGCGCCGCCAAGATTTTTCCCAGTACGTCGCCCCCCAGAGTTCTCGACCCATTCCCACGGGTCGGTTTCTCTCATCCTGACTCGTTGTTTGACGGTCCCGAGGGCCTGTTGGGGCCTCCAGGGTCCGAGATTTGGGAGGGTCTCCGTTATGTTTTTTTCATCGCCCGAGGGGGTTTGGATTCCCAGACCGGAAGCGACGACCCTCCAAAAAAGAAACGTCCAGGGGCCTGGTGAGGGCCCCCCCCCCCCAGACTGGAAGCGACGACCCCCCCCCCGAAGAAACAGCGCCCCGGGGCCTGGTGAGTACCGCCGCCCAGACTGGAAGCGACGACGCCCTCCCAAAACAAAAATCGATAGGGGCCTGGCGAGAGCCCCCTCCCCCGCCCCCCCAGACTGGAAGCGACGACCACCCCAACAAACACGTCCATGGGCCTGGTGTGGCCCCCCCCCCACAGACGCGACGACCCCACCCCACAAACAGGACGTCGCGACCTCCTCACATGCGTCTCAGGCGGCCCGGGATCAAGAGGGGGCGCACGCGCTGATCCTGGCGCGCGGGCTTGGCCGTTCCTCCAAGTCTAGACCCCCGACGCCATGATTTTTTGTTTCAGAACGTCGATCAGGAGGGAAAAAATCACACAGACACAATTAATCGTCGCTTCCCCAGAAAATATGGGAAATATGGGAAGTGTGGGGGGAAGACAGGAGCCCAGGAAATATAGGAAAATATGGGGGATATTTTTATTTGTGTGTATTTATTTGTGTGTCCTGGGGCCCCTTCATTCAGAGCGTCGACCCGACCCAGTCCCCCGGGGGCCTCCTCCTCGTTCTGAGTCGTGTTGTTGACGGCCCCGAGGCCCAGCACGGGCCCCCGGAGGCAAAACATAGAGCGAGGCATGTCCTTCACGATTTGTTGTCCAGTCAACCCGCACAGTAAGGATGGGCAGCCTGAGCCTAAGGGTGACGACGACCACGACGACGACGACGACGACCAAGACGATGACGACGACGACGAGGACGAGGACGACGACGACGACGCCTAGACGCCCGACGCCTAGTCCCCGGGGCCTCCTCGTTCTGAGTCGCTTTGTTGACGGCCCCGAGGACCCGCACGGGCTCCCCGGAGGCCCAACATAGCGAAACATGTTCGCCATGATTTTTGTTGTCCAGCCAGCCCGCACAGGAAGGAAGGGCAGCCTTCCTACCCAGACCCCCTCGAGTAATGGAAAAATCATGACGGAAGGTTTTTCTGAATTTTCGGCCTCCGGGGGCCCTCACCGGGCCTCGGGAGCGTCAAAAAGCGACTCAGGATGCCAAACCGGTCATGGGAAAGGGTCGGAACTTCTGGGGGTCGACGTAACGAAAAAATCAGGACGTCGGGGGTCTGGGTCAGGGTGCCCTTGAAGCATCCTTGCCTCCTCGGGTCCATCCTTGGCCGCTCTCGCTGGCCGCGCCCCGCTCGAAAAACTTCGAAACATGGGCGTCCGAGGCCCTTGCATCCTTATCGCGCATCCTTACGCCCCGCTCGAAAAACTTCGAAAGGGGCGTCCAAGGCCCGTGCATCCTCATCGCGCATCCTTGCTGTACTGGTTGACTGCATGGCCCGATGGGGGTCTGCAGGGGAACGGAGGCGCGAAGTGGCGTGTGGACGTCACGGCCGGGGGCCCCGACACCTCCGATGCCACGGCCCCCCCTCAACTGCTACGCCTGCGCCCCATGGCCCCCCTCGCCCGCACACACACCCCGCGCCATGCACAGGCATGCGGTGCTCGGGTTTGTTCCGCACGCGGTCCCCGGAAGCCCCGACCCCAGACCCCGTTGACTAACGAAAGGATCATGACGGGAGGTTTCATTCTCGGGTTCTGGGGGCCCTCACCGGGCCTCGGGAGCGTCAAAAAACGACTCAGGATGCAAAGCCGGTCACGGGGAAAGGGTCGGGACCTCTGGGGGTCGACGTCACGAAAAAAAACATTATACGTCGGGGGTCTGCCACGGGACCCTTGCAGGACCGGCTTCTCATCCCGAGCCGTTCCTGACGGTCCCGGGGCCTGGTGCCGGGCCCCCGGAGGCCGAGAGTTGCCGAAGACCTCCCGTCCTGCCTCTCGACGACGCGGGCATGCCTGGGCGCACCCGCGCGCCGACCCCCCTTCTTCTTCCCGACCGCCCCCCTCTTCTCGTCGGCGCACCCGCTGTCGGTGTGCAGCCCGGCGTGCTCCCAGGTCGCCCGCGGGCTTCCCAGCGGCGCCGCCGACGAGGCCTCCGCCGGCGGCCTCCCGGCCAGGGCCGCCGGCGGCGTCGGCGGCTCCGGCAGCGCCGGCGGCACCAGCTCCGCCAGCACTGCTGGCCGCACCACCGCCGCGCAGCCAGCCAGCGGGACGGCCGCGGGCGGCGCCGGCGCCGCCGCCCAGCCGGTGGGCACCGCTGGCAGCGCCGAGGGCCTCCCGTATCTCTGTCCGCCTCGTCCTCTCCCGGCCCTCGTCCTGCTCCCCCGCCTCCTGCTTCCCCTCTTTCCTCCTCCTCCTCCTCCTCCTCCTCCTCCCTCCCTCCCTCCCTCCTCCCTCTCCCTCCCTCCCTCCCATCCCTCCCTCCTCCTCCTCCCTCCGCCTTCTCCTCCTCCTGCCGCCTCCTCCTCCTCCTCCTCTTCTCCTCTCTGCTCCTCCTCCTCCTTCTCCTCCTCCTCCTCCCGTAGGGTTGTGGAAGTCGATGAATTGGAGAGGAAGCATGCTGCCAAATCATGCCCAGATGTCTATACTATGTTTCAAACCTGCTTCAAATATGTACAGCAACATGCTCGACACATGTCTAGAACCTGTTCCACACATTTTAAACACATCTTCCACTCAATGAGAGGATTGTTAGCGTGCCCACTGTCATGGCATCCGCGACCGTGGGGGCCAACCGCCAGGGCGGTGCCGGCCCCGCCTCCGCGCCCCCAGGCGCGCGCGGCAGCGGCGCCGGCGGCGCGGGCGGCGGCGCCCCGCGGCCGCTGGCGGGGCGGCCCCGGGCGGGGGCGGCGGCGGCCCGCGGCACCAGCCCGCCGCGGGCCCGCTGCCGCGGGCGGGCAGCGCCCCAGCCGCGCCCGAGGGTGCGCCGCCGTCGGCGCGCTTCTCCGCGCAGCGCGTGGCCGGGTCGACGCAGCGACGACGACGACGACGACGACGACGACGACGACGACGACGACGACGACGACGACGACGACGACGACGACGACGTAGCAGCGACGACGCAGCGACGGGGACGACGGCGACGACCAGGTCGACGCAGCTGTTCCCGCCAGCGATGCCGCTGCCGCCGGAGACCGGGCAACGTCAAAATTACCTCTCGTGGGCGAAAGACATCTCCGTATCCGCGCCCTCGCGGGCCGGGCCCCTGGGCCGCGACCCCGCGGATACTGGGCGTTTTTGTCGCCGATGCCTTGCGCGGAACGTATTCTTGCGACCGCGTATCTCAGGAGGGGGAAACACACAGAAACAGATAACCGCATATGCCCAGGAACACAGATGGGCAGTGGAGGGGAAGACGATCATCCCGAAAATACGGAGCTATATAGGAGGAATTCTGGGACTTGCGTCTGTTTGTATTTGTGCGTCCTTGGGCCCCATTCAAAGAATCCAGACCGCGAGGGCGCGGATACAGGTGACGCTCGCCGCTCGGGGACCTCGCCCATCCTGGCGGGGCGGCCGTCCTGGGGCCACCAGGGTTGCCTGCGCCCTCCTGGTGGCCCAGCCGGGGATAAGGAGGAGGAGGAGGAGGAGGAGGAGGAGGAGGAGGAGGAGGAGGAGGAGGAGGGGGAGGAGGAAAAGGGGGGAAGGAGGAGGAGGAGGGGTGGAGGGGAAAGGGAGGAGAGGAAGGGGAGGGGAGAAGGAGGAGGTGGAGGAGGAGGAGGGAGAGGGGGAGGAGGAAAAGGGGGAGGAAGGAGGAGGAGGAGGAGGAGGAGGAGGAGGTGGAGGGGAAAAGGGGAGGAGGAGGAGGAGGAAAAGGAGGAGGAGGAGGAGGAGGTGGAGGAGAGGAGGAGGAGGAGGAGGAGGAGGAGGAGGAGGAGTTGGAGGAGGATAGGAGGAGGAGGAGGAGGAGGAGGAGGCCGGGAGCCTGGAGGCGTGGGTCAGCCAGAGCGCCGGATCTTGCAGGATCCTGCAGAGCCGGGGGTGCCTTGACCCGGGCCAGCGCGCAGGATCCTGCCTGCGGGGTCTTGCGGGGCCCTGCAGAGGCCGGGCGGGTCGAATGGCCTGCCGGGTTGGCATGGAGCCGCGGGCCAGCGCGTCCCCGATCGAGCGGGCCGGGCCGGCCAGCGTCCTGCAGGCCCCCGACGCCATGATTTTTGTCACGACGCCGACCCCAGGAGTTCTCGACCCCTTCCAAGTTGGAGATGGGCAGGAGGAGGAAGACGAGGAGGAGGACGAAGAGGAGGAGAAGGAGACCCAGACCCCCGACGTCAGGATTTGTGTCATGACGCCGACCCCAGAGGTCTCGACCCCGTCCCCAGGACCGGTCTGTCATCCCGAGTCGTTTTTGGACGGCCCCGCGGCCCGGTGAGGGCCCCCAGAGGCCGAAAATTTGCAAAAGCCTCCCGTCGAGGTTTTTTCAGTGCTCGAGGGGGTCTGGATGGGCCTGTTTTCCACCATCACCACCATAAGTTGGAGATGGGCAGGAGGAGGAGGAGGACGAGGAGGAGGACGAAGAGGAGGAGGAGGAGGAGGAGGAGGAGGAGGAGGACCCCCTCCCCCTCCAACTTCTGGTGGTGGTGGTGGAGGACAGGCCCATCAGGTCTGGGGGGGCCCCAGGCGCCCGCTCACTGCCCATCGGCGCCTGTGCTCAAGCAGTGGCGAAGCGTCCCGGCTCGCCCATAGCCCTACCAAATTATCCCAGTGCGACCCTACCTAGGAGTTGGAGCCTCTAGGAAAGCAACATTAGCAGCAGCAATAGTGGATGCTGTGCTGCGCTATGCTATGCTATGCTATGCTATGCTATGCTATGCTATGCTGCTCAATGCTATGCAGGGCTAGGCTAGGTCAGGCTATGCTATGCTGTGCTGTGCTGTGCTATGCTATGCTATGCTGCGCTGTGCTATGCTAAGCAATGATGTGTTATAGTATGCTATGATATGCTGCGCTATGCTATGCTATGCTGAGCTATGCTATGTTATGCTATGCTTGGCTATGCTACGCTGTGCTAATGCTGCGCTGCGCTAAGCTAAGGTAAGCAAAGCTATGCGAGGCTAAGCTAAGCTAAACTAAGCTAGGCTAGGCTAAGCTAAGCTA
The DNA here is from genome assembly GCA_963575745.1 of Prorocentrum cordatum. Classification (NCBI taxonomy): domain Eukaryota; class Dinophyceae; order Prorocentrales; family Prorocentraceae; genus Prorocentrum; species Prorocentrum cordatum. Next base: position 29,021 of record CAUYUJ010009428.1, on the reverse strand, counting down.
AGCCAAGCTAAGCTAAGCTAAGATGAGATAAGCTAAGCTAAGCTAAACTAAGCTAAGCCAAGCTAGGCTAGGCAAAGCAAAGCTAAGCTCAGCTAAGCTAAGCTAAGATGATATTAGATAAGCTAAGCTAAGCTAAGCTAAGCGTAGCTAAGCTAAGCTGAGGGCGCAACTGGGGGAACCACGGGGCGGATGCCGGGGGACCCGCCTGGGGCGGTTTCCATTGCCCGGCCCCTTAAGCTCACACGGTAATACCCCTTCTAGGCAGAGCCTAGGTAGGGAACAATGTTCTAAGAACTTGTTGTCGTTTCCACGAAATGTTCTTAGAACATTTCGGGTTGAGACTGTCTTGGTTTAACACATCGGGTTAATGTTATTAGAACATTGTGTTCGTGATTCGAACATGTTTGGGTTCTAGTAACGTTTCGTGGTAGGACTATAGGAATGCCGGGACGGTCGGTCCCTGCTCAATACAGGGGAAATCTTCAGAAATTGTCAAAAATAGTCTGGGGACGGTTTGTTTCTAGATATTTGTAATCCGTATTCTTTAGCTCTTAACTTTTCGCCCAAGATCCCCCCTGTAGAGGGGCATGCCCGACCTAATTCTGAAGGGGAATCTTCAAACATGGTTAAAACAAATGGTCCGGGGAACATTTCAGGACAATGTTTGAAGATGTTTTGGGCATGTTCGGGGGTGTATTGTTTTTTTCGCCCCAAATCCGCCTGTGGGGGGACACGCCCGACCGAACCCCAGGAGTCGGCCCCTCCCCAGGTTTCCGACATCGAGGCTCGTTCACAACCCGGACCCCCCCGACGATATGGCTTTTGCACATAACATATCGACCCCCACCCAGACCCCCGACGTAATGATTTGTTCATTACGTCGACCCCCAGAGGTCCCGACCCCTTCCCCATGACCGGCTTTGCATCCTGAGTCGTTCTTTGACGCTCCCGAGGCCCGGTGAGGGGCCCCGGAGGCCGAAAAGTAGGACAACCCTCCCGTCATGATTCTTCCCTTACCCGAGGGGGTCTGGGCAGGGGTCTCGACCCCTTCCCCGGACGCCGGCCGCTCCTTTCTGGCGGCACGAGAGATGTCGGAGGTGTCGCGGGGCGCCTTCACGCCCCGTGGCAGGCATCTGGGCGCCTGCTGCTGAAAGCTGTGGCCGACAAAATTGGTGTCATCATGGTGAAATCCACGAGTTTACGCTAAGGCCGAGTTGACGCTAAGGCCGAGTGGACCTCCCCAGACCCTCGACGTCATGAGTTTTGCATTTCGTCGACCCCCAGGGGTCCCGACCCTTTCCCCCTGACCGGCTTCTCGTCCTGAGTCGGTTTGTTGACGGCCCCGAGGCCCGCTCCCAGACCCCCTCGAGTAATGAAAAAATCATGACAGGAGGTTTATCTAAATTTTCAGCCTCCGGGGGCCCTCACCGGGCCTCGGGAGCGTCAAAAGACGACTCAGGATGCAACGCCGGTCATGGGGAAAGGGTCAGGACCTCTGGGGTCGACGTAGTGAAATTATCCCAGTGCGACCCTACCTAGGAGTTGGACCCCCTAGGAAAGCAGCATTAGTAGTAACAGTAACGCTAAGTCAAAGCTAAGCTAAAGCTAAGCTAAAGCTAAGCTAAAGCTGAGCAACAGCTAAGCTAAAGCTAAGCTACAGCTAAGCTAAAGCTAAGCTAAAGCTAAGCTAAAGCTGAGCAACAGCTAAGCTAACGCTAAGCTAAAGCTAAGCTAAAGCTAAGCTAAAGGCTAAGCTAAACGCTAAGCGAAAAGCTAAGCGAAACTCTAAGCGAAACGCTAAGCTAAAGCTAAGCTACAGCTAAGCTAAAGCTAAGCTAAAGCTAAAGCTAAAGCTAAAGCTAAAGCTAAAGCTAAAGCTCCCAGGGGACTGGGGGGAACCGCTCCCAGGGGACTGGGGGAACCGCCCGGGGCGCTTAGCACTGCCCGGCCCCTTTAAGCTAAGAGAGTAAGAACCCTTCTAGGCAGAGCCTAGGTAGGGAAAAACACGACGTCGGGGGTCTGGGTCAGGAGTTTTGCACTTCGTCGACCCCCAGGGGTCTCGACCCCTTCCCTGGGGCTGGCTTCTCGTCCTCAGTCGGTTTGCTGACGGTCCCGAGGCCCGCCAAAGGGCCCCCGGAGGCTGACAGTGCAGAAAAGCCCTCCGTCACGATTTTTGTCACTACCTGAGGGGGTCTGGGAACCCTGACCTTCCAGGAGGGCTAAAAAATAGCACCCGACCGAAAAACCGATTCCAGAGCTATTCTACGTCTTGGTTTTAGGCTGTTTCGTTTAGTTTTTGATGTTTGTAGGCCTCCAGTGGTAAAACATAGCTCTCTGGAAGGTCAGGGAACGTGGCCCCTTCCCAGACCCCCTCGAGTAATGAAAAAATCACGACGGGAGGTTTTTCCTAGTTTTCGGCCTCCGGGGGCCCTCACCGGGCCTCGGAAGCGTCAACAAAACGACTCAGGACGAGAAGCCGGTCCTGGGGAAAGGGTCGGGACCTCTGGGGGTCGACGTAATGAACAGATCATTGCGTCGGGGGTCTGGGTTCAGAGATCTGCGCCCCTCGCCCAGGGCCCGAGGCTCTTCCGCCCGAGCCCTCCTCTCTTGACGGCCCCAGGCGCCCAGAGGCCGGGAGCGGCCGAGGAAGCCTGGTGCCCTGCTGCCCGCGCCACGGCGCGCGGGGCCCACGGGCGCCCCCCGGGGGCGTGGCGCTGTGCGGCAGAAGTCGAGCCCGCGAGAGACCACACTCCAGATTTCGTAAGAAAGGGAGGGGGGTCTCATTTCGGGGGGGGTCTCTTCCAGGCTATCTTGGAGGGCCTGGGGGGTCTGGGGACTTTGGAGGGTTCTCCCGCGGGGGAGGTCTGAAATGGCTTGTCTTGGAGGGTCCAGACCCCCTCCCTTTCATTACGAAATCTGGAGTAGCCGGAGCCCCAAGACTTAAGTCGGGCCTGTCCCCTACAGGGAGATTTTCGACGAAAAATAAAAGATACCCCAAAAATAGTCAAAAAATAATACAAAAATAGTCTGGGGACTATTTTTGGAGTATTTGTTGACCTTTTGGGGGTATTTTTGGGGTATGTTTTGTGTTTCGTCGAAAATCCCCCTGTACGGGGACACGCCCGACATAACCCTAGACCCGATCCTTCTGCGCCACGTGGCGACCCGGATCGATCCGTGGCCTGGGCCCGCAGCCCAGGCCCGCGACGTTATCATGCTTTGTTCATTGCGTCGACCCCCTTGAGGTCCCGACCCCATGACCAGCTTGGCAGTCGTTCTTTGACGCTCCCGAGGCCCGGTGAGGGCCCCCGGAGGCCGAAAATTAAGACAAAGCCTTCCGTCATGCATGGTTCGAGGGGGTCTGGGAACCCAGACCCCCCTCGCGCGGTGATAAAATCACGACGGAAGGTTTTTCGTGATTTTGTTCGGCCTCCCGGGGGCCCTCACTGGGCCTCGACCGTTAAAGAGCAACTCAGGATGGGAAACGGGCCCCTGGGAAGGGGTCGAGAACTCCAGACCCCCGACGTAATGATCTGTTCATTACGTCGACCCCCTGAGGTCCCGACCCTTTCCCCATGACTGGCTTTGCATCCTGAGTCGTTCTTTGACGCTCCCGAGGCCCGGTGAGGGCCCCCAGAGGCCGAAAATTAGGACAAACCTCCCGTCATGATTCTTCCATTACCCGAGGGGTCGAGAACTCTGGGGGCCGACGCCGCGAGTTATGACAAACTCCTGTCTGGGAGCGGGGCGAAACATCGCCCGGCACGAGCTGAAGTTTCAACGCCCGGATCTCACGGAAGGTCAGGGCGTCGCCCCCCTGCCCAGACCCTGTCGCGTCGTGACAAAGAAAACATGGCGGTAGGTTTCCCGTCGTGGGCCCTCGACGGCCCCCAGGACCGTCAAACATGGACTCGCGGGATGGAAACCCAGACCCCCTCGAGTAGTGAACAAATCATGACGGAAGGTTTTTCTTAATTTTCGGCCTCTGGGGGCCCTCACCAGGCCTCGGGAGCGCCAAAAAGCGACTCAGGATGCAAAACCGGTCATGGGGAAAGGGTCGGAGCTTCTGGGGGTCGACGTAGTGAAAAAAACAGTACGTCGGGGGTCTGGGAAGCGCGATGGAGTCAAATCCCAACCGGACGATTCAGATCCCGACCGGACGGTTCAGATCCCAGCCGGTAAGGGAACCGGTCTGGTTTGGATCCCAACCGGCGGGAAAATGTTGTTTGAAGTCGTGAGTGCAGGGTCATGTTGGCAATGGATAGCGAATCGCATGTTTTAGGGAATTCACTCGGCTTTTCGTAGCGCTCAGTTGAGATCTAGACCATTACGCTGCCTTATTATGTACTCCAGGACGGCCCCATATAGGCTCGAGGCACTCCAAGAGGACACCGCAGACGAACGCATACAAACCGACTGTGTTTCCCAAAAATATACGGATCGCATGGAACGAGTATACGAAACTTCGTGAGAAACTTACTAACACAAAGGAAGAAACGTATGCAAGGCTTGCGAAGCGGTTGCGAAACGTATACGACATGTGTACAGAACGCATATGGCACATTGATGAGAGGCGGATGAAGCGCATACGAGCCGTTAGTTTATCGTGAATCAAACGTGCACCATATTCAGATGACATGTGCACGAAACGCAACACACATCGGATACGCATATGACGCGTGAGTGAAACGTGTAGGCAACAATTGCGAAACGTACGGTAAACGCGAATGGCACGTACATGAAAAGTATAGGAGCCGCACATGACCCGTATAGGACACCTATATGAATGTATACGGAACGTAAAAGAGCGGATGCGCAGCGCATGCGACATGTATATGGCATGTGAGTGCAGCGTATTCTGAGACAGGGGTCGGCACATTTCTTGTTTGATTCCGATTGGAAGCCCAACTAAGAGTCGATAACCATGCGGGATGCTGGGGTAGACGTATCATTGATTGCATTCTCATTGAAATACGAATCATTACCATACAGAGACTATGTGGGAGGGTGGGATATTCGCAGTGCCCGTTTGGTTCTTATTGAACCGCACATGACATTTATGAACCACGTGCAAAGAAAAACAACAATTGCTGGAGGTTGGGATCGGCGCATGTCCTACTGAACCCCGATTGAAAATCAATTCGCATATGCAATAATTGTGCTGGAGGCTGGGTTCGACGCAGTTCATGTTCCGATTGACAGAAAAAGCAGGTCGAATATTCAGGGATTCTGGGGAGGCCAGGGACGGTGTCTTCTTCTTGAAGGACAAATGCAACATGTGAGTTTCCTGCGGTTGGCTGGGGTAGGCGCATTTCTAATTTAATTTCGATTGACAAATTACATCGAAGATCAAATAATTTTGCTGAAGGCTTGGGGTCGGGGCATGTACTACTTCTTGATTTCCTTCCGAACAACGGAAAATCCTGGTGATGGGCGCAACCACAGGTTGTGAGTATTGCCGTTGTGGGTATCGGCTTCGGTGCATCTCCTTCTGCGGCCACGAAGCGTGTAAAAGGTGCTGCACCAAAATGGGACGGGGCCATGCGGGCGCTGCTATTGGAGCCTTAGGTTTACCCCCTTTCCCATGGGGCCACGAAACGTGTGAGGGGTGTGCGGACATGGGGCGGGGCCGTCATGCGAACGTTTCCATGTGGGCCTTCGGTGGGGCGCCGTGAACCGTTCGGTTGGGATCTGAGCCGTCTGGTTGGGATGTGCACCTTCTTCTGTGGAAAGCCGGCCCTTGGGATGTGGTCTGGATTTCTGGGGACCGCGCATCGATAAATGCCTTCCACCAGAGCACCCCGATGGCAGCAACATTGAAGGATTGGGTCGAGGAAGTCGGAGAGCGAGCACGCGCACTCCTGTTCCACATTCCTAGGGGCTCCAGGACCTCGACGACTCGGTGCAGTGGCGAAGGGACGGCCGTGCGCACTATGCGCTTGTTTTACAAGGGATCGTGGCCGCCCCGGCTGAAAATGTAGCTGGCATCGAGCGGGGGCGGCAGAGAGGGGGGTGATGACTAGGGGGAGGGGATCTCATAGCGGGGGCCATGATATTTCCCCAGATTTCATGGCGCCTCTTCTTATTTCATTACGTCCCTGGTCCCCCCGCTGGGCCGCGCACATGCCGCCGGTCATGATTTGCACCCCCCCCTCTTGGACACCCCCCTCTCTGCCGCCCCCGAATTGAGGCGAAACCGCGGTTCCTGAATAAAGTGCAGAAGTCTCCGGCGAAGTCGCCGCCAGACCAAGCGGTCTAGGGCTCTCTGCTCCCCCCTCCAAGCGAAAACGTTGTCAGGGAACGACGGTAGGGTTTTTTCGGTTTGGGGGGGCGTCACCGGGCCTGGGGACTTGCAGGAGGGAAAACCAGCCTGGGAGAAAAGGTCAGGATTTCTGGGGACCGTGCATCTAAAGAATTCGTTTGGCGAAGGACCCAATCATAAACAGTTTTGAGTACCGCAGTTGTGGGTATCGTCTTCCGTCGAGCTCCCTCTGGGGCCACGAAACGCTGTACTGGGCGGGGGAACCGCATGCGAGTTCCGCCACAGACCTTCGTTGGAGCTCTAGCTGGGGCCACGACACGCTATACTGGGGGAACCACATGCGCGTTCCGCCATTGGGACCTTCGGCGGAGCTCCCTATAGAGCCACGAAGCGCTGTTTTTGGTGCTGGAACCGCATGCGAACTGCGCCACTGGGACCTTCGGTGGAGCTCCCTCTGGAGACACGAATCGCTCTACTGTGTGGGGGAACCGCATGCGGACTGCCCCACTTGGGCCTCCGGTGGAGCCTCCTCTGGGGCCACGAAGCGATTCATTGGGTGGGGAAAACGCATGCGAACTGCGACACCAGGACCTTCGGTTGAGCTCCCTACAGGGCCACGGGGCGCTGTACTGGGTGGGGGAAGCGCATGCGGACTGCACCACTGGGACCTTCGCTGCAGCTCCCCATGGGGCCAAGAAGCGCTGCATTGGGCAAGGGAACCGCATGTGGACTGCGCCACTGGGACCTTCGGTGGAGCTCCCTCTATGGTCACGAAACGCTGTACTTGGTGGGGGAAACGCATGCGGGCGGTACCACTGGGACTTGCGGCGGAGCCCCCTATAGGGCCAAGGACGCTGTATTGGGCGGGTTGGCGCATGCGGGCTGCGCCACTGACTTTCGGTGGAGCTCCCTATGAGGCCACGAAGCGTAGTACTGGGCGGGGGAACCGCCTGCGGACTGCGCCATTGGAACCTTCGGTGGAGCTCCCTCTGGGGCCACGAAGCGCTGCACTGGGCGTTCCTGCGCACGTGGACTGCGCCACGGGGACCTTCTATGGAGCTCCCTCTGGGGCCACGAAGCGCTGCACCAGGCGCAGGAACCGCATGCGGACTGCGCCACTGGGGCTTTCGGTGGAGCTCCCTATGGGGCCACGAAACGGTGTACTGTGCGCTAGGGAGGAGGGAGGAGAGCGAGGAGGAAGGAGGAGTATGAGGAGTCGCGGGGCGCTGTCTCTTCAAGGCGTGGACCCAGCACCACATGATGGTTGGAAAATATGCACATCGCATGTCTGGGGTGTGGTTCCTCCTCGAGTAGGGCATCGCTGCCCGAAAAAATCGCAACCAGAGCCTTAGACCCAATCTGTCCGCGTCATTGTTCGCCCCGGATCGATCCGTGAGGGTCCCAGTGCCCGGAATTGTACGAAAACGCTTGGTGCGAAAAAAATGCAACACCAGGAGGTCAAGGAGATTTTCCCAGCGCGGAGAGGTCAGGGCGTTGTTCGCCTCACCCCCGTCCTCTTTCAGGGGGGGGGGGGTAACAGAGCTCCTGGCGGCGAAGTATTCATGATTCTTCCACACGGTTGCGGCGGCTACGGAGCTGCTGTATTTCAGCTTCTGTTGCTTGCTATGATCCGCGTGATGCCGACAGGCGTGGCTCTGGCGGCCTTGAGCCGTTCGAGCATGTATGCCCCACGTCTTAAGATGGGGTTCTTGTTATTACTCAGGCGCCTCCGCTCTTTTACCTCCTTCCCCTCCTTCCCACTTATCGCGCTCAGACCCACTCACATCATGATCTATGTACATTCAGACTTACTCACGATCATACCCAGTCATACCATACTCAAATGTACTCGTCCGCACTAAGACCAACTCACATCCAGGCTCAATGAGACTTACTAGTCTTCACTCATACTCACTAACGCTCAGGCTCCGCTCACTAGCACGCAGCACTTGCAAGGGGAGGCCGCCAGGGAGTATACTCGGATCACACTCACAGTGCTGATGCTCAGACTTACACGCACTCAAACTCACTCGCACTCCGATTCATACGCAGACAAACTTACTCAGACTCGCTCGAGCTCAGACTCACAGATTGTGAGGACGTCTTGAGCGAGACGCTGTTGCCAGCACTCCAAAGGGGGAGCCGCCAGTTGCGTTTGAATTCCATTAGTCGCGCCTAAATTGTGGAATGTCTCAGGCGGTGTGGTTGCTTCAGCCCCCCTGACTTTTCTTGTATGGTCGCGCCCAAATCGTGGGGATGTCTCAAGCGGTCTGCGCGTTCCGCCCCCCCCCCCCCAGACTTTTTCGTCTGGCTTTCCAATGCTCACCGCGATCAGGCAGGCGTTGCATTTGTGAGTCCCAAAGGGAAGCCGCTCGCGTTGTTGTCACTTCAAATTTCGTGCCCTATGTGTGGCTGTCTGAGAGGTTGCCGTGCTTCGGCCCCCCTTGACTTTCTCTTGTGGTGGTCCACGTGCAACACTTGGGCACCCCAAGGGGGAGCCGCCAGAGGTGTTTTCATGTGTTCTGTCGCGCCCAAGTCGTGAGGATGTCTCAGGCGGTTTGCTGGGGTCGCCCCCCGAGACTTCTCTTTTTTGGCAGTCCAGTGCTCACCGCGATATAGCAGGTATGACATGTGGACACCCCGGGGTAGAGCCGCCATGTTTGCATGCCATTCTTCGCGAACAGATTGCCGGGATGTCTCACGTTTCGCGCCCCCCCCTCCCCCCCTGACTTGTTTTTGTTGGGAGTGCAACGTTCACCACGATATACTCAGCAGACGTGGCACTCGGGCCCCCCAAGGAGAAGCCGCCAGGAGTGTGTTCACTTCATTGTTTGCGTTCAGGTTGTTTGGATGTCTCGAGCGGTTTGCCTATTTGGTGGCCCAGGCCCCTTTGCTTTGAGATCATACTGTGAGGGTGTCTCGAGCGAGGCGATCGCGGGATCTGTGACCCCAGGACCTGGGCCCATCGGGCTTCCTTCTCTCCCTCTCCCTCTTTCTCCTTGTCTGCTTCCTCCACTTGCCTGCCGAGGAGTAGGGGATCAGTCTGCCAGAGGCTGAAGAGTAGCGACCCGCGCCCTCGGTGGCCCAGCGGTTTTTCCATTGCTATTGCGTGAGCGGTCCCCAGACCCCCGACGTAATGATTTTTTCCTTACGTCGACCCCCAGAGGTCCCGACCCTTTCCCCATGACCGGTTTTGCATCCTGAGTCGTTTTTTGACGGTCCCGAGGCCCGTTGAGGGCCCCCGGAGGCTGAACATGAAGAGAAACAAACATCCCGTAATGATTTGCTCATTGCTCGAGGGGGTATGGGTCCCGAGCTGCCGGTCCGATGCCAAGGGCGGCCGAGTTTCTTTTTTGCCGTCCCTTTTGGCGCCCAGCCACGCCTGGCCCGATGCCAAGGGCGGACGATCGCCCGACCGGTGGGCCCGATGGCAGATGTGGGCGGCTGTTTTCTCCACCCCTTTTGTCGCGCCAGCCCCGATGCCAAGTTCAGTATCGCTTAACCGACCCCCATCCCCATCCCCATCCCCTTCGAGACCCCCACCAGATTACCCCCCCCCGTTGGGGAGACACCCCTCGAAACTCGAAGGGAACGGCCCATACCCCCGTCCAGGGGGGTAAATCGGCCAGTGGGGCCCAGCCCACGCCGCTGGGGATGGGGATCGGACAAACGATACTCATTAAGTCTTGGGCCGCTCTTCTGTCCACCGCTGGCTGCGCCGGCAGCCCCTGCACGCGCCGCCCCCGTGCCGCGCGCGCGCGGCGGCTTCTGCGGTGCGCGCCGGGCCTTTGGTGGAGCTCAGAGAGCCGCCCGTGCGACGTGTTCGGCCCTGCGCGAATTTCCACCGTCCTCATCCATGTCCACGTTCCTGCTCCCTGCCCGCGGCCTTCCATATTCCGGCCCGGGCGTGCTCCTCCAGCTCCCAGGGCGCGGCGAAGGGTTTGGCCACGCCCTGCACGTCAGTCGGAACCGTCTTTTCCGTGGGCCATCACGGATGTCGTTGCTGCCGTCCTCGTCACACCCGTCGTCCATTCAGACTCGCTCTCGCGTGCGTATGCTCACCGACGAGCACACCCGGCGAAACCTGCCAGGAAAAGGAGATATTCCTATGGGGATATCTGCGGCGAGTAGAATTGTTCTTGGCCCCAACGTTTGTTTGTGTGTGTGCGTGTGTGTGTGTGTGTCGTTCCTGGGTTCACCTTGCAGTCGACCCGCATAGTAAGGATGGGCAACCTTCCCAAGGTTACCTTTGCATCTTTGCCTCCTCGGTCCATCCTTGGCCAATTTCGTCGGCCGCGCCCTGCTCGAAAAGCTTCGATATGGGCGTCCAGGGGCCTTGCGTCCTTATCGCGCACCCTTCCTATACGGGCTGACTGTAGCACTGTTATTGGTTATTGGCCCCAGCCTTTTATTTCGGGCTCCATGCAGTCACCTTCTTGACATCGCGACATCATCGGGACAGCATCGGGACTTCAGCTTAGGGTTGGCTTGGGACAGTTAGGGTTGGTTAGCATTGGGAACTTCAGCACCCATGTCCTAGTTTAGGTTGCCTGACAGCATCGGGACATCGCGACATCTGGGATGTGTCGCCCCCCTCTCGAGGAGGGCACCGCGGCTGAGGCGAAGCAGGCCGGGGGCCGGCTCGCCGCCTGGCTCGCGCCGCCCGCGCGATTGTCAGTCGCGCCGAGCCCGTGCCGGGCGCGCTCGGGCGCAGGCGGCCTTCCTCCTCCTCCTCCTCTTCCTCCTCGTCGTCCTCCTCCTTCTCCTCCTTCTCCTCCTCATTCTCGTCCTCCTCCTTCTCCTCTTCCTCCTCCTTCTCCTCCTCCTCCTCCTCCTCCTCCTCGTCCTGCTCCTCCTCCCCCTCCTCCTCCTCCTCCTCCTCCTCCTCCTCCTCCTCCTCCTCCTCGTCCTCCTCCTCCTCCTCGTCCTCATCCTCCGCCTCCTCTTCCTCCCCTCCTCCTCCTCGTCGTCGTGCGCCTCCTCCTCCTCCTCCTCCTCCTCCTCGTCCTCCTCCTCTCCTCCTCGTCCTCGCCTCCTCCTCCTCCTCCTCCCTCCTCCTCCTCTTCCTCCTCGTCTCCTCCTCCTCCTCCTCCTCCTTCCTCCTGGTCCTCCTCCCTCCTCCTCCGCCTCCTCCTTCTCCTCCTCCTCCTCCTCTCCTCCCCTCCTCCTCCTGGTCCTCTCCCCCCTCCTCCTCCTCCTCCTCCTCCTCCTCCTCCTCCTCCTCCCCTCCTCCTCCTCTCCTCCTCCTCCTCCTCCCTCTCCTCCTCCTCCTCCTCCTCCTCCTCCCCTCCTCCTCCTTTCGCTCCTCCTCCTCCTCCTCCTCCTCCTTCTCCTCCTCGTCCTCCTCCTCCTTCCCCTCCTCCCCCTCCTCCTTCTCCTCGTCCGCCTCCTCCTCCTCGTCCTCCTCCTCCTTCTCCTCGCCCTCCTCCTCCTCATTGCCTCGGTCTGGCGGCGGCGGGGCGGAGCTCGCCGCAGCGCAGCGGCGCGGACGCCGCGGCAGGCGGCCCCGAGACGCGAGAGGCTCGCCACGAAAGCGCGGGCGCAGAGCTCACACCGCACGATTCTTTCCCAGCTAGATTATTCATGATCCTTCTCCTCCTCCTCCTCCTTCTCCTCCTCCTCCTCCTCCTCCTCCTTCTCCTCCTCATCCTCCCCCTATTATCCGGTTTAGCAGGCGCACTGGCTGCGAACGCTTAAATTCAGACTTATCCCGCCTACGCGCCAGACGGCGGATGGCTTCGTGCCCGTGCTCGTGCTCCGTTTCAGCCCGCCCAGACCCCCTCGGGTCATGAAACAATTGCGACGGCAGGTTTTTCGCGGGTTTCGGGACCGTCCAATCAGCATGAAAAACCAGCCCCGGGGAAGGGGTCGAGAATTCTGAGGGTCGACGTTATGAACATCCTGACGTCGGGGGTCTGGGCGCGAGGACCGATTTCGGGCCCTGGGGCCTTCAGCGAGGCATCCAGGACGAGGGGAAGCCCTGCAGGGGGAAGCGGTCAGGACTTCTGGGGCCACGGATCAGAAAAATCAGGCCGGCGGGTGTCAGAGAGGAGGAGGAGGAGGAGGAGGAGGAGGAGGAGGAGGAGGGAGGGAGGAGGAGGAGGAGGAGGAGGAGGAGGAGGAGGAGAGGAGGAGGAGGAGGAGGAGGAGGAGGAGGAGGAGGAGAGGAGGAGGAGGAGGAGGAGGAGGAGGAGGAGGAGGAGGAGAGGAGGAGGAGGAAGAGGAGGAGGAGGAGGAGGAGAGGAGGAGGAGGAGGGGAGGAGGAGGAGGAGGAGGGGGAGGAGGAGGAGAGGGAGGAAAAAGGAGGAGAGGAGGAGGAGGGGGAGAGGAGGAGGAGGAGGAGTCCGTAGCCATTTTGGCTCAAGCCATTTTGACTCAAGGGGCCTTCTCCTTAACTTCCCAACCTCGGTGCAGGAACGAAAATGTCTGGCCGCGTTCGGCCGCGCGCGCCTCCGAGGTGCCATTGCCGCTGGCGCTCAGGACCCCAGGTCTAAATGGGAAGAGGGAGTGGCCGCGGGTCCCAGTGGGACCCCCAACCAAAAGCTCTCGGTCCGCCATGCGGCCGCTGCGGCGGCAAAAAAAAAGGAGCACAACAAGTTATGTTATCATTGTGGTGTTCCTTATGGCCGTCCTGTTCGCCCACCCCAGCCAGCTACAGATGGAGGGGATTGGCGCGAGAAACCACCTCCCTGGGCCAAGGGTCGCGGGAAAGGCAAGGGATGGAATGGGGACCGAACGCAGTTTGTTTGGGAGGGCCAGGAGGTCACCGAGGGTGGGCGTTCAAAGGAAAGTGGGCACAAGGGCAGTGGGCGCGGCGACCGCCCCAACCCTTCCCCACATGACTCCCTCCACCACCTCTTCCAGTTGGGGAGTGGAGGACACAGTTTTGACGAGGCCACTTCAGGGCTTCTCGTGCAGGCTTGGGCCGCCCACAGGGCCCACCAGGAGTCCCAGGCCTCGGCGTCGTCTACCCCTCAGAAGCTTGAGAAGCAGGTCCAGAAATTCAAAGGGGAGGTTGAGACGATTCAGCAGGACCATATCATTGAAGCAGAAGGCGCTATTACTGAATATTTGGAGTGGCGGTCTCAATTAGGTAAGGATCTGCTGTCATCCCTTGTCCAGCTTAGGGAGGCTCGTTCCAAGGTGCAGTCTAAGCTTCAGGAATCTATGGTTTCAGCTACCTCTTCAGCCATGGCCAACGGGGACACGCACGCGGGGACCCCCAGGCAAGCAGTGGGCATTGTTGTACACGATCCGAACCTCAGGGGGCAGATTGAGCAGCAGTTATTCTCGATCCTCGGTGCGCTCTCACCCCAACTTCCAGAGGGAGGAGGTCCAGGAGGAGGAGCAGCAATGCCAGAGGCAGTCTCAGCAGCACCCTCCCCGGAAGCAGCAGCTACTTCCGCAGATGGAGGGTGTGTGGAGGACTCAAGGACCTGGAGATGGATGAGGAGTGCGACCAGGAGATCCAGGGGATCCTCGGGAACCAAGGGAAGGGGCTCGGGCAAGAGTCCCTGGCGCAAATCCGCAAAATCTGCTTGGCCTCTGGAATGCGGAGGGGAGTCCAAAATCCCCACGTCAAGAACGAGACCGGACTTAGGAAGGGACCAACCGCAGCAGCATCAGCAGCAGCACCAGGTTCCTCAGAGACAGGCCGGGCGCCCAGCCATCGTGGAGCCGATCCAGTAGATGCTGGGGGTTCGGCGGCGGTAGTAATGGCAAAGGCGCAGGAGGAGGAGGAGGTGCAGCAGGTGCATCAGTTGCAGCGGGTGCAGGGGCGCCGCGGCAGCATGGGTAGCATCCGCCCTCTTCTATTCACCACCCTCAACCTGAACTCCTAGGCCACCGGCGCAGAGCTGGTTCCGCAGCTTGCAGGAGACATTCTGTACATTCAGGAGCATAAGCTACTAGAAGGGTCGTTTGATGTGGTGGTCTCTACACTCCTGGCTAAAGGCTGGAAGCACTACGGGTCCCCTGCCAACAAGCTAGATACAGGCTGTGCCTCAGGTGGAGTCTTGATCCTGGCTGAGCAGCATCTTGATATTTGGATTTCATCCACCACGTCACCTACCCTGGTCTCTGCTAGGTTGGTCAGATGCTTCCTCAGAACGTCTGCTCGGGGTACAGTAGCGCTGCGCTCTATTTACGTGCACGATGGCGCAGGATTGGGTTTGAAGAATAGGGGGCGACGTCCAGAGACACAAGTTCCCTTGCATCGTTGGCGGGGATTTCAACATGAATCCCGCGGCGCTGTCAGAGCACGTTCCTCTCCGCAACCTGGACCTGGTCATCAGGGCCCCAGAGGCCCGCGCTTACCGTTCCAAGGACGCCAGGACCAATATTGACTGCTTCCTGGTTTCGGCCCTGCTCGACAGATTGGAGCCTACGATTGGGGTTGACCTCAGCGTAGCCTCTCGCCCACATTCTGCGGTCAACCTCGCAGTGCAGCGAGCCATCAGGGATGTCTCGCTTGCGCTGCCAGTGCTATGCCAAGTGGCACCCTGCAACGCTGCAGTTGGGCCGCCCAGAGAGCCGCCCGACAACCGAGACATAGCCGACCCCATCGAGGCCTTCTTGGCCACCTGCGCGGACGACGCAGGGGTTGCGTGGGCGGCTGACGGGGGGCATCGGCTTCAGGGATCACAGATTCTGACCGATTCCAACGGGGCTTGGTCTGCCAGGGCCTGGGGGGAGATCCCGGGGGCCACCCGGTCAGCCCCCGAAGGGCTCCAACCTGGCACCCCGATGCCATTCAAGGCGAAGCCCTTAGTCCAATTTCCCACCACTAAGCATTACAGCAACCAAGTGCCTCACAGAGCCCACGCACATGGGTCACCGACAGGCGCGGCAAGCTTCGTACCCGCATCAGAAGGAGCGACGGGCGGCTTTCGGCTGAGGTTTACAACTTGGCGCGCCATCTTGCTATGTCACCTGGGCGTGGAGGGCCCATCCGACTGTGGAAAGAGGCGCAGGACTTTTGGCACACGCTCCTAGGGGACATCTGGTCTTTCCTCGAGACCTCTTCTCAGGTGGCCCCCCTGGACATCCTGAGTGGGCTGGAGACAGCATGCATCCAGCTCCATGATGGAGGGCTTCCCATAGAATGGACCTACATGCACGAATATTGGCAACCTTGGTGGGGCAAGAAAGGGGAAGCAAGCGTCAATCCTGTTGGCCAAGGCTCCCCACCGCCCTCTCTGTCGAGATGGAACGCGAGTGGGAGAAGTGGAATGGAGCTTGGGGGGGGGAGGGGGAGCGTGACGGGGAAGATTCTTGGTTCGTCAATCAATCCCCCCCCCCCCCCCCCCCCCCCCCCCCCCCCCCCCCCCGACCGCGGGCGTGATCCAAGGGGCCTCCAAGACTTCCAGAAAGGAGACGTTCACCCCAGACGGGTTTCATCCACGGCACTTCGCCCTCATCTCAGAATCTGGTCAGCGCGCCCTCTGTTTGCTCTTGCATCTCTCTCGAGTGGTCAGCGCGCTGCCTCGTCAAGTTCGGGATCTCATCGTGCTTCTGGCGAGAAAGGTCAAAGGGGCCAGGCAGGCGACCAATAGGTCACTTCTTGGCGTTCGCCAGGATGCAACGGCAGCGCCTTTGCAAGGATGCTAGAGAATGGGAGGACGCATGGGGGGCGGGCGCGAAGCGCAGCATGGGCAAAGGGCGGGGTGCAAAAGATGCAGCATGGCGAGCGGCAGTCAGAGCAGAAGGCCGGGTAGCAGATCGAATGCACGCGCTGGCGATGCCGTGGGACATTACGTAGTTCTATGAGAGCCTAGATCACGACCTGCTTTATCGTGCTTCCCAGGCCCTGCAGTGCCCGTTGCATGCCATCCGCTTAGCGTTGCACATGCACCCCACGCCTCGTATAATTTTCTCGATGGGGCCGCAGGTCCACGCATTTATCCTTCCAAGGGGGTCGTCGCCGGTTCCAAGGCGGCTACGACAGAGGCCAAGATGTATGTCATGCTCATGTTTGAGGACGTTTCGTCAACCACGGATGAGCAAGCTGCAGCATCCATCTTCATCGATGACATCACATTTAGTTCTTGGGCTTTCAGTTCAGAAGAGTGCGTTCAGATTCTCTGGAGGTTTGGATCTAGGCTTGCGCAGGGTTTGGCTGCACTCCACCTGCCTATGGCAGTGGACCAGCTTGCGATTGCAGCTAGTATAGCACCGCTGCTTAAGAGAGTAAGGAAGTCCGAGGCCAAGTAGTAAGTGCAGCTGCTCCTTCAGCGCCTCGTCTAGGCATCGACTTCGGATCAGGAAAGCGCGAGCGGCGCCCTGGAGCCAACTCGACAGGGAAGCCAGATGGGCCAAGATCTACTCGCGATTTTGTCGACTGCGGAGCATCATTAGTAAGAAACATTCAGATCGGGCCCGCTTCTTCGCACCAGGTGTTAGGTCAGCACTTACCAATGGTGGCAAGGTCCATGGCTACACACCCACGGAGATAGACTAACTTCGCTCAATGGCCAGGATTGCTTCGGGATGCCAGTTGAACGGGGCTCGCACGGACATCCGGGTGCAGTTGCACGAAGTTCCCGACCCGGTCATCTCAGCATTCAGCACCCTTGAGCGGTATTGCATGGAGTGGCGGAGAGCAACGGCAGCGAGGGTAGAGTATGGCAAGCATGCAGATGGTCTAGACACTAAGGAGCTTGGGCCCTTGTTCGAGGCAGTTTAAAAGAAGCTCCGGGAGTCGGCCAACACCTCTTGGCCAGGACGCTCTGCAGTGCCCATATCCGACATGTTTCTCTGGGAGAAAGCGGTTTGGCGTTTGAACAACCCGACCGCTCTCTACCCCAGGGCCGGCCCTAGTATCAACATCCTGGAGATTCCACCAATCACAGTCGCCAAGTGGTTCACGGACGATTTGACAGAGCAGCAGCCCCGACAGGCAGAAGGCACCGAACTGGGCACACCTTCCCAGCCCCCATCCGCTGCCAGACGGTCAGGAAGGGGGCGTGGATTGGGTTGAGGTCTGCAGGGGCCTTCGGCGCGCCAGGAAGCACCTCGCACCAGACGAATACACCTGTCTGACACTATCTTTGTGGCTCCCTCATTACAGGTAAGGTTTTTCCCGGCTGGGGCTACGACCTCCAACCCGCATGTTCGTACTGCTTGGAAGTAGGTACCCAGTATAACAGATTATGGACGTGTTCGTTCGGGGAGAATGGCAGGGAGGAGATCTTGGGTTGGAAATGGTTGCAGGTGCGTCAGAAGATTCGTCCTTTCTCTCGCGCTTGTGGCCACCCCGAACCCAACTAGATCCTCTACTGAAAGCATGGGGCACCCGTTGCGTCGGTTCTAGTTGGCCATGTGCCGTTTGCGAGTCCGAACCGGACAGTGAGATCATCGCGGACGGTTCGTGCTTTAACCTTGAGATCCGCCATATTGCCAGAGCGGGCTTCTCTGCAGTAGAATTGAACGACGACAGAACACTCAAGCGTGCCGTCAACAGTGGGTTATCGCCCGTCGGAGACCAGATGGCCGTGGACGGCGAACATGGGGTCTTTTGATGGCAGTCCTCCATTCAAAAGCAGCTTCCACAGAACTATGTCGTGGACTATGCGGCACTTATCCGCAAATCCATCATGACCTGCATCGATGGGAGGCCCCCGTTCTCCAGGGCGCGGCGCCGCACCAGCCGAGCGCTTCCAAGAGGGGAATTGCTACGCCCAGTTACGACCAAGGGCCACAGGAAGGAGAAGGACGCCAACGACGAGCAGGATAGGAGGTACATCTCAGGGAGCAAAGCGGCAGACTACCATGCAGGACGGGGAGCAGGCAGCCGCCGCCCAGCACCTGATGTCGTTGATGAGCACGTTGCCGCGCACGAGTTGTATCTGGAGGCCCTGGTTGGGGCTGGTAAGATTTTGGGTTCCTGGCCAAAGTCAGAGGATCTTTGCGGGGAGTTTCAATCGCTTCCAAGCCTTGCGTAGAAGAGCATCAGCCAGTCTGGGGTGGCCAGAGGTATCGCTGCATCAGGTGCTTGAGGATCGTTCCCCCCAAGTCAGGTTTGGCTGTCAGGCGGTGTCGCCGGCCATGGAGGAGGTCATCAAGCAGCGCAAAAGGCTGCATCACTCCCTGTGTGTCGGCTGGCTCGATGCTGGGCTCCCTGCGATCTCTTGCGATCGTTGCGGGGGGTTCAGTGCGCATCGCAGGTCCAAGACGCTAACTGACCCCAGGGCCAGGGGTTGCACCGGAAAGATAAGTAGTGAGCTCAGGAAACTTAGGAACGGCATCCTCCCAGGAACGAGTGCCAATATCAGCGGGATCTTGCCGTTTAGTTCTCCTGGTTAGGGTGGCGTGCGCAGTCTGTGGGATTGGCGGGGTCTATGAGGGGCAGCAGTGGGGCAGCATGGGGGGGTGTCTCGTCTCATCCCACCTTGCCTGGAAAAAGGTTTTCGGGCCGAAAGGCCCCTGCGCCAGCGCGCAGGGGCCACGGCGCATGGGCGCCGTGGCATAGCATGCCCCTTTCGACAAATTTCCTTTCCCTGGGACGTTTAACTCCCCATGTCTCGCCATCTGCTCTGTCTTTCCTCAGCCTCTGGCCCAGCTCTTGCCGGGCCTCTGCGCCGACCTCTCCGGCGCTGCTGCCTGCGATGGGGAAGAGCAGGCAGGCGAACCCGTGCCTGGCGTGCGCCGCCGAGGGCTGCCGAGGCTGGGTGTTCCTCTCCAGGTTCAAGGAGGAGGGAGGGGGCGTCTTGGCGCGCAGCAGCTGCGGCAAGTACTTCGACCCGCCGAAGGAGGCGCTGGGGGCCATGCGGGAGGCCCGCGCGGAGCGTCGCGCCCGCCCTCTCCCCGCAGTTCCTGGCCCTCTCCCGCCTGGCCCAGCTCTTCCAGGACTCGCGAGGCCGGCCGCCCCGAAGCCGTCAGCTTCAGCCAGCTTTAAGCCTGTGCTGCAGCCGTCGTCCAAAGGGTCGGCACCGCCTCCTTTTCCCGACCCCAGGCTTTCGGGCCCTCCCATTTCCTTTCCACCCTCCTTGCCCCCCGAGCGTGAGCAGGTGGTTCAGGCACTGGAGCCCAGCGAGCTGCGCGCCCCTCCCAAGTCCCGCCCGTTCCCATGGGAAAGTGGCGAAGGCGAAATTTCAGGGGACGGGGGCGGCTAAGCCGCCCGCGTGGAGGCCGCAGCCACCCGCCAAGCCTCCGCCCCCCAGGCTGCTCAAGGGGGCAGGCAGCCAAGGGGTGGGGGGGGCGTTCCAAGCGCCCGCGCCCTTGCCACTCCCAGCAGAATGTGGAGTCGAGGTTGCGCATAAGGGTTGCTATTCTTAAGACGGCGAGCCGCGCTCTGAAGGGGCGGGAGCGCCACTTCAGAGAGCGGGCTGCGCACGCCTGGAAGGAGGTCCGCTGGGCGCACGGCCATGTCCAGAGGAGGAAGGAGAGGAGGGCCTAGGGGGTCGCCTCTTCTTCTGAGTCGGACATGGGGTGAGTGGCTGCTGGGGTCATGGGTATTCTGTATATATATATATAAAATATATCATACAGTTTTTCTGCATTCTGAGAACAGCAGCGCCAGCGGTCCCCCCCCCCCCGTTTTTCTACACACCCCACCCCGCTCCCCTAAGGCGAGGGCCTAGGCGGGGGTTGGGGGAAGGGGTTTCGGTGGCGCCTATTCCCTACTCTTCTCTTTTCTCTCTTTCCTCGCCTCCTCTCGGCCTTCCTTCTCCTTCGTAGGCGCCGCCTTAGCCCTTCGCGAACTTTTTGTTTCTTCTGCTCCTAGAGTGGGCTCGAGACCGTTGCGTGCATCCGAGGAGGAGGAGGAGGACGAGGAGGAGGAGGAGGAGGACTAGGAGGAGGAGGAGGAGGATGTGGGGGAGGAAGAGGAGGAGGAAGAGGAGGAAAAGGAGGAGGAGGAGGAGGAGGAAGAAAACGAGGAGGGAGGAGGAGGAGGAGGAGAGGAGGAGGAGGTGGAGGGGGAGGGGGAGGGGCGGAGGAGGAGGAGGAGGAGGAGGAGGAGGAGGAGGAGGAGGAGGAGGGAGGAGGAGGAGGAGGAGGAGGAGGAGGAGGAGGAGGAGGAGGAGGAGGAGGAGGAGAGGGAGAGGAGGAGGGGGAGGGGGAGGGGGAGGGGGGGGGTCCTGGGGGAGCGGGGCCCTGAGGCTGTCCGCGCTTTTGCGGGGCCCCCGCTGGCCCCTTCACGCGGGCCCATGGGGGGGCCGTCGAGAGACGGCCCCTCTGTGACCCCAGGGCCTTCCTCACCGGGACCGTCCCGGTGAGGAAGGCCCATGGGCAACGAGAAAGGGGGGTCAGGCGTTCGAGTCCGAGGTTCGGGGTCCATCGGGCGCGCTTGTGCGCCAGATCTCGGCGGTTTTCCAGCCTCGGGGCGCTTGCCAGCATCTGCGCCTCGCCGAGGGCGTGCCGGGGGTGCCCGGACGGGGGGGATGCATCGACCCGCAACCGCCCATTGGCCGCCGATAAGGGGTCCGATAGCCCCAGCCTGCCCAGGAAGGCGCGGATTCACGATCGGGGGCATACCGCCGATCTATCGGCGATGTACCGCAGCTTCCATGGCGATGTATCCCCCCTGTGCCAGTTGTCCCCATATCGCTGCCCCTCGAAATCCTTGGGGTCACAGGCGCCTTTCCCTGAAAGGCTCGCCCCCCATTCCGACGAGGGGATCGAGCACATAATGGAGTCACTTCAGCACGAATGTCTTGTTCCGACTTTGGAAAACATGCGTGGGAATGCTCCATAGATCTACGGAGCATTAAACGTACCATTCCCAGATATCGACGGGAGAACCCATTCTGGATAGTAAGTACATCAAGTCTGCAGTCCCAGACCCCCGACGTCATGATTTGTCCATGACGTCGACCCCCAGAGTTTTCGACCCGTTCCCCAGGACTGGCTTCTCACCCCGAGTCGGTTTCGTTGACGGCCCGAGAGGGTCGTCAACGAAAGAGGGTGGTGATTTTTGCATGGCCCGAGAGGTGTCTGGGATTCTGTAGTCGATCCCCATACTCGCCCCCCAGACCCCCGACGTCATGATTTTTTCATCACGCCGCCCCCCAGAGTTCTCGACCCATATCCCGGGACCGGTTCTCATCCTGAGCCGTTGTTTGACGGTCCCGAGGCCCGGGCAGGGGTCCCCCGCAGGCCCAAAATTGCCAAAGACCTGCCGTCGTGATTTTTTCATGCCTCGAGGGGGTCTGGGCCCCTTGGTGCCAGGAGGCGGCTGCGGCGGCGAGCTGCGGCGGCGAGCGCCGCCCGAGCCCCGCCGGCCTGGGGCAGCACGCCGTGGCAGACGGCGGCGGCGGCGCGCCGGGCCGCGGCGCCGCCGCGGCGGCTGCGCAGCCCGTGCGGCTCGGCAGCCCGGCCGATGCCCCGGGCGGCGCCGACGCGGCAGGCCCAGGTCCCCTCGGGAGAGCGCGAGGAGGAGGAGGGAGAAGGAGGAGGAGGAGGAGGAGGAGGAGGAGGAGGAGGAGGAGGAGGAGGAGGAGGAGGAGGTGAAGGTGCAGGAGGAGGGGAGGGGGGGGGAGGCGGCGGAGGCGGAGTCGCGGAGGCGGAGGCGGAGGAGGAGCGGAAGGAGGAGGAGGAGGAGGAGGAGGAAGGAAGGAGGAGGAAGGGAGGAGAGAGAGGAACAGGAGGAGGAGGAGGAGGAGGAGGAGGAACAGAGGAACAGTGGAACAGAGGAACAGTGGAACAGAGGAACAGAGGAACAGAGGAACAGAGGAACAGAACAGAGGAACAGAGTAGGAGGAGGAGCAGCAGCAGCAGCAGCAGCGGCAGGAGCAGCAGCAGCAGCAGCAGCAGCAGCAGCAGCAGCAGCAGCAGCAGCAGCAGCAGCAGGAGGAGGAGGAGGAGGAGGAGGAGGAGGAGGAGGGGAGAGGAGAGGAGAGAGGAGAGGAGAGGAGAGGAGAGGAGAGAGAGGAGAGGGAGAGAAGAGCAGAGGAGAGGAGAGGAGAGGAGAGGAGAGGAGAGGAGAGGAGAGGAGAGGAGAGGAGATGAGGGGAGAGGAGAGGAGAGGAGAGGAGAGAGGAGAGAGGAGAGAGGAGAGAGGAGAGAGGAAAGGGGATGAGGAGGGGATGGGGAGGGGGAGGGGAGGGGGAGGGGAGGGGGAGGGAGGAGGGTGACGAGGAGGAGGAGGAGGAGGAGGAGGAGAGGAGCAGGAGGAGGAGGAGGAGGCGGAGGAGAGGAGGAGGAGGAGGATGATAGGAGGAGGAGGCTCAGGAGGAGGAGGAGAGGAGGAGGAGGAGGACGAGAAGAGGAGGAGGCGGGAAGCGGAGGGGCAGGAGTAGGGAAGCGGAGAGGGAGGGGGAGTGGGAGGCGAAGGAGGATGAGAGGAGGAGGAGGGAAGGAGGAGGATGAGGATGAGGATGAGGATGAGGAGGAGGATGAGGAGAGGAAGCGGAGGAGAAAAAAGATGAGGAGGAGGAGGACGAGGAGGAGGAAGAGGAGGAGGAGGCGGAGGAGGATGGGGAGGGGGAGGAGGAGGACGAGGAGGAGGAGGAGGACGAGGAGGAGGAAGAGGAGAAGGAGGAGGCGGAGGAGGAGGAGGAGGAGGAGGAGGCTATTTTTTGGGCTTTTGTTATGTTCGGCCCCCTGGCGCCCTGCCGGCAGGCTGAACCAGGTGCCGTCTGCGCAGCTGTCAGGCCGCGCCGTCACCGTCGCCGAAGGGCGACTCCCTGCCCGCCGCCACGCGCGCCCGCGCCCAGCTAGCAGCGGCGGCGGGCGAGGCGAAGCCGTGGAGCTCGGCCGCCTGCCAGGCGTCCGCCGTGGCGGGCCGCAGCCCCCAGCGCGGCGTCCGCCCTGCTCCAGCGGGAGCTCCTGCGCCGTCCTCAGCGCCTGCGTCGCCGTGGAGCTTTGCCGCGAGCCGCGCCTGCTCCTCCTCCGTGGGCGGCTGAGGAGCCGAGAGCCTGGCCCTGCTCTTCGGCTCCTGGAGGCGCATCAAGAGCCGCCGCGCCTCCGCCGCCCTCTCGCCTGGGGCTGGCCGTCCCTTGCAGCTGCCCAGCAAGCCTGTCCCAGCTGGAGGGGGCCGCTTCCAGAAGCGGCAGCCGCACTTCAGGCACCAGGCCATGGCCCCATCGCCGTTCACGAGGCGCGAGACGACGATGCAGTGCCCGCGCACCACCCGCGCCACTCCAGCTCCAGCTACCGCAGCCTTCAGCTCGGGAGCGGCCACAGCCGCCTCCGCAAGCTCGTCGGCAGCGGCCCCAGCGGCAGCGGCGGGCGCCTGGCCGAGCTCCTCGCCAGCAGCGGCCCCAGCAGCAGCGCCAGGCGCCTGGCCGAGCTCGAGGTCGGCCTCGAGCGCCAGCGCCGCCACCTCCGCGTCGGCCAGCTCCGCCGCGTTCAGCGCCGCCTGCGGGATGTCGTAGACGAGGTCGGCCGTGCCCACGACCCCGTCCGAGTCCAGCTGCTCGCGGTCCACCATGGTGGCGGCCAGCTCGCCGACCCAACGCCCGAGCTCCTCCACGCGCCAGGCGCACGCCTGGAGGAACCAGACCAGCTCCTCGTCGATCGGCCACAGGGCGGCGCCTCGCTTGGCCCACAGGTCGGCTGCCCTGTTGCCCCTGATCAGGAGCTCATCCTCCCAGGAGGCAGCTGCAGCGAGCACCTTGTGCGCCTTGGCCTTGCGCACCGTGGCCGACGGGCCTGGCCCTGCCCACCACTCCTGCCACAGGTGGCGGCGCGCCTGCAGCGGCGCGAGGGCCTTGCCCTGCGAGAGCGCCAAGCCGACCGTGCCCGCGCAGTCGCAGAAGACCTCAAGGCCCGAGCCGTCGGCCGACGGCAGCCAGAACTGGGCCAGCATGTGGAACGCGTAGTCCTCGCCGTCCCTGGCCTCCTGCTTGGGCCCGTACGCCCGCGGGACGATGCCGTGCATCCCGCCGATGACCTCCCCGCTGAGGCCGATCTGCACCACCGCCCAGCCTGCGCGGCGGGCCCCGCGCAGCGCAGGAAACCTGGCGCTGCCGTCCACGAAGACCCTGCCCGCGAACTTCGAGCCAGGCGGCACGCCGAACCAGCGCGGGGCCGCGAGCGCGGCGTCGGCCGCCGCGGGGAAGGCCAGGGCGGGGTCGGGGCACAGCGCGCGCGCGAAGAGCTCCGCCGCAGCGCCCCTGCGCTGCGCCACCAGCCGCGCCCCCTCCAGCAGCTCAGGCGAGCACGCGTCCCGCCGCAGCGTCAGCCAGGCCTCGCACTCGAAGGCCCTGTGCCACAGCGTGCCTCGGCCACCGCAGAGGCGGCAGAGGCCGTCGCGCGCCTTGCCCTCCTTCCAGAGGCGCTCCCGCGGCCAGTGGGAGCCGCCGAGGACCGCCACGAGCGCTCGCCTGTGGCGGGCCCGCCAGTGCGGCAGCGGCGGCGCGGGCACCTGGCGGCCTGCGCCATCGGCGGCCTCGGCGTCGGCCTGCCCCTCGGGGCGGCGGCGCGCGTGGAGGAGGCGCCCCAGCCCCTTCCAGTGCACAGGCCATGCCCAGGCGCCGGGCCCGCGCAGCCGCTTCAGCGCGAGCACGTCCGAGGCCAGCATCGCCGACTCGCGCGCCACCTGCGCCGGCATGCCAGGCGAGTAGAACTCCAGCGAGAGGACGCGCGCCTGCCAGTCGATGGCGGCATTGCAGGCCACCATCTCGATGCCGACCCGCCGCAACGCCAGCACACATGCCTGCGCAGGGTCGCGGCACTGCCCCTAGGGGCGGCGAATGTCGAGCAAGCCTTGCGCCCCGAGCCAGCACTCCTGCACCACCGCGGCGCTGGGCAGGCCCGTCTCCAGCGTCATGCCCCAGGAGCGCGCCACCTCCACCGCATGCACCACGAAGGGGTCGCGGTATGCAGCGCCGTGCATCGCCCGCAGCCGCAGGCCGACGCTGGCGCCCATGGGCAGCCTGCCTTCCGCACGCATGGCGGCGACCCGCAGGCCGTGCAGCTTCCCACAGGCGAGGCCCGTCACCGCGGAGCCCCAGACGGCGGTGGCCGTGGGGCTGCCTCTCTGGACGTGGCCCACCTGCGCACCTGCACTGCGCAGCAGGCGCGCCCGCGCGCTGACCGCCGCCGCGCGGCCGAGCCGAGCGTCCTGCTCGCGCGCGCGCGCGCCTCCAGCGCCCATCGGCGGCGTCGCCGCCGAGGCAGCGGGCGCCAGTCCAGCGGGCCAGCGGCACGTGCGCCCAGCAGCCGTCCAGCGCGTCGCCGAGGTCCTCGCTGTTCGCCAGGTAGCCCGTCTTCGCCTCCGAGATGACCAGCCCCTTGGCGACCAGGCCCTCTGCGAGGGCCGCCATGGCCCTGGGGAGCTGCTGCACCACCTGAGCCCTGCCGCCGACCGCCTGCAGCAGCACGTCGTCGACGACGTTCTGCAGGCGAACCACAGGGCTCCCACGCACAATCTCCACGAAGAGGGCGTGCACCAGCAGCTTGGCCAGCCCGACCGCACCGCTGCAGCCCGCCACAATGGTGCCGTTCGCCTCGAACGGCTTGGAGACCGAGCCGCACCAGGACACGCGGCGCTGCGTGCGGTACGACACGCAGTAGCACTGCAGCAGCGCGAGCGGGAACTCCGTGGCGGCCGCCTGCACGCGCAGCTCCTCATGGCTGACGTGCTCGTAGAACTTCGCCAGGTCGGTGACGCCCGTGGCCGCCGAGGGGCCTCTGCTGCGAGCAAAGGCCGCCAGGAGGTTGTGCACCACCCCCGCGCGCTCGCACGGGCTCTCCGACGTGCTCCAGAAGGCAGGGTTCTTCAACGAGGCCTCCCAGCGGGCCACCAGCGGCTGCCGCATCCTGCTCCAGACCCTCAGCCAGATGGCCGTGAGGCCGACCGGCCGCTGGCCGCCAGCAGCCTTGGGGATGAACACCACGATCAGCTGCCACAGCGCCTCCCGCGAAGGCTTCCGCTCCCAGGCCATGAGGAGCTTCAGGAAGCGCTGCCTGCAGGTCCACGGGAGGCGCAGCAGCTGCTTCGGGTGGAGCCTATCCCACCCAAGGCCGCACCCCTCGCGGTAGGTGCCCAGGACCCGCTCGAGGTCCTCGAGCTCCAGCGGCGGCAGCACCGACTCCTGGATGTCCCAGTCCTCGGGCGCCGCCTCGCCTGCGCGCGACGGCTTGACCCAGAGCGGCTGCCACGCCTCCAGCAACGCAGCCATTGCGGCCTCGCCCGCAACGGGCATGCGCAGGTCGTCGTCACCGTCCGCGCCCGCGAGCACCACCGTGGGCACCACCGCGACCTGCTTGATGAAGCGGTAGGCCGCCGAGCCGCCCTTCTCGGTGGCCGCGGCTTGGGCCCAGGCGCGCCACTCCGCGGCCTTCCGCTGCTTGTCCAGCCTCCAGCGCCGCCTCGCCTCCTCTTGGACGAACTGCACCTTCAGCTGGCACGATGAGGAGCTGAGCAAGCCCACCACGCGGGCCACCGACAGCCCAGCCAGCGGGCCTTCCTCAGGCCACTCAAGCTCGAACGCCATCAGCACCTCGCGCTGCTTGCGCAGCGGCGCCCAGCAGCGACCTCCTGGCGCCGCCTCCTGCAGCGGGCGCCAGCGGGCGCATGCCGCCGCGAACGACATCCAGCGCCTGCAGGCAGCGCCGACGCTCCTCTTGCGGTCCTGCTTCCAGGCCGCCTCCAGCTCGACCCTCTGCGTGCGCAGCCCGCCCGCGCGCCCTTTCTAGCGGCTGGGCGGCGCGATCTCGTGGAGGTCGATCAGGTAGGCCTCTACCGCCTCGAACCACTCCTGGCAGCCCACCTTGAGCGACTGCCCTCCTCCAGAGCTCCAGGCCGAGAAGGCGCGCTCGAGCGGCGCTGGCCGCACTGGCGGCGGCAGCGGCAGAGGGAAGGCGGCAGGGAAGAGCGGCCGCTGCACCTTCGCCGCTGGCCCTACGCCGCGAAGCACCACCTTGAACGGCACGTGGTCCTTCGTCGGCGCCCTAAGCAGCACTTCAGCCGCGTCCGCAAAGCCCGTGAGGACCTTGCTGACGACCGCGAAGTCGAAGACCTTCGAGCCGCAGGTCGGCTCCTCTGGGGCGACAAGCGCACCGCCAGCGCTGCGCGCCCACTCGCGGACGTCCACGGGCTCCAGGTTCCAGTCACCCATCACGACCCACGGCGATTCCAGCTGCCCCACGTACTCGTGCAGCGCCGCCAGGAGCCCGATGTTCTCCTTCGCCCTGCCTATCTTCGTGATGAAGTAGGCCGAGATGACGCGGCACGGCTCCCTGAACCCCAGGTTCACCTCGCACACCTGGAACCGATGGGCAGGGAGCCCTGGCGCGGCGGCGGCCGCCGACGGCCGCAGCGTGGCCACTGCCGCTCCTCCCGAGCTCTCCAGCGGCCCTGGGCCCGTCGGCAGCGCTGCCTGGCCGTGCCAGCTGAAGCCGCGCGCCTGCATCCAGCCCGCAGCGCGGGCCACCGCCTGCTTGCCCTTGAGGCGATGCTCCTGGAGGCAGAGCACCGCAGGCAGCCGCCCCTCGTCGTCGCGCAGCCACTCGACCAGCGACTGCGCCGAGCCCCACGCGGTGGCGTTGGCCGACACCAGCTCCACCACGTCCGCCGCCCGCGGGCGGCTACCCAGAGGCGGGGCCTGCCACCCGCTGGCGCTTGGCCAGCGCTGCGCGCCAGGCTGCGCGCTGCTGCTCGTCCCCCATGCCCGCCTCGTCGAACACGGCGTCGAGCCCGACGAGCTAGGGGCCGAGGTCGAGGTCGCCGACGCGCTTGCGGTCCCCAGGAGGACCATCAGCGCCATCATCACTGCCATCAGCCGCGGGGGCGGCCTCCTGCGCTGCGGCGGCCCGCTCAGCTGCGGCTGCAGCCGCGCGGGCCCGCTCGGCCGCCGCTGCCTCGCGAGCACGGGCGTCGGCGGCGGCGAGCTTCTCCACGAGGCTGCGGGCCTCGGCGGCCATCGCGAGCAGGGCGCCGCCCTCCTCCCCGAGCAAGAGAACCCGCTCCCGCTCCACCTCGAGGCCCTCGAGGCCCTTGAGCAGCACCTTGCCCAGGCAGCCCTCGGCCTCCACAGGCTCGCCCACCTCCATGGGCTACGGCCCCGTGTGCTGCGCCAGGTCGGCGCGCTTCCTGGCGCGCACGGCCTCGGCCTCCTCCTCCAGCTGGTCGCGCCGCTTCTGGAGGGCGTCAGCCTGCTCCGCCACGCGGACCGCGACGGCCGCCTGCGCCTCCTGGACGGCCGCCAGCGCAGCCTCCGCACGGCTGACCTGGCCCTTGATCTTCGCCTCCCTGGCCAGGAGGGCCTGGGGCGACAGCTCGGCCAAGGGCTTCGCTGGCGGCGGCGCGTCCACCACAGGCACCAAGGCCCCGAAGTCCTGGACCAGGGCCGCCGACCAGCCTTCCCTGGGGCCAAAGTGGCGGAGGAGGGCCTGGCGAACCTCCTCGTCCTTGCCGCCGCTGCCGCTGGGCCGCTCCTCAGCCACCTGCTTGGCCGCGCCCTGCGCCCACGGCGCCGGCGTGGCCGCGGCGGCGGCAGGGCCAGGCACATCCGAGGCGAAGCGCACGCGCTTCGCCACGGCCTTCTCCTTCCCCTTGGCCTTGGCCTTCGCCTTGGCCTTGCCGATGGCCTCGCCGATCGTGCCCGCGCCGCGCGGCGGCCGCGCCGCCTTGCAGAGCCTGCGCCCCGTGCGCCAGGCCATGTTGACGTAGCCAGCAGCACACGCGCGGCACGTCCAGAGATGGCCACCCTGGCTGGCACCGCGCGTGCCACCTGCAACGCCATTCGCACTCGGCCCGCGGGGGCACGCCTCTCTGAAGTCTGCACCCGCAAGAGCGAGCACCTGGCTCGCCCCAGAACGGCTAGGAGGAGGAGGAGGAGGAGGAGGAGGAGGAGGAGGAGGAGCAGGAGGA
>CAUYUJ010009427.1:0-34336 GCA_963575745.1 Prorocentrum cordatum | reverse complement strand
CCGCCTTCACTCATTTCCCCAGGCGTGGGCGTGCGGAGTCCTGTAGATTTTCCGTCAGAGGTTAACTGGAGCTTTCTCTGACGCTCGTCTCCTCCTCCTCCTCCTTCCCTCCCTCCCCCGGCCTCCCTGCTCCCTGTTCCCAGCTCGCCTATTCATCCCTGCTCTACTTCCCGGGCTCCATCATCAGTTCGTCGTTCTCCGCATCCCCAAGCAATCGTCGTTCTCCGTGTCCATCTCGTTGTCGTGGTTGTTCTTATCATTGCCGTCCTCCTCCCTGACCCCATCGTGTTTCTTGTTGTGGGGGTCCTTAAGGCCGGTTCCGCCGACTAGGGGGATCCAGAAGAGGGCCGCAGGAAGGTCGCGGACTCGTAGAGGCTCGTTTTGGGGGTCTCTTGGGTGGGAGGCCTGTCAGGGGTATTTCTGAGGTCTCTCGGGGCCTCTTGGGAGAGCATGTGTGGCCTCTGAAAGGCGTTCTAGGGGGGGTCTTTGGGGAGCCTGCTGGCGGTCTTGGATGCGATCTTCAGAGGGGTGGGTCGACATTGCATTTCGGGTTGCCCTCTGGAGTCCCTCGTGGGGTTCTCTTGGGAGTCTCCCCCTTCCCACTCCCATTATGATAACGACTTGTATCCCACGTCTCTCTCTCGCTCTCTCCCTCTCTCTCTCTCTCTCTTTCTCTGTCTCTCCATCTCTTTCTCTCTCGCTGCCTCCTCCTCCTCCTCCTCCTCCTCCTCCTCCTCCCCTCACTCCTCCTCCTCCTCCTCCTCCTCCTCCTCCTCCTCCTCCTCCTCCTCCTCCTCCTCCTCCTCCTCCTCCTCCTCCTCCTCCTCCTCTCTCCCTGGGTACACACATACATATATATAGAATAAGCTTACACACGTAAACCGAATACGCCACCTTCGTCTTGCGCACAGGTAACGGATACATGGCTCCGCCTCCCTTCGAACGCATTGATCGCGAGTTCACCGCTGCCGTGGTAGAGCTTCCTCCGCGCGTTCTCGCTCTGGACTCCACTCCCGGGCCCCTGCAGACCTCTTGTTGTGGGTCTACGAAGGGTGCCAATCTGTCCTGTCGAGCCGGCGAGATGGTATCAATACTACGCTTCCCGCGCTGTAGTCACGCCCACCAGCGCTGCCGCCGACGCCCTGAACGACATGCTTGAACAGCTCGCCCGAGAAACGAAGATCCGCTCACTCAGCCACGACACAAGAGGAGGAGGAGGAGGAGGAGGAGGAGGAGGAGGAGGAGGAGGAGGAGGAGGTGGAGGTGGAGGAGGAGGAGATGGAGGAGAAGCGCAGAGGTCGACCACGGAGAGACGCGCACCACAGAGTTCCCCAACTCGCTACACACGAGCGGTCTGCCGCCAGCACGAGCTCCGACTTGCGACGGGGCTGCCTGGCCGTCCTCCTCGGCAGCTCCGCACCTCGCAGAGGCCTCTGCAGCGGGACGCGCCTGGTGGCCAAGAGTGCGCGCAGGCATTTCTTCCGCATCGTGACTGTCGGGAGGCGAAATCTACACATATCCACTGCTCCCTGGCCAGGCCCATCTTGAACCCAGCAGCCGTGTATACGCCCTCCTGGCCAAGCCAGGAGGGCGTGGCGTATACACCGCTGCTGGGTTCAGGACGGGCCTAGCCAGGGAAGAGTGGATATGTGTAGATTTCGTCGCCCTACACCCTACACTTGGGGCCTTTCGCCGGAGCCATGGAGCCCATACCTCGAACATGCTGCGACTCCTGTGGAGACAGCGAGTGGCCTGTTGTGCTTCGTCGCCATCAGTTCCAGGTGGAGGCCGCGTGGGTGCTCGCAGTGAGCGAATCACAAGGCCAATCCATCAGCGGGCGCCTGGGCATCTTCCTGCCCTCGCCTGTCTTCGCCCACGGCCAGCTTGACGCAGCGCCCTCCCGAGGCACATGCTTCGACCACGTCGTTGACGACACGAGCGACGCGAAGCAGGGGCGAGCTCGGGAAAACAACGCTCCTCGCCCGTGCGTCTTCACGACTAACATCGTCGACGGGTCATTCCTCGGGTTAAGTCGGGCCTGTCCCTCTACAGGGGGAATATTCAACAATAGTAAAAAAAGAGTCTGGGGACTATTTTTTAAGTTGTTTTTTAATCGCTTCGCTCATTCCGCCGGCCCTGGAGCGCTATTTGGGGCCTATTGGGGCCGTCTTGGAGGCCTCTTGGGGGCTTCTTGGGAGCGTCTTGGGGCTCCTTGGCAGCGTCTTGGGCTCCCCTGGGGCCTCTTAGGGGGCTCTTGGGGGCCACTTGGGGCGGGAGGGGGGTAGTCGATTGCAACCACCCCCTAGGAGGCCACGATCCTCGTGAGGGGTGGCGAAAAATAGCCTCCCCCCTGGGGGTCGCCCGGGACCCGGCCGGGGGTCAGCCAGGGAACTTCTCGTCCGGGGGCCCCCAGGGGCCGCCCCGCGCGCGCGAACTAGAAATATTGTGAAGTAGTTTCCGGAGATCTTGGCACGCCTCTGGCCTGTTGGGCCGGCGAATTTTTCGTTGAAGGTCCCCCTGTATTCAGGAGGGAAAGAAACACACAGACACAATTAATCGGCGATTCCCAGAAAATATGGGAAAATATGGGAAGTGGGGGGGAAGATAAAAGCCCAGAAAATATGGGAAAATATGGGGGATAATTTTATTTGTGTGTATTTATTTGTGTGTCCCAGTTCCCCTTCATGTATGGGGGATACGGCCGACTTAATCCTCGCGGCAGCCCGCCGCAGCGCGGCAGCGCCTGCGTCCTGCGGGCAGCCAGCGGCGGGCGACCGCGCCTCCCGGCCCGACGGGCGCGCAGCTGCCGCCGCGCGCGACGCCTCGCCCGGGCTCCGGAGCCCCTGTGCGACGACGCGCTGGCATTAAGTCGGGCACGTCCCTCTACAGGAGGAAGATTCAGCAATCGTGAAAAGTAGTCTGGTTTGGGAGCATGTTTGGAACATTGTTGGACAATTTCTTTGTTTTTTCGTCCACAATTGAATCCCCTGTAGGGGGACACGCCCGACCTAACACTAAAGCCTGCCTGGGCGCGCAGCCCAGCTCCGCTCACGCAGAGCTCGCCGTCAGCGTCGATGCCTTCCGAGAGGACGTCCACGACCTCGTCGGCCGCGACGCATCCCATGCAGCTGCCGCGACGCTGTCTCACCTTACGCTCGACGAGACGGCTCCTCAGAGTAGAGACGCATACTTAATCGTTGACGCTTCGCGTATCCCCACCAGGATTATCTTGCTTGCCGCCCCAAGCTTGCTCGACCCGCTCTCTGGAATCGTCCTTGGAGCCGCCGATCAAAAAAAAGTATCCCCACCAGTTCCGTAGCCCCCTTGGCTCAAGGCCGCTCTGGCTCGAACTGGCCTCAGCGGCTGGCCGGCCGTGGCCGGGGGCCTGCCCCTCGGTCCTCGGCCTCCCCGCCCGCGGGGGCGTGCGAGGGGTTCGCCCCCCTCCGCGCCCCCGCTCGCTCGGCCATGGAGTCGCGCTCGGCGCGGCGGCGGCGGCAGCGGCACGCCGCCGCCTGCCGCGCCGCCGCCGCGGCCGCCAGGCCGGCCTGCCGCTGCCGCGGGCCGGCGCGGCCCTGGCTGCCTCGGCGTGGCCGGCGGCGCCGCCGCCGCGGTCGCCGCCGCCGCAGCGGCCGCCGCGGCTGTGGCGGCGGCCGGCCGCAGCGAAACCGCCGCGGCCGCAGGCGCTGTGGCGCGCGCCGCTGCTCTCCGGCGGCGGCCGCGGCCGCCGCGGGTGCGGCGGCCGCCGCCGTGGCCGCCGCGGCCGCTGGTGCCGCCGCTCCCGCTGCAGCTGTGTCACGGCCGCCGCTGCCGCCGCCGCCGCCGCGGCCGCCTCTGGCGGACCGCTGGCGGCGGCCGCCGCCGCTGGCCTCATTAGACATGATGCTGGCGCCCAACATCATCTCCTACGTCATTCTGAACAGCTGGTGCGAGAAGGGCAAGCGTTGGCAGTGGCAGCTGGCCGTGGCGCTGGTGAGCGAGATCCTAGTCGTGAAGCGGGAGCCCAACATCATCACGTACGGCACTGTGAACAGCGCGTGGGAGATGAGCAGGCGTTGGCAGCGGCAGCAGGTTGTGGCGCTGCTAGTCGAGGCCCCGGTCGTGAAGCTGAAGCCCACGTTCATCAACTCTGGCACGGCGAACGGCGCGCGCGAGAAGAGCAGGCGTCAGCAGCGGCAGCAGGCAGTGCCGCTGCTGGGCGAGATTGTGGCCGCGAAGCTGGAGCCCACCATCCTCACCAACGGCACTGTGAAGAGCGCGTGCGAGAAGAGCAGTCGTCGGCAGTGGTTGCAGACTGTGGCGCTGCTGAGCGAGATGGTGGTCTTGCAGCTGAAGCCCAACATCATCACCTACCACATCCAGAGCAGCAGGTACGAGAAGGGCGGGCGTTGGCAGCGACAGCAGGCAATGGCGTTGCTGAGCGAGATGGCGGTCGTGCAGCTGGAGCCCAACATCAACACCTACAGCGCCCTGAACAGCGCGCGCGAGAAGAACAGGCGTTGGCAGCGACAGCAAACAAAGGCGCTGCTGAGCGAGATGGTGGTCGCGCAGCTGGAGCCCAGCATCACCCCCTGCAGCGCCCTGATCAGCGAGTGCGAGAAGAGCAGGCGTTGGCAGCGCCAGCAGGCAATGGCGCTGCTGAGCGGGATGGCGGCTGCGGATCGAGCTGAAGCCCGACATCATCACTTAGGGCACCCTGACCAGCGCGCGCGAGAAGAGCAGGTGTTCGCTGCGGCCGCTGTCCTCGAGGACCAGTCCGCGGACATCACGGCCACTGCGCGCAACTTCGCCTTCGCGGTGTTGACGCCCAGCGACCCCGCGGCGGACATTGCGAACGGCCGCCTTGCCAGGTTGGCGATCCTCGGCATGTTCCCCCAGGACTGCCGGATTGGCTCCGCCCAGGGCGATGGGGCGCTGTACGCTGGATCCCCGCTGCGCGCCTTCAAGTTCGAGAGCGAGCTGGGCGTTCAGGACCCCTCGGGCCTTTGGGGCCCTGCTGGCTGCGCAGCGGACGGCTGCGCGGAGAATCTCGTTCACCAGTGGCAGGCAGAGCTGAAGAACGGCCGCGTGAGCATGCTGGCGACCATGGGCTACATCACGCCTGACATCGCTGGCAAGCTGCCCAAGTCGCCTTCGGCCGACTTGGAGTTCGCGGACATCCCGCGCGGGCTCGTCGCGCCCCCGAAGGCTCCTGCCGCTGCCTGGGCGCAGATCGTGGCGCCTGGCGCTGACGCGAGAGATCTCGATGCCCACAGCGACATCTCGGAACGCAGCAGCAGCAGCAGCAGCAGCGGCAGCATGCCACCCCCCGCTTCGTTGACAGATGATGATGTCCCAGAGGGGAATCGATCGTTGTCAGACGAGGACGTTCCAGTGGGGAATCGAGGGGCCGTTGCTTGCAGTGACCAGTGCACAGCTCACATTAATACCCCCCCCCCCTTCAGCAGCACCAGCAGGGCAGAGGAAAGGAGTGGGAAGTCACGGCGGAGACGGCGGAGGCTGCGGGGGCCGCGGAGTACCCCCCTCAGAGCAATCAGTCCGTCAGCAGTCCTCTGGGAGCGCCGCGCACCCAGCGGGGAGACCACGGAGCAACCATCCAGACGCAGGACAGCGAAGCCATCTTCGCGCCTATTCGCCCCCCTTCCCCTGTCAGCGAGCTCCTTACGGACAGCGAACCCCAGGCGCCCTCGCCGGGCGCCCAGGGCACCACTGGCTAAGCAGCTCGCGCCCCGGCTATGGAAGCCGCGCCGCCGAGCGCGCGCGCGCCTGGCACAACCGGCGGCGCCCCAGAGACCGGAGAGAGTCCTGCGCTGTCCAAAGAGAACGCACCTGGGAGCGACGGCCGGCACAGGCACGAAGGCGAACGCCAGCGAAAGGGGCCCTGCCCCACGTGCCACAAGGCCGCGTCTGCCCTGGCCGCCGGACGTGATCCGACCCCCGCCTAGCGGCCAACCATGCGGCCTGCATTGCCCCGCAAAGCCCCGCCAGGCGTGCAGCTGGAGCGGCTGCGAGCAGATCGCGAGCCCTCCAGCCAGGACAACGAGGCCGGTACGTTGGAGACTTGCAGCCAGGATACACGGCGGCGCCAAAGGCCCGACCTGCGCCAATGGCCAGAGCCCAAGGACCCCGGCACGGGACAACAGCTGCACAAAACAGGAATCAACAACATCCAGCGGGGCCTCCCCGGGGAGACACCCGGCGACACGATGAGACGACTCCAAGTCACACTGGGGCCAATGTTCACTGGCACCTGGCATGCTTGCGCCAAGCGGCAGTCCGCGCCCGGCAGCAAGGGCGCGCTCGACCCGCCTCGGCGCCGCAGCCACAAGTGCGACGTACGGGTCCTCAGCGACGCGCTGGGCCTCGACGTCGACTGGGCGCGGCCGCGGCAGCTGCACCTGGGTCGGGGCGGCGGAGTGAGCAGTGATCACCACGCGGCAAAGGGCCACCCGAACAACCAGGCCCCCAAGAAGCGTAAAAAACAGTGGTGGGCCGTCTCCCAACATTAGCCTTGCCACCCCCCTCGTGGCATCGCACGCGCGGGGGTCAGGTGCGTAGAGGGCGGTCCCTGGCAGCAGGCCCGTCGCTGCCTTGCAGAGAGTGTGTCTCGCGGCGGTTAGCTGCACCCCCCTCGTGCGCTGATGTTCTCGGCGTGCAGCTGCTACCATGTCACTTGGATGTCCAATCATAGATGGGGCTCTCGTAGACGCACTCTGCTGGCCCACACGTTGAAACGGCATCGCACTCGCGGGGATCAGGTGCGAGGAGGATGGTCTCTGGCAGCAGGCCCGTTGCTGCCCTGCGTCGCGGCCTGCGGGAGGGACGCCTCGGGGCCCACCGGCCCTGGACGCACTCAATCGTGGTCCACGTGTGCCGGCGCACTGCCGGGATGTGGGGCGCTCAGCTGGCGCCCCCTTCGTCCGTGGCAGCGCGTATTCGGACCGCAATTTCGTGACGCGCCAACCCCCCTCATCGTATGCTCTTTGCGTGTTGCTACCATGGCATGCGTTCGACGTCTGTCTCGTTCAGAACTTCTACTTCTTCATCTTGGCTGTTGTCTACGTGCTGCGTGGGTGGCTATACCGTCGACCTCAGTATGTTTCTTCTCTGTCTGCGTGCTGCGCGTGTGGCTATACCGTGGACAGTCTGGACTTCTTTTCTGGGATCCACCTTCTCTGTTGACTACGAGGTGTACACCGTACTCATCAGCGCGATTGGGGGTCTCATACTTTCTCCCTCTTGGTTCTGACGAGCTGTTGTCGGACGTGCCGTGCATCTCCATGGAATATACCACCCGTGCAGCTTCCAACCCCCCGCCATGCACCTGCGTCCAGCGGCTTTTGGCAGCGCCCCCCCTGCAGGTGGTCGCGGAGGAGCAACATTTGACCGTTGGACAAGAGGTACGGTGCAGAAGTGTGGACTCAGCGACTGCAGTGTGCATGATCGGCGTGTCCCGCGGGTTCTCCTGTGGCTTGCATCCTGGCGCCGGGCTCCCTGGGGGGCCGCCGCTGGTCCCGGGCCCGCCCTCTGTGGCTCTGGTACTCTTGCATCCCGTTTCTGTCGGTCAGCGGTGACGGTGGCACCGCCCTCTCCAGCGTGGCCCACTGGGGCCGGCGCACTGCCGGGGTGTCCCTGCAGCTTCACCCCCCACCGTGTATTTGTGTTCAGCGGCTTTTGGCTGCGCCCCCCCCCTGCAGGAGGCCGAGGGGAGCAACAATGGACCGTCTGACATGAGGTACTGTGCAGAAGTGTGGACTCAGCGGATGCAGTGGGAACGGACTGCGTGTCCCGCAGGCTCTCCTGTGGCTTGTATCCTGGCGCCGTGCTCCCTGGGGGGCCGCCGCTGGTCCAGGGTCCGCCCTCTGTGGCTCTGGTACTCTTGCATCCCGTTTCTGTCGGTCAGCGGCGGCGGTGGCACCACCCTCTCCTGCGTGGTCCACGTGTGCCGGCGCACTGCCGGGATGCCCCTGCAGCTTCCGCCCCCCGCCGTGCACTTGTGTTCGGCGGCTTTTGGCTGCGCCCCCCCCCCCCCCCCCGCAGGTGGCCGATGAGGAACAACAATGGACCGTTGGACAAGAGGCACTGTGAAGGGTGCCCCGCGTGAGGCACGGAGGACCAGCTGCAGGTTCCACCCGGCCCCCAGAGGCCGAGAACGAGGCTCCCGTAGGGCACGTAGAGGCGCCCGTGGACGAGGTATCTGGAGAGAGTCAACACGTGTCCATCGAATTGGACGGCGCTGGCCACCCTCCAAGGGGGCAGGCCACCAGAACCCCCCTTGCAGCGACGGGCGCCTCACCTCAGAGACCGCCAGGCGTCTATGGACGAGCGGACTCCGAGCAGTCAGCACTGCTCCTGAGGGCCGTCCAACCCTCCTCCTCCTTCAATACATCAGTGACAGCGGCTTTTGGCTGCGCCCCCTTATCGTTGTGCCGCCCCGCATCGAGTGGCCCTGTCCCCGGATCCGGGGCTTCGTCGGCGCCCTCTTCCTCCTCCTCCGCCTCCTCATTCATTCGCAATGTCCCCGCGGCTTTTGGCTGCGCCCCCCCCCCCCCACGTGCGAAGATTGCCGCGGCCGCAGATGTGCGCTCGCCCTGAGACCGGCCCAGGGAGCCTCGGCCCCTCGCCGTCGATTCAGCGTTGTTCTACAAGGACGCCTTGGCTCGCCAGCACGCCCGTGGTCAAGAAGTTCCGTGCGTGGAGGCCCAGGGCATTATTATCTGTGCCCTGCGGCTTTTGGCCGCGCCCCCCTCCTCTCATTCACAAGTCTCTGCGGCTTTTGGTCGCGCCCCCCCTTATCAACAGCATGGATTGCATCGACCGTTGAAGAGCGTCCGCCCTGAGACCTGACCAGGGGGCATCAGTGCCGACCCAGCCCTGGCAAGTCAGCACGCCGCCAGCGAGTGGTACAGCCCAGCAGCTCGGCAGCTGCCAGCCATCGGTGCGCCCCGGCTTCGGGCGCATCCGTCTTCCGCGTGGGCAGCGTGGCAGGTGTTGAGTGTGGGTGGCTGGCCGCCATGCACATGGTGGCTGGCCTCGTCGAATGAGCGGCCCGCATCGGGTGGTTCAGCCTTCTGCGGTCCAGTTCGTTCTCGGCGCAGCCACAGCCACAGCCCCCGCCAGGACATCACGTCGTTGTGCCCCCGGACCGCGTGAGTCGGATACGAGGTGAGTTGAGTGCACTGGCTGCCGGCTGGTGGTTGCCAGCCTTGTGCACGCACACCAGTGGTACTTTAGTGGATGCTGGCACGCCATCCCACAGTGACACCGGTGCTCAGCGGCTGCTGGCCGCGCCCCCCTCCTGTCTGAGCGTCGCCCTGGTTCGTCGCTGACCCGGTAATGGGGCTTCCGCCCGGGCTGCGCGACAGGTGTGGATCGGGCGCGGCCGTCAGCCACACATCGGTGTCACCCGATGTCTGGCTTCGCCAGGGAGTGGCCCTGCATCGATTGGTTCAGCCTTCTGCAGTACGTGGTCGCTCTTCTAGCAGATCAGTCTGCTACCAGCCCCCGTCAGTACATTGCATCGTTTTGCCCCCGAACCGCGAGAGTCGGATGCGATGTGCACGCGCTGGCCGCAGGCTGGAGGTGGCTCAACCTCGTGAACGCACACCAGTGGTCTTCCTCTTCTGGTTGGCGCTTTGTCGGGTTTTAGCTACACCTCTGCTTCAGTGAGACATGATGAGTCAGGCCCTTTCTTTGCGCACCTCGTTTACCCGTGGCGATGCAGTGAGCCTTGGCTGTCGCTCGCTTTTGCCCCTCCTTCCTCCCCCCCGCCTCCTGGCCCCCGTTTGTGGTTCGGCTGGGGCCTGGCGCCGAAAGGGCGACTTCTCCCCCCCGTTCCACCGCCGGTCGCCGCGCCGCGGCGCCCCCACCTGCTGGGGCGTCTGTGTCGGTCACCTGCCGACGCCGCTGGCGTCTTAATGAGGGTCATTTTGCCCCTGGCATGTGCACGCGCCACTGCGGCAATTTACGCCACTGCGGCCGATTATCTTCGTTCCGCGCCCCGGACGTTACCCTTCTTCTTGACCTTCGCCAGGGAGCCGCCGACCAAAAAAGCGCATCCCCACCAGGCTTTTCCCCTTTTCACCAGTGCCGACTCGTCCGTCGGCCGCCGACAGCCCCAACAGTTCTGTAGTGGTGTTCGCTGGCTGCGCGCTGAGTGGTTCAGCCTTAAAGCGCCGTCAGCCCGTTTTCCACCCCCAGCGGCCGGTTCTCCGGGCTGGTGCCAGTTGTTTGTCTGGGGTGATGCTCGGAGCTTGGCGCCGCAAGGGCGACGCTCCGTAGCACCCGCACCGCTGTGCGCTCGTTCTTTTGGACCGGGCGGCGCCTAGGTGCGCCGCGGCGAATGCGGAGCATTCTGCTCAATGCACGTGCACCGCACCTTGTGTGCAATTAGCCTGTTCCGCCGCCCCGGACACGCTTGTTGCCGCCAGACCGTAGTCGCGCGGCCGCCGACCAAAAAGTACCCCCACCAGTTCCGTAGCCATTTTGGCTCAAGCCTTCTGGCTCAAGCGGTTGCACGCCTGGTGCGCGGTCGGCCTTCCTCGGAATGGGCGCCCCGCGCCTCGTTGGAAGGGGCTCTCGCAGTCGGCGACGCCGCCCTCCTGGTGGAGGCGGCGGCGCGGGCTGCGGCCATGGCGGGCGCTCCGCGGCGCACTGTCGCGGCCGTGGCGCGATCGGCGGTGTCCGCCGCGGCCTTCGCCGCGGCGTCGACACCCTCCGCGCCCGCGGCGGCTGCTTGTGCTGCGGAGCCTCGCGACGATCGTGGACGAGCTGCTGGCGCTGCTGGCGCGGCGAAAGCGGCGCGGCGGAAGCGCGGCCGCCAGCGCCTGGCGGCGGCGCGCAGGGCCGCGGGTGGGGTGCCTAGAGCTGCGGGCGGGGCCGTCGGGCCCGCGCGCGCTGCGGAGGGCGCCGCCGTGGCGCTCCACGACGACGACGACGACTCGATGGATGACGCGTGGGCCGACGGTGGTCGGCCCGCGGTGGCGCGGCCTGGTGGGGCGGCGGCGGCTGGCGCTGCTGGCGCAGCTCCTGGTGGTGCTGCGGGCGGCTCGGCGGCCGTTCGCGCGGAATCCATGGGCGTCGCGACGGCTGGCGCTGCCGCGCCTCGCAGGCGCGGGCCGCGGGGGCCTCGGCGGGCCCAGGAGGCCCCGCAGGCGGCGTCGGCGGCGGCGGGGGCAGCGGGCGCGGGCTCTGGCCCGCCTGCTCCGGGCGCTGCGGCGGGCGCCGCGGCGGCGGCGGCCTCTGGAGGGCTGGGGGCTGAGGTTGCGGCTGCACGGGAGGAAGCGTTCGTTGCGGCGGACGGCGCCCCGCGGCGGGCGGCCGACTTCCAGCCCCAGGTGAGCGACGAGCTGCGGCGCGCGCTGCAGTCCGTCGACTGGCGCCCCGCCACTGGCTCCTGAGGGAGTGGCTTCGGTGGTCTGCCCTCTTTCGTGGGCGGCACGGCCTGGTGGGTGCCCCGTGTGGGTGCCCCAGGTGACGCCGCGCACTTCAGTAGAGCCTGCCGGGCAGGTGTCAGCCTCGGCCTCTTGCGTGCATGCGCCCTGGCAGTACTGTGCCCCAGTTCGCTGTCAGCCTTTGAGGCTTCGGCCCATTGGCTTTAGGTTTAATTCCTCTATGCGCGCCCCGCTCTGACTGGGCACGCCGTCGGCGCCTTCGCCCGCGGCCGTTGACTTAAAACGTATCCCCGCCAGCCTTCCCCCGGCGCTAGGTCCTGCTCTGCTCCGCGCTAGGTAATTAGGCCCCCGCGCGGCTCTCGCCTGCGGCTGCTAACCAAAAAGTATTCCCACCAGCCCATCCAGAAACGACGCCCAGTGGAGTTGAGGTGATCAGGGAAGTGGGGGAGCATGCAGAAGAACAACGGGCGGGGGAAGCCGTCATATACGGTCAAAGTGTGCTCCACCGCGTAGACTACACAGGCTGCATCGCATACATTGCACCACACACATATTGCATTGCATATGTTGCATCGCATACATTCTCCGTTCTAAAATATCAATAGATTATACCCCCTCCCCGCCCCCCGGACTTATCAGTTCCCCTGGGATAGTGCGATTTCATATATTTCTGCACACTCGTCCATCCTAGATATGAAATCATACCATCCCAGCCAAACCGGCCCCCCCCCCTGAGGTTCCCTTTGGGGAAAAAACATTATGCGGTGACATTTTTTGCTCTAGCATAAGACTTTTTCGCGAATGCCTGGCAAAAAAACGGGTCGAAGTGCACGCGCGCGCGTCGTCGCGCGCGCATGCCGAAATCCTTCAAAAACCTTCGATGTCGGAAGGATTTCGCAATCGAGTTTCCAAAACACATACACAAACACAGGGTTTCGCAACACTGATTTGCTAAAAAAGCTTCCGCACGAGCTCTTGCGAAATCTTAAGAAAACCATTGGTTTTTCAAGATTCTCACAACATGCTACCAAACGGGCTTCGCGCGCGCATGTCGAAATCTGTCGAACGCCCTTGCGCGTGTGCCGTCGCGAGAATCCTCTGCGAAAATTGGGACGAAGTGCAGACGCGCGCGAAGTCCCGCGCGTATGCCGAAATCCTTCAAAAACTTTCGGTTTCGGAAGGATTCCAAAATCGTGTGTCCAAAAAACTTAAGAAACACAAGGTTTCGCAACACGGGTTTTCAACAAAAGCGTGCGCGCGCGCTCTTGCGTCGTCGTCGTCGTCGTCCTCCCCCCTCCCTCGTCGTCGTCGTCGTCGCCGTCGTCGTCTTCTGTCTTTCCTCGTCGTCGTCGTCGTTTTGGCGTCGTCGTCGCTTCCGTCGTCGTTGTCGCCGTGGTCGTCCTTCCTCCCTCGTCGTCTTCGTCGGCGTCTCGTCGTTGTCCCTCCTATTTCGTCGCCGTCGTCGTCGTCGTCGTCGTCGTGGTCTTCACTCCTCCCTCGTCGTTATCCTCCTCCCTCGTCGTCGTCGTCGTCCGTCGTCGGCGTCTCGTCGTCGTCCCTCCTATTTCGTCGCCGTCGTCGTCGTCTTCGTCGTCGTTGTCGTCGTCGTCGTCTTCCCTCCTCCCTCGTCGTTGTCGTCGTCGGCGTCGCCGTCCTACCTCCTTCTTCGTCGTTCGCGTCGTCGCCGTCTTCCCTCCTCCATCGTCGTTGTCGTCGTTGTCGCCGTCGTCGTTTTTTCTCCTCCCTCGTCGTCGTCGTCTCCGTTGGCGACGTCGTCGTCGTCTTCGTCGTCGTCGTCGGCGTCGTTGTCGTCGTCGTCGTCTTCGTCGACGTCGACGTCGGCGAAGTCGTCGTAGTCGGTGTCTGCGGCGCCGTCGTCGTCGTCGTTGTCGCTGTCGTCGTCGGCGTCGGTGTCGTGGCCAAGTGCCATGTGGTACCTACCGTCACGGTCTTGTCTTAAGAAGTCTTGCGACCAAGTTGCGGGTGGGTGGGTGGGATATTTGCACGAGCAGTAGAGAGGACAGCTCCAAGACGGTCAAAGTGAATTCTCCTTTCTAAAAGGAGAATAGACTCTACCCCCCCCGGCCTTATCCGTTCCCATTTCGGGTATGTAAATCATGTATGATTCTGACCACTCGCCCATCCTAAATATGAAATCGTACCATCCCAGCCAGGCCGGGTTCCCCCCCCTTGAGGTTCCCTTGTAAAAAACACTATGCGGTGACATTTTTGGTTCTAACATAACACCTTTTCACGAATCGCTGGCAAAAAATAGGAAGAAGTGCACACGCGCGCGTCGTCGCGCGCGCATGCCGAAATCCTTCAAAAACCTTCGGTGCCGGAAGGATTTCGCAATCGAGTTCCCAAAAAGCATACAAAAACACAGGGTTTCGCAACACTGATTTGCTAAAAAAGCTTCCGCGCGAGCTCTTGCGAAATCTTGAGAACACCATAGGTTTTTCAAGATTTTCACAAAATGCTACCAAACGGGCTTCGCGCGCGCGAATGTCGAAATCTGTCGAACGCCCTTGCGCGTGTGCCGTCGCGAGAATCCTCTGCAAAAAATGGGACGAAGTGCAGACGCGCGCGTCGTCGCGGGCGTATGCCGAAAACCTTCACAACCCATGG
This sequence comes from Prorocentrum cordatum, assembly GCA_963575745.1. NCBI lineage: Eukaryota > Dinophyceae > Prorocentrales > Prorocentraceae > Prorocentrum > Prorocentrum cordatum. The sequence continues at coordinate 20,318 of CAUYUJ010009427.1, read as the reverse complement.
GTTTCGGAAAGATTTCAAAATCGTGCGTCCAAAAGAAATCCAAAAACCTAAGGTTTCGCAACACGGATTTTCAACAAAAGCGTGCGCGCGCGCTCTTGCGTCGTCGTCGTCGTCGTCGCCGTCCTTCCTCCTCCCGCGTCGTCGTCGTCGTCGTCGCCTACGTCGTCCTCTGTCTTTTCTCGTGTTCGTCGTCGTCGTCCTCTTTGGCGTCGTGGTCGTTTCCGTCGTCGTTGTCGCCGTGGTCGTCCGTGCTCCTCCTCCCACGTCGTCGTCGTCGTCCGTCGTCGGCGTCTCGTCGTCGGTTCTATTTCGTCACCGTCGTCGTCGTTGTCGTCGTCGTCGTCTTCCCTCCTCCCTCGTCATTGTCGTCGTCGGCGTCGCCGTCCTTCCTCCTTCGTCGTCGTTCGCGTCGTCGCCGTCCTCCCTCCTCCCTCGTCGTTGTCGTCGTTGTCGTCCTTGTCGCCGTCGTCGTCCTTCCTCCTCCCTCGTCGTCGCCTTCGTTGGCGTCGTCGTCGTCGTCTTCGTCGTCGTCGGCGTCGGCGTCGTCGTCGTCGTCGAAGTCTTCGGAGACGTCGTCGGTGTCGTCGTCGTCGTCGTCGTTGTCGTCGGTGTCGTCGTAGTCGGTCTTAAGAGGTTTTGGAAACCAAGTTGCGGGTGGGAGGGTGGGATGTTTGCGCGAGCAGTGGAGAGGACAGCTTCAAGTTGAGCAAGTGATTGATTGCACCACATGTATTGCACCGCATAGGGTGCATTACATAGTTTGCATCGCATAATTCGGCAGCCACATAGCTTGTGCCACACACGCATATTGCATGACATAGGTTGCATCGCATACATTGTGCCACATAGGCTGCACCGCATAGACTGCATCACATGGGTTGTATCGCATACACTGTCCCGCACATATTGCCCCGCATGGATGGCATTACATATGCTGCATCGCACGATCTATCAGCAAGCGTTGACTCCAAATACATAGTGTGTGATGATGGTGATGATGACGATGGTGATGCTGATCGTGCTGGCGATGATGCAAAGAGGTAGGAGCGCTCAGAGGTGGTGCATAGGCATCGGCACAGGCATAGGCACAGGAGCGCTCAGAGGTGGTGCATAGGCATAGGCATAGGCACAGGCACAGTCATAGGCGTAGGCACAGGAGTTAGAGGGGAGGCAAAGGCATAGGCGTAGGCGTAGCCATAGGATTTCGGGGGGCATCGGAATTAGGAGGGGGGGGACCAATTAGTAGGGTTTGAGGTAGAACTTTTATAGGGCAAGCCTATTTTGAGAAAATTGCACCACATAGAATGCACCGCATGTGTTGCATTACAGGGTGCATCGCATACATTCTTCTGTCTAAAAAGAGAGTAGACTCTACCCCCCCCCTGGAGTTATCCGTACCTCTTTCGGGTATGTAAATCCTTTTTGACCACATGTCCATCCTAAATATGAATTTGCACTATCCCTGGGGGGCCGGGATCGGTCCCCCTGAGGTTCCCTTATAAAAAACAATCCGCGGGGACATTTGTTTGTTCTAACATAAGACTTGTTCACGAATCCCTTGCAACAAATGGGACGAAGTGCACACGCGCGCGTCGTCGCGCGCGCATGCCGAAATCCTTGAAAAACCTTCGGTGTCGGAAGGATTTCGCAATCGAGTTTCCAAAACACATACACAAACTCAGGGTTTCGCAACACTGATTTGCTAAAACACTTCCGTGCGAGCTCTTACGAAATCTTGAGAACACCATAGGTTTTTCAAGATTTTCACAAAATGCTACCAAACGGGCTTCCTGCGCGCGCATGTCGAAATCTGTCGAGCGCCCTTGCGCGTGTGCCGTCGCGAGAATCCTCTGCAACAAGTGGGACGAAGTGCAGACGCGTGCGTCGTCGCGCGCGTATCCCGAACTCCTTCAAAACCCGTCGGTTTCGGAAGGCTTTCAAAATCGTGTGTCCACAAAACCTGCAAAAACACAAGGTTTTGCAACACGGATTTTCAACAAAAGCGTGCGCGCGCGCTCTTGCGTCGTCGTCGTCGTCGTCGTCGCCGTCCTCCCTTCTCCCGCGTCGTCGTCGTCGTCGTCGCCTACGTCGTCCTCTGTCTTTCCTCGTGTTCGTCGTCGTCGTCCTCTTTGGCGTCGTGGTCGTTTCCGTCGTCGTTGTCGCCGTGGTCGTCCTTCCTCCTCCTCCCTCGTCGTCGTCGTCGTCGTCCGTCGTCGGCGTCTCGTCGTCGTCCCTCCTATTTCGTCGCCGTCGTCGTCGTCGTCGTCGTCGTCGTCTTCCCTCCTTCCTCGCCGTTGTCGTCGTCGGTGCCGCCGTCCTTTCTCCTTCGTCGTTCGCGTCGTCGCCGTCCTCCCTCCTCCCTCGTCGTTGTCGTCGTTGTCGTCGTCGTCGTCCTCCCTCCTCCCTCGTCGTCGTCGTCTTCGTTGGCGACGTCGTCGTCGGCGTCAGCGTCGGCCTCGTCGCCTTCGTCGTCGTCGTCGGCGTCGTCGTCGTCGCCGTCGTCATCGTCGGCGTCGTCGACGTCGTCGTCATCGTCGGTGTCGTCGTCGTCGGTCTTAAGAGGTTTTGGAAACCAAGTTGCGGGTGGGTGGGTGGGATGTTTGCAAGAGCATGGGATGTGTCAAATCATTGGTGAAAATCAATTCTCCTTTCTAAAAGGAGAATCGACTCTACCCCCCCCGGACTTATCGGTTCCCCTTTCGGGTATGTAAATCATATATGATTCTGACCACTCGTCCATCCTAAATATGAAAGCATACCATCCCAGCCAGGCCGGGTTCCCCCCCCTTGAGGTTCCTTTGTAAAAAAACAATATACGGTGACATGTGTTGTTCTAACATAGCACTTTTTTCACGAATCCCTTGAACAAAAATTGGACGAAGTGCGCACGCGCGCGTCGTCGCGCGCGCATGCCGAACTCCGTCAAAAAATTTCGGTGCGGGAAGGAGTTCGCCATCGAGCTTCCAAAAAACATACAAAAACACAGGGTTTCGCAACACTGATTTGCTAAAAAAGCTTCCGCGCGAGCTCTTGCGAAATCTTAAGAAAACCATAGGTTTTTTTCAAGATTTTCCCAACATGCTACCAAACAGGCTTCGCGCGCGCGCATGTCGAAATCTGTCGAACGCCCTTGCGCGTGTGCCGTCGCGAGAATCCTCTGCAACAAATGGGACGAAGTGCAGACGCGCGCGTCGTCGCGGGCGTATGCCGAAAACCTTCAAAACCCATGGGTTTCGGAAGGATTTCAAAATCGTGCTTCCAAAAAACCTACAAAAACCTAAGGTTTCGCAACACGGATTTTCAACAAAAGCGTGCGCGCGCGCTCTTGCGTCGTCGTCGTCGTCGTCGTCGCCGTCCTCCCTCCTCCCCCGCGTCGTCGTCGTCGTCGCCTACGTCGTCCTCTGTCTTTTCTCGTGTTCGTCGTCGTCGTCCTCTTTGGCGTCGTGGTCGTTTCCGTCGTCGTTGTCGCCGTGGTCGTCCGTCCTCCTCCTCCCACGTCGTCGTCGTCGTCCGTCGTCGGCGTCTCGTCGTCGGTCCCTCCTATTTCGTCACCGTCGTCGTCGTCGTCGTCGTTGTCGTCGTCGTCTTCCCTCCTCCCTCGTCGTTGCCGTCGTCGGCGTCGCCGTCCTTCCTCCTTCTTCGTCGTTCGCGTCGTCGCCGTCCTCCCTCCTCCCTCGTCGTTGTCGTCGTTGTCGCCGTCGTCGTCCTGCCTCCTTCCTCGTTGTCTTCGATGGCGACGTCGTCGTCGTCTTCGTCGTCGTCGTCGGCGTCGGCGTCGTTGTCGTCTTCGTCGTCGTCGACGTCGGCGTCGTCGTCGTCGCCGCCGTCGTCGTCGTCGTCGGCGTCGTTGACGTTGTCGTCGTCCTCGGCGTCGTCATCGTCGTCGTCGTTGTCATCGTCGTCGTCGTCGGCGTCGGTGTCGTTGTCGTCGTCGTCGGTGTCGTCGTCGTCGTCGTCGTCGTTGTCGGCATCGTCGAAGTCGTTGGAGACGTCGTCGGTGTCGTCGTAGTCGTTGTCGGCGGCGTCGTTATCGTCGTTGTCGCTGTCGTCGTCGGCGTCGCTGTTGTTGCCAAGTGCCATGTGGTACCCACCGTCACGGTCTCAAGATATTTTGCAAACCAAGTTGCGGGTGGGTGGGTGGGATGTTTGCGCGAGCAGTGGAGTGGACAACTCACTGCGAACAGAAATTAATTGCACCACATAGACTGCACCGCATAGACTGCACTACATAGGCGGCATCGCATACATTGCACCACATATATATATATATATATATATATATATATAGCACCCACCGCATACATTGCAAGAAGCTAGTGTTTGGGGTCCACGCGGGCTAACTTTTTCCTCCGGCCTTTGAAGGGTTTGGGCTTCTTGGAGGCCTCCTTGGGAGTCTCGGAGGCCTCTTGCAGCCGCCTTGGAGCGTTCTTGGGGCCTCTTGGAGCACCTCGGGAGCCATCTTGAGGCACCTGAGGCTACCCTGAGCCATCCCGGAGGTGAGGCCCCCTCGGGACCGCCTCAGGCCATCCCAGACGCTCCAACGCCTCGCCCCTCCCCTATTCCAGCTCCAGGGGAGGGGGTAGGGGGGAGGGGTCGGTCAAGCTACCCACCCGCCCGCAAGCCGTCTAGCTCACTCCCACCCGCCCTCCCAACACATAAGTAACATCCGAGCCCCTGCATGCTCAGCGGTCGTCTTTGGATGGGCAGCTACTGGGAACCAAGGTGCGCGACGCTTGGGCGAGGTGCGCCAACCCTAGGGGCCGACCCAAGGTGCTGCGTGCGCAGCTTTGGATGGGCCGACCCCAGGTGCGCGACGCTTGGGCGAGGTGCGCCACGCGTGCCAAGGGCGCCACGCGCGCCAGGCACCCCTGGGGCCCGAACGTGCCAGGCACGCCTGGTGCGCCAGATGCGCCACGTGCTCCGAGTGCGCCAGGGGTGCCGCACACTCCAGCCGCGCCAGGTGCGCCACGTTCGGGGCACGTGCAGAGTGCGTCAGGTGCGCCGGCGCACGTGACAGCACACATCGGGAAACATGTCGACCCCCACCATCCTTGTCGAAAACCAATGCCCATCATTGTGTCTTGTGGGCCTGCGCACAGCAGGCCACGCGCCACCACCCCCGCCGTCCCTTTCAAAAACCATTTGACAGTGATCGCGGGGTGGCCGCGCATGATTCAGATTTAGCCGCGAGGTGCATTGTGTATTATATTTTTGTCAGGGACGGTAGCCCTGCGCCCAGCAGGCAACGTCCTGACACCCCCGCCGTCCCTGTCAAAAACAAGACAAAGTGCTCGCAGGCCTCGCGAACATGACTCTGGACTTTGCCCCAGTGTGTACCTTGTAGTCTTTTTTGACAGAGGTGGTGGGGGGGGGCCGCGTCGGGTTGGCCGCGCATGCTACACATGTGGAGGCAGTGTGCGTTTTGTCGTGATTTTTGGCGGATTGGGGGGGGGAGGCCTGCACGGGGTCGGCATGGTTCCGGATTGGCCGCCGGCCGGGTGGGGGGGGGGCATTTTTACGAGGGAGCAGTGATACAGACACCTTCCTAATTAGATAGCAAGCCGCCTAGCTCACTCCCACCCGCCCTCCCCACACAGAAGTAACACCCGAGCCCCTGCATGCTCAGCAGTCGTCTGTGGACGGACAGCTACCGGGAGACCAAACCGAGCCCACGTGCGCGACGCCAGGGCGAGGCGCGCCAAGGGCGCCCCGCGCGCCAGGCACCCCGGGGGCACGTGGCGCGCCGGGCACGCCTGGTGCGCCAGAGGCGCCACGTGCCCCCGCGCGCGCCAGGTGTGCCGCACACTCCAGCAGCGCCAGGTGCGCCACGTTCGGGGCACGTGCAGAGTGCGTCAGGTGCTGCGTGCGCAGCTCTGGATGGGCCGACCCCAGGTGCGCGACGCTTGGGCGAGGCGCGCCGCGCGGGCGCCACGCGCGCCAGGCACTCCTGGGGCCCGAGCGTGCTAGGCACGCCTGGTGCGCCAGAGGCGCCACGTGCTCCGAGTGCGCCAGGTGTGCCGCACACTCCAGCCGCGCCAGGTGCGCCACGTTCGGGGCACGTGCAGAGTGCGTCAGGTGCGCCGTCGCACGTGACAGCACACACTGGGCAACACGTCGGCCCTCACCATCCATGTCGAAGACCAGCGCCCATCATTGTGTCTGGCGGGCCTGCGCACAGCAGGCCACGCGCCACCACTTGGCAGTGATCGCGGGGTGGCCTCGCATGATCCAGATTTAGCCGCGAGGTGCATTGTGTATGGTTTTTATCAGGGATGGTAGCCCTGCGCGCAGCAGGCAGGATGGTGACACCCCCGCCGGCCCTGTCAAAAACAGTACAAAGTGCTCGTGGGCCTCACGACCTCACGAACATGACTCTGGGCTTTGCCCCAAAGTGTACTTTGTACTTTTTGACAAAAATGATGGGGGGGCTGGCCCTCATGGGGTTATCATTATTTCTGGTTGGCTGCTGGTCGCCTGGGGGTGTGTATGTTAACAGGGAACAGTGATAAACCCCTCCCCGAAGGGGAAGAAGAAGGAGGTTGGAAAGGAAACGCCCAAGACCACGTACGCCCAGAGGGCTGGTGGGATGAACAGGTCACGGGTATCGTCGGGCCTCTCGCGCTGGCGCCCTCCCCCCGAGGACGTCGGGGTCGGAAATGGCCCGCTGGGTCCCTGTGCCCGTTCCGCGAGACGGTGTCAATAGGACCTGCCGACGAGTTGATAGCCCCACCTGCGATCGCGTCCTCGTCCGAACTTGCCTGCGACGCCACTCCGAGCCCACCAGACGTGCACCGCCGCGACGCCCGCAGTGACGCGCCTCTGGCGTCGTCTTTCGGCCCGACGCTCGCCGCGGACGCTGCTCCTTGGCCAGACCGCCGCCACTGGGCCAGCACCCCCAGAATTGCGTCCGCCATGTACGTACGTCCACGGGTGCTACCGCGTCGAGCACACCACCTGCGCCCCTCTGTGCTGTACCTCCGCCCGCGCCTCCCGTCGCCGCCGCTCCGCGACGCAACTCTCCAGATGCTACCGCGTCGAGCACACCACCTGCGCCCCTCTGTGCTGTGCCTCCGCCCGCGCCTCCCGCCGCCGCCGCTCCGCGACGCGCCACGCTCCTCCAGAGCTCCATTCACGGACCTCCGCAGGCGGCCGGGCCCCGAATTCCGACTCCGCACGGCGTCCCGGAGATGCCCCTCGCGCGGGGACGGCCCGGAAGCGGTCGGGGACGGGCAAGAGGGGAGTGATGACTAGGGGGGGGGTACTCCAGATTTCGTAACAAAAGGGAGGGGCTCTGGACCCTCCAAGACAAGCTATTTCAGACCCCCCCACCCCCGTGGGAGGACCCTCCAAAACATCGTCCCCAGACCCCCCCAGGCCCTCCAAGATAGCCTGGAAGGGACCCCCCCCCCGAAATGAGACCCCCCTCCCTTGATTACGAAGTCTGGAGCATCATGGTGGGAGCCATGATATCTCCCCAGAGTGCATGGCGCTTCTTCTCACTTCAACACCTCCCCGGCCCCCCCCCCCCCCCTGGGCCGCGCACATGCCGCCGGCCACGATGTGCGCCCCCCCCTCCACCCTCTTGGACGCCCCCTCTTGCATGCCCCCGAAACAGGGTTGCAGTCCAGAGCCGATTGCAAGGACGGCCTGGGCACTATCATGCACGCTTTCTCCAAGACTTCCACTTCAACCACCTCCACCCATCTTCAGTGTCATCGGCCTGGTTAGGACCATCGTCGACCGTCTGCTCACATTGACCGCTGAGCGTCTTTAGTTTGAAGGGCCAGGAGAGCCCCGGGAAGCGACGCACAGGCCTCTAGTCGGTTGAATCCCGAAGACGCCTCTGAGAAGAACCCAAGGGCCTCCAGGAGACCCCGAGAACCCCCCCGGATGTCCCCGAGGTGCCCCACGGACAAACAAGACGCTCTTTGTCCCTCAGAGGCTTCCCAGAGACCGCCAGGAAACCGCTCATTCTTCACGAAGTCCTCGGTGCAGCTTCAGGGTAGTGGTGTTCATCCTTTCGCGCCTCGCCGTCGTCGTGATCCAGATGTTCCCGGAGAGGCTTCTGGGAACATCTGGCCGGGAGGGGGCTGCGGACACCGGATGCAACCCGAGAGTTTAGATAGTCTGCACAACCTTTGGCGCGAGGCCTCTGAATCGTGTTCTTGATGAGCATGTGGACGAGCGCGCCTATGGCAAGCGTGTGTGCGTGATGCATCCGACCAAGATCTGCCAGAGCCCCCCAGAACCTGCGCTAGAATCAGAGCGCGCGCGTAGCGCGCCCTCGCGATGGTTCTAGTGTGTGTATGTGTAAAATACACGCAGATCTGTTCATCATCCTTCTGCCCCTCTCTCGCTCTCTCTCCCTCTCCCCACCTCTCACAGTCCTTCTCCGTGTCTGTCTCCTTCTTCCCGTTTCTGCCCGAATCCGTATTTTTTATCGGAGCTGGTTCTCACTTGCCCTGTGGAGAACTGCACTTGGCTGCCACCGATTCTCTTCGTTCTCCCTGATTCTGCCGTGTCCTCGGCTCGGTTTTGTGCGTTTGGACCTGGCCCTTCTGTTCCGGGCCCGGTCCCGTGCGGCCTGGAGTCCTTGCTGCCGTGGTCCTGTGCGCTGACTGCCGTCAGGAGCAGCGTCAGGTGGGGATAGGCTCAGTGGGTGATGCATCGACCCTCGGGGTTCCTGTAATGGGAGGCTGCGAGGCCATCACGGTGGAGTAATCTGTAAAAAGCGACGGAGACGCTGTTTGCGTTTAGTACTTGTGCTAACAGTTGGGAGTCGAGACTCGAGACACCCAGTTGTTCCTTGCGCAAGGGCCAGGCGGCAGCGTATCAAAATGCTGTCGCGTCCAGGATCGTTCGTCGGCACTGCAACAATGTGTGCCCCGCGCACAGAATAATGACAGGAGCACATGCGACGCGGAGTCGCATCGGGTTTTCTTTTCGTCCGTCAAGTCGCCCTGCAAATTCCATGAACAAGCGGGTCATGTTGGCTGGCCAGTCCATCATGTGATCTTGGACCACGGGTCGACCCAAACGGTGTTTGGGCGATTTCGTGGGCCGTTTTCGTTTCGATCTTGTTCTGCAGCGAAGGCGGACCGAAGACAAAACAAGGGAGCACGAGAACATAACGAAAACGAGCAACACTGTTTAGGTTGATCCCAGTCTTGGATCGCGTATCTGTCATCGTCGAAATTGTCTGCGGCATCCAGAGGTGCGCGCCGCGGTCAGGCTCGTGTCCACGACCGGGGGGAAGAGGAGAGAGGAAGCCTCTCCCCTCCTCCTCCCCTCTCCCCTCCACCTCCTCATCCTCCTCGTCGTCATCATCAGCAGCAGCATCATCATCATCATTAGCATCATCATCGTCATCATCATCATCATCATCATCATCATCATCATCATCATCATCATCATCATCATCACCATCATGTTACTCATGATCCTTGTCCTTCCTGTTTCTCCTGCTCCTCCTGCTCCTCCTGGCCATCCTGCTCCTCATGCTCCTGCTCCTTCTGCTGCTCCCCTTCCTCCACGTCCTCCTCCTCCCCCCACACCTCGTCTGCCTCCTTCGTCTGTAGCCTTCTTCCTTGCGCCGCCCGGTGGCGGCAGCCTATTCTGTTGCGGCGCTGCCCACAGGTCACTGCCTGGGGCGAGCACACCAAAGCCGTGGTGGCCAGGCACGTCTCCCAACTTCCCCCTCCGTTGCGCCCCTCCTCCCCCTCCCCTTCCCATCTCGCTCCCCCATCCCCCTTCTCTATCCTTCCTCGCTCTCCTCCTACCCTTGCTTCCACTTCCCCTTCTCGTGGTGATGCCTCCCCTCGGCTTTGCCATCCTCTGTTTCACCCCTCCTCTTCCTCCTCACCGGGCCTCCCAGTTCTGTGCCGTCCCGCTGTGCCCTGCTGGGTCGGTGCCAGCGGGATCCCCTTCTGGCGGGCACAGGGAGAGGGAGTGATGGGGAGGGGGGACGGGAGAGGAGGAGGAGGAGGAGGAGGAGGAGGAGGAGGAGGAGGAGGAGGAGGAGGAGGAGGAGGAGGGAGCAGGATGAGGAGAGGAGGGGGAGGAGGGGGGAGGGGGAGGGGGAGGAGGGAGGAGGAGGAGGAGGGCTCGCCGACTCGAGGAAATCCGAGCGCGCCGAGACAGGGGGAGGAGGAGGAGGAGGAGGAGGAGGAAGAGGAGGAGGATGAGGAAGAGGAGGAGGGGGTGGAGAGCCCACGCAAAGAGGGGTGCCCCGACAAGTCTTGCGCTTCGAAAACCATCGAGATGGAGGTGTCTCTCAGTTTTGGACCTCGCGGAGCCCACGTGCCCTGTGGATGCAATCCCCTGTGTTGGTGTTGGTGCCAATTTCCAGGCCTCCAATTGACGTCCATGTCCAGGGCATCTTGTACTTCCTGGGAGGGGCGCCACGAGGCCAAGGCGCACTGGATGTGCATGGAAGCCGAGCCTCTGTGGGGGCCGAACTTTGATAGCCACATCCGGTGCGCCTCGGGCTTCTGGAGCAGTGAGCCCGAAACTCCAAGCTGCAGCAGATATGGGCACAAGTCTTGCCCGCGCCTTGGGCGCGGAGGAAGAGGAGGAGGAGGAGGAGGAGGAGGAGGAGGAGGAGGAGGAGGAGGAGGAGGAGGAGGAGGAGGCGGGGGTCGTGCGGTGACAGACGTGGGGGGAGCGGGTGCGATAAGGGGCAGGGGAGGGGGGTGGAGAGGCAGGTCCCTCCGTTCTCCCCCTCTTCAGCTGTGTCACGGGTCCCTCTCTCCCCTCTCCCCCGTCTTGCTCGCCCCCATCGGGGGAGGCAGAGGAAGAAACGTCGGGCGAGGTGAAGGAGGGCTCTGGAGGGGGAGTGTGTGATGCGGCGTAAGATGATGGCGACGGCGAAGGCGATGGCGATGACGATGATGCTGATGATGATGCTGCTGATGATGCTGATGATGCTGCTGCTGATGATGATGATGATGATGGTGGTGCTGCTGATGAAGATGGTGATGATGATGGCGAGGAGGAGGAGGAGGAGCAGGGAGGATGAGGAGGGTGACGATTTTGATTGACAGGTACTGATATGATGATGGCGATTGTGGTGGTGGTGGTGGTGATGAGGCCGCTGATGATGATGGTGATCACGACGGTGCTGATGATGATGATGATGATGACGATGTTAGTGATGATGGTGTTGATGATGGTGATGACTATGTTCATGATCATGTTGGTGATGATGATGGTGGTGGTGATGATGATGATTATGATGCCGATGTGTATGATGGTGTTGAAGACGCTGCTGATGGACTTATGATATGGACGTCAGTGATTATTGTAACGATGATGATGCCGATGATGATGATACCGATGCTGATGATGACGATGGTGATGATTATCATGTTTATGATGCTGATTATGGTGATGATGATTACGATTATGAAGGCGATGCGGAGGAGGAGGAGGATTATGAGGATTAGGAAGATGATGCTGATGATGATGATGATGATGTTGATGCTGCTGCTCATGATGATGATGTCGGTGATGATGATGATGATGATGATGATGATGATGATGATGATGATGATGATGCTCTGCCCCGCTGCGTCCGTTTCCCCCGCCTTCCTCCTCATCTCTCCTCCACTCCTTCCTCGTTCCGCCTCCCTCACCCAGCATCTTGCCTCGCGTAGTGGTCGGAAGCTCAGCTTGAAAAGCGAGGAGTCCCATCACATCCTTTTTGTCAAGTTTGACCCATGTTTCCTCAGTTCAGGCTTTCGCGTGCCAATGAATGCGTTTCCGTTTCCCCCATCACCCGCTGTCGGTTCTCTTTGGTCTCTCTCTTGCTCTTTGTTCCTTTCCGTCTCCCGTTCCACATCCTTCTCTCTCTGACCCCTCTTTGGCCTCTTTGACACCATCTTTGGGGTATCTCAGACAGTCTTGGGGGCTTCTTGGGTCGTCTTGATGCCTCTTGGAGACCCTGGAGAGGGAATGTCAACACATGGGGGCATGCTGCAGCTAGCTGGTCCAACCTAGCTAGAGCTAGAGCGCGCGCGCGAAGCGCGCGCGATGGTTCTAGTATACTTCTGTATGTATGTAGGTGTCGGCATGCAAATCTGTATAGGTGTATACATGGAATGTTGCTTGTGCATCGATGCGTTGTAGAATGCAAGTGTGTAAATATGTGCATGCGCATGCTTATGTATACATTTATACGTATATGCGAGTCTGTGCATGTGTGCATATGTATACATAGGCCTCAGCACCCACCATGAACCCCCCTTTCCTCTTGGAAGATGCCAAGAAAAAAGGGGGGCGGGTGCGGTTGGAGGTTCGGGTGTCGCGTCGTGTTGGGGTGGTTGGATCTGGAGTACTTGTGTGTGTGTGTTGGAGACGGAGGGAGCCTGTTGAGTATCGGGTGTTGTGTTGGAGAAGGAGGCTGTTGAGTGCTGGGTGTTGTGTTGGAGACGGAGGGAGTTGAGTAGAAGGTTATGTTCAAGTTCAGCTTGGGGAGGGAGCCTGTTGAGTATCGGGTGGTGTGTTGGAGAAGGAGGCTGTTGAGTACTGGGTGTTGTGTTGGAGACGGAGGGAGTGGAGTAGAAGGTTATTTTCAAGTTCAGCTTGGGGAGGGAGCCTGTTGAGTATCGGGTGTTGTGTTGGAGAAGGAGGCTGTTGAGTACTGGGTGTTGTGTAGGAGACGGAGGGCGTTGAGTAGAAGGTTATTTTCGGGTTCAGCTTGGGGATGGAGCCTGTTGAGCATCGGGTGTTGTGTTGGAGAAGGAGGCTGTTGAGTACTGGGTGTTGTGTAGGAGACGGAGGGAGCTGAGCCCAAAAAGTCTCTCAAAAAAGAGCCTCACAATTGAGTCGGAAAATCGTAGGAATCATATTTAAATTCATATATAATCACGATCAAGGTTATTTTCAAGTTCAGCTTGGGGAGGGAGCCTGTTGAGTATCGGGCGTTGCGTTGGAGAAGGAGGCTGTTGAGTACTGGGTGTTGTGTTGGAGACGGAGGGAGTGGAGTAGAAGGGTATTTTCAAGTTCAGCTTGGGGAGGGGGCCTGTTGAGTATCGGGTGTTGCGTTGGAGAAGGAGGCTGTTGAGTACTGGGTGTTGTGTAGGAGACGGAGTGAGTTGAGTAGAAGGTTATTGTCAAGGTCAGCTTGGGGAGGGAGCCTGTTGAGTATCGGGTGTTGTGTTGGAGAAGGAGGCTGTTGAGTACTGGGTGTTGTGTAGGAGACGGAGGGCGTTGAGTAGAAGGTTATTTTCGGGTTCAGCTTGGGGATGGAGCCTGTTGAGCATCGGGTGTTGTGTTGGAGAAGGAGGCTGTTGAGTACTGGGTGTTGTGTAGGAGACGGAGGGAGCTGAGCCCAAAAAGTCTCTCAAAAAAGAGCCTCACAATTGAGTCGGAAAATCGTAGGAATCATATTTAAATTCATATATAATCACGATCAAGGTTATTTTCAAGTTCAGCTTGGGGAGGGAGCCTGTTGAGTATCGGGCGTTGCGTTGGAGAAGGAGGCTGTTGAGTACTGGGTGTTGTGTTGGAGACGGAGGGAGTAGAGTAGAAGGGTATTTTCAAGTTCAGCTTGGGGAGGGGGCCTGTTGAGTATCGGGTGTTGTGTTGGAGAAGGAGGCTGTTGAGTACTGGGTGTTGTGTAGGAGACGGAGTGAGTTGAGTAGAAGGTTATTGTCAAGGTCAGCTTGGGGAGGGAGCCTGTTGAGTATCGGGTGTTGTGTTGGAGAAGGAGGCTGTTGAGTACTGGGTGTTGTGTTGGAGACGGAGGGAGTTGAGCCCAAAAAGTCTTCCAAAAAAGAGCCTCAAAATTGAGTCGGAAAATCGTAAGAATCATATATACATTCATATATAAGCATGAGAAAGGTTATTTTCAAGTTCAGCTTGGGGAGGGAGCCTGTTGAGTATCGGGTGTTGTGTTGGAGAAGGAGGCTGTTGAGTACTGGGTGTTGTGTTGGAGACGGAGGGATTTGAGTAGAAGGTTATTTTCAAGTTCAGCTTTGGGAGGGAGCCTGTTGAGTATCGGGTGGTGTGTTGGAGAAGGAGGCTGTTGAGTACTGGGTGTTGTGTAGGAGACGGAGGGAGTTGAGTAGAAGGTGGTTTTCAAGTTCAACTTGGGGAGGGAGCTTGTTGAGTATCGGGTGTTGTGTTGGAGAAGGAGGCTGTTGAGTACTGGGTGTTGTGTTGGAGACGGAGGGAGTGGAGTAGAAGGTTATTTTCAAGTTCAGTTGACTATCGGGTGTTGTGTTGGAGAAGGGGGCTGTTGAGTACTGGGTGTTGTGTAGGAGACGGAGGGCGTTGAGTAGAAGGTTATTTGCAAGTTCAACTTGGGGAGGGAGCTTGTTGAGCATCGGGTGTTGTGTTGGAGAAGGAGGCTGTTGAGTACTGGGTGTTGTGTAGGAGACGGAGGGAGCTGAACCCAAAAAGTCTTCCAAAAAAGAGCCTCAAAAGTGAGTCGGAAAGTCGTAGGAATCATATATAAGTTCATATATAATCATGAGAAAGCGGGGTTCTTGGTGGGTTCAGAGGGCTATACATATGCATGCATATAGATATATGTGTATATGTGTATGTATAGGTGTGTGCTTAGTTGTAAGTAGCTATACCTGTAGGCATACGTATGTGTGTATGTGTGTATGTGTGTATGTATGTATGTATGTATGTATGTATGTATGTATGTATGTATGTATGTATGTATGTATGTATGTATGTATGTATGTATGTGTATATATATATATACACATGAGTAGGCTGGGGGGGGGGGGGCAAAAATCGGTGCCGTCATCCCCCATGGCCGCCCCCCCGAACCTTTTGGGGGTCACAGACCCCCCGGGACTGCCCCGGGCCGCTTCCAAATTGCCCACAACGGCCACACGGGCCGTACAGATGGTCAAGAAAGCTTGAAGAGGCCCCGAAGACGCCCAAGAGCGCCCCAGAGGGCCCCAGAGGGCCCTAAGAGGGCCTTCAAGAGGCAAACATCGGCCCATTTCCTTCGTAAAACGTACGTTTTCGGGATACTCGCTGGCTTCGTTCTCACAGTGCCCCAGACGCCCCCGCAGAGCCCCAACACAGCCCAAGAGAGACCCAAGAGGGCCCCAGACGGCCCAAAAGGGTCGTCCTGTGGGGCTCACGGAACCCCCTGAGACGGGAGAGACCCAAGAGGGCCCAAGACGGCCCAAAAGGGTCGTCCTGTGGGGATCACGGACCCCCCTAAGACGGCCCCAGAGGCCCCGAAGCCGGCCCAGGAGGCCCCCAAGACGGCCTCAGGGAGGCCCAAGAGGGCCCCGTTCGAAATCATGTTCCCGGAAGCCTCTCCCGGAACATGATTTCCGGGCTCCCAGGGCCCCTTACTAGGCCCCAAGACAGCCTCAGCGAGGCCCCAGAGGGCCCGAGATGGCTTCAAGATGGCCGAAGAGGGCCCCAAGAGGGCCTTCAAGAGGCAAATATCGGCCCACTTCCTTTGTAAAACGTACAGTTTCAGCATACTCGCTAGCTTCGTCTTCACAGTGCCCCAGACGCCCCCGCGGAGCCCCAAGACAGCCCAAGAGAGACCCAAGAGGGTCCAAGACGGCCCAAAAGGGTCGGCCTGTTGGGCTGACGGAACCCCCAAGACGGCCCAAGAGGCCCCGAAGCTGGCCCAGGAGGCCCCCAAGACGGCCTCAGGGAGGCCCAAGAAAGAGGGCCCCGTTCGAAGTCATGTTCCCGGAAGCCTCTCCGGGAACATGATTTCCGGGTTCCCAGGGCCCCTAGAGGGCCCCAGGACAGCCTCAGCGAGGCCCAAGAGGGCCCGAGATGGCTTCAAGATGGCCGAAGAGGGCCCCAAGAGGGCCTTCAAGAGGCAAAAATCAGCCCGTCCCCGTAATAAAACGTACATATTCGGCATACTCCCTTGCGTCGTCTTCGCAGTGCCCCAGACGCCCCCGAGGAGCCCCAAGACAGCCCGAGGAAGACCCAAGAGGGCCCAAGACGGCCCAAAAGGGTCGTACTGTGGGGCTGACGGAACCCCCCAAGACGGCCCAAGAGGCCCCAAAGCCAGTCCAGGAGGCCCCCAAGACGGCCTCAGGGAGGCCCAAGAGGGCCTCGTTCGAAATCATGTTCCCGGAAGACTCTCTGGGAACGTGATTCCCGGGTTCCCAGGACGCCCAGAGGCCCCGGACACGCCGAAGATGGCCTCAGGACGGCCGACGACGCCGCCAAAACGCCCCAAGAGCGCCTCCAGAGGCCCCTCCAAAGGGCACCAGTAGCCGAAAATCATCCATGTCCTAATGGTTTTTCAAGTATTCTTGCGCTCTCCCATGTTCCGCCTCCCCACGGTCCTGGACCGCGTCAGAGGCCCTTCAGATCGCTCCAAGACGGCCGAAGAGGCTCCCAAGAAAGCCCAGAGACGGCCCAGGAGGCTCCCCAGATAAGTCAAGAGGGCCTCGAGAGCGCCCCGAGAGAGCCCCAAGAGCGACCCAAGAGGGCCCGAAGAGCGCGACATTTCGAGGTCTCCGGCCTGAGAGGCTCCTAGGACGCCCCTGGAAGGCCATCAAGAGGCTCCCATGAAGCCCCGTGAGGCTCCCAAGATGCCCCCCGGAAGCTCCAATATGCCCCCCAGGGGCCCGCAGGGAAGCCCCCTGCGGGCCCCCAAGACACTTCGGTAAATCGTATTTCCCAGATATCTTTCCGGGAACATGATTCCTTGGGCTTCCGCCCACCGCCCCAACCATGTTTCCAATAGGCTTGCCGAGGCCAAAGAGCGCCCCTCGGCAAGCCCCCTGAGGCCCGAGCCGAACAGATCATGCTCCCAGAAAGCTTCCGGGGAACATGACTCTCTATCTCGGAGTAGGCCCGGGGTGGGGGGGCGGGCCGCTGCCTGTTCCCCCCATCGGTGCCCACCAGGGGTTGCGGGGGGGGGTCCAGAGCTCCCGAGGCGGCCCGAGCCCGCCCCGAAGCAGGCCACGACAGGCTAAGGGGTCCCGAGAGGACCCAAGACGGTCCCACCAGGCCCCGAAGACGCCCAATATGCCCTCAAGACAGCCGACGAGGATTCCAACACGCTCCAGGACGGACTCAAGAGGCTCCCCAAGAGGCCATGTAAGGCAAGATTCGCTAATTTTCCGATGGTTTTTGAAGGATTTAGGCGTTCTCGCTTTCCCCGCTTCCCAGCGTTCCCTCACGGCCTCGCTCGGAGGCCCTTCAGATCGCTCCAAGACGGGCCAGGAGGCCCCGAAGAGGGCCCCAAGACGGCCCAGGAGGCCCCCCAGACAACCCAAGTGTGCCCCAAGAGCGCGCCAAGAGAAGGCCCAGAGGGGTCCCGAGGCGGCCCCGGCCCGCCCCGAAGCAGGCCACGACAGGATAATGGAGGTCCCGAGAGGACCCAAGACGGTCCCAAGAGGCCCCGAAGACGCCCAAGCTGCCCTCAAGATGGCCAACGAGGACTCGAACACGCTCCAGGACGGACTCAAGAGGCTTTCCAAGAGGGCCCTGGGAGGCAAGATTCACTAATTTTCCAATGGTTTTTGTTAAGGGTTTAGGCGTTCTCGCTTTCCCCGCTTCCCAGCGTTCCCTCACGGCCTCGCTCGGAGGCCCTTCAGATCGCTCCAAGACGGGCCAGGAGGCTCCGAAGAGGGCCCCAAGACGGCCCAGGAGGCTCCCCAGACAACCCAAGTGTGCCCCAAGAGCGCCCCAAGAGAGGGCCCAGAGGGGGACCGCCAACCGATATTTCGAGGTCTCTGGCCCTAGAGGCCGCCTGTAGGCCACCAGAGGCCACCAAGAGGCTCCAACGAAGCCTCGTGAGGCGCCCAAGAGGCCCCCAGAAAACCCCAAGAGACCCCCAAGGGGCTCCCAGGGAACGCCCAAGAGGCCCCCCAACACACCCCAAGAAATCATGTCCCCAGAAAACCTTCCGGGGACATGGTTCATCATGGGCCCGAGAGTTCCAGAGGCCCCCAAGGGGCCCCCAGGGAACGCCCAAGAGACCCCCCAACACACCCCAACAAACCATGTCCCCAGAAAGCCTACCGGGGACATGGTTCATCATGGGCCCGCGAGTCTCCGGAGGCTTCGAAGTACCATCATGCTACAGGAGAGCGGTCTGGGAAGTTTATTGGGAACATGACTGATCGCCTTCTCGCGGCCCTCCGCAGATCGTTTCGCACAAAGTTGCCCCAAGTGCCCTCTGAATCGGCGACGACGACGAAACGACGAAGACGACGACGCCTACGACGACGACGACGACGACGACGACGACGACGACGACGACGACGACGACGACGACGACGACGACGACGACGACGACGACGACGACGGCGCGCCCCAATAGGCGACGACGACATTTCGACGACGACGACGACGACGACGACGGCACGCCCCGACAGGCTCCCCAAGACGCCCCAAACCCATGCTCCCAGAAGGCCTTCTGGGAACCCGATTCATACGGCCTCCGCCCCCCTACACAATCATTTTCCTCGAAGGCCTTTCGGAATGGAGATTGGCATGCGTGGACTGTGGTCCACTACTTCAGTGGAGCAGTCAATTCGTCAAGGCCTGGGGCCTGCTAGAACCTGAGCGCGCGCGAAGCCCGCGCGATGGTTCCAATATGCCTATATATTTATGCATGTATATGCACCTGTGTGTATATATATGTGTACTTAAGAGGTTTACTGAATTCCGCCGAGCCCAGACGAAGTGAGAAGTCCAGGGAAAGTGCGAGGACGATATTATGTGATCGTGAGTGTTGTACAGGACGGCATGGGGCTCACTGATCCTGCGCTTCCCAGGAGGGGTAACTGCAATATTTTGCGCGTCGCACATGAGGCGAGACGCTGCCAGAGTGACGCAGCGGATGGCCGATATAACCTTCTCATCTTGGGACGGGGATGAGGGATAACGATGAAAAGGATGACGCAAGTAACGACGACGGGGATAGGAATGGGGACAAGGAGGATGATATCGAGAACAACGGGATTGTTTGTGATCTTATCCAGGCTTTGTTTGAGACCCTCCTCGTGCAGTTGGGGGGTGTCTTTGAGGATTCTCGGGAACCTTTTGGGGGGTCTCATTTGGGCACTTCTGAAGCCTCCCAGAGCTTATAGGGGGCATCCTCGGGGCGTTCTGGCGGCCCAGGTGGCGGCCTCTTGGAGCTTTGTCAAGGCTCCCTGGAGCGGTTGGGGCCCTCTGGGGGCTTCTGGGGGGCCTCTTGGAGCCAGCTGGAGGTCTCGGCGGCCTTCTTCTGGGAGGGGGCTCCCAGGGCCTCTGCGGGTTCCCCCTCTTGGGCCTCTCTTGGGCCTTTCTTGGGGACACGTTCAGATTATGTTTGCCGTCTTGGGGGCCTCCTGGCCCGTCTTGGGGCCCTCCTTGGCCGTCTATGGGCCGTTTTGAGGGCCTCTTGGGCCAGCTTGAGCCAGTCTTGGGGGGCACTTGGGACGGCTTGAACGTTGTTTGGCTCTTGAGATCATCTCTTGAGGCCCTCTGGGAGGTCCTCTTGGGGTTTCCTTCGGCGTCGTGGGCCGTCTTGAGACTATCTTGGGTGCGCTTAGGGTGGATTTTGAGGCTCCGAGGTCCCTGGGGGAGCGTTGGTGAGCCTGGCCTCCCCTCCCACCCGCGTCCCCCCCCCCTCCTCCCCTCAAATGCGATTTCGAAGGCCTTCCGGCCGGTGCCGCCGACCCTGGAGGCCTCGGCCCTCGACGGAAATGGGAGGGAGAGGGCGGGCCGGGAAGGTGGTATCCTGACCCGGTATTCTGACCCGGGACCACCCCCCGGGACCGCCCCCCCCCCCACTCAAAGGGAAGGTGCTTCTTCCCGACTCAAAGGGAAGGTGCTTCTTCCCGACTCAATGACAACGTTACTTCATTTCGTTGTGGATGGGCTGGTGTATTTCGCTTTGGTTGGCGTGCTTGAGGACGAGGGCCCCAGGAATGGGGGGGAGCGGCGACGGACTCAGGAGAAGGAGGGGACGTGATGGCGGCGGCGACGCGACGGCGGCAGCGACTGCGATGGCGACGGAGCAGCCCCTGTCACACGCCGACAGGGTCGGCGGATTTGGGATCCGCGTAGAGTGTAGAGTGGCTGACCAGCGCCAGCTGCTGAAGTCGTCAAAGGGTTGCTGACGAAAGTTCGACCCTGCGGTGGGGGCGTTAGTCAAGGAACGGGCCCACGAGGCTTCAGTTCTAGGGAGGACCCCTTTTATTTAAGGAGGGCAGCCGTCATGTCCATGGGCAATCCACGATTGGAGTTCCATTGGCTTCCAGACCCTGGGAGGAGGAGGAGGAGGAGGAGGAGGAGGAGGAGGAGGAGGAGGAGGACGAGGACGAGGAGGACGGAAACGAGGTCGCGGGAGATGGACGAGGACGAGGACGAGG
>CAUYUJ010009426.1:30000-34338 GCA_963575745.1 Prorocentrum cordatum | reverse complement strand
TAGTAGTAGTAGTAGTAGTAGTAGTAGTAGTACTAGTAGTAGTAGTAGTAGTAGTAGTAGTAGTAGTAGTAGTAGTAGTAGTAGTAGTAGTAGGTAGCAGGTAGTAGGTAGCAGGTAGTAGGTAGTAGTAGCAGCAATAATAGTAGTAGTGGTAGTCGTAGTAGTATTAGTCGTCGTCGTAGTAGTAGTAGTAGTCGTAGTAGTAGTAGTAGTAGTAGTAGTAGTAGTAGTAGTAGTAGTAGAAGTAGACGTAGTAGTAGTAGTAGTAGTAGTAGTAGTAGTAGTAGTAGTAGTAGTAGTAGTAGTAGTAGTAGTAGTAGTAGTACTAGTAGTCATAGTAGTCGTCGTCGTTTTTTTCGTCGTTGTCGTCGTCGTCGTGTTCGAATTAGCCGAAGTAGTAGCGGTGGCAGTAGTAGCAGTAGTAGCCGTCGTCGCCGTCGTCGTCGTCGTAATGGTAATGTTGTCTGGGAGTTTTTCAAAACTCGTGCAACCAAAAGGGTAGTAGTACCACCTCGTGCAAACGTGTCCAGACAATAGTTAGACTGACAAGAGCAATTGTAAGGAGAACAAGCGTGATTGTAAGACTGCAAGGGCAACACTGACAAGACGAACCAGCAGAACCAGGGCGAACGCCCACGTACTAGAAGTGCAAGGTGCCTTGCGCGAAAAGAGCAGGTCGGCGACGGACACGTCGCTGCTTCATGGGTCCTACTCCGTTAAACACTGCGTTCAAGGCGACGGAGGCAGTAGACACAAGACGGTGGTGCCCAGGACAGAGAACACGTGCGAGAGCAGACTGCGGGAGACGATAGGGTGAAGAAGGGTACTGGGAATGGGCTCGCGTGGCAATCTGGTTGCTTTGGTCGTGGTCGGGGGTAGCTTTGTTCGGCAGCCGCGCGGGAATTTGCCTAGCCAACCGCGGCAAACAGGGGCATCGGACACCGCGGCAAACCGCCACAACACTGGGACTGGCCCCGGTGGGCATTCTACAATCGGAGTGGGCGCGTTGAGAAAAGAACCAGTTGTTTTCATGCGCAACAACGCAAGGAGCCAACTGCTGCGACCAAAATGCGGGCACGTGCCGCGAAGCCAAGATATGCGCGCGGTTGCCTGGCTTTCCGTCTCGCCATTTCTTGTCTTTCGTGGCTTCGCCCCGCAACCCGCCTAACTCTGGCCAGGGGCCTGGGCCAGCAGGCAAGGGTGCAGCAACAGCCAGCTGCTCTAGCTGTTGGCGGTGCTCCTGCGAAACATGGGCCGCGTGTTCTACCTCAGCGGGGAATGGGACAAAGTGTGCGCAGCGATGGTCGGCACACCGCGGCTTGCTTCCTAGGGGTCTCGCGCGCAAGGCGTCCGTGGACCCTGTGTCCGCGATGGAAAAATGATTGATCCGTACTCTGCTGCCCCCCGCCCCCGCTTTTGCACGCTTCCCCTCGTGCTTGCGTGCCTGTCCTGATTTTCCATCGCGGCTCCGTGTGCCTGCCCTGTGTTCTCACGTTCCATCCTTGACCCTGCCTCCCGGCCGTGGCGCGGTCGACTTGTTGCGGCCGTGCCGCGTCCCTCTCCCTGATCCGTGCTACCTCGTCCCGCGGCCGCGCCCTCGTCGTGCATGCTGGCTCTGCCGTCTGCTCGCCGTCTCCTGCCGCACAGTCGCGGTGCGGCCCCGGGGTGTTCGCTTGTTGTTCCCTTGTTTCCCATTGTGTGCGGCCGCACGCCTGCTCTCCTGTTGATTAGTTTGCGTGCGTCTCTTTTCTTCCCCTTGCCGTTGCCCTGCTGCCGTGCAGTGCACTATTCGGGGTCTGCCGTGCCGTTTCGCCCCTGCCCTTCGTTCTGGCTGTCCAGCCGCCCGCGCTGAAAACGCTGGGGGCGTTTTTTTTCGTTTTCAATTTTTCGTGTTGCGGTCGACCAAAACAAACGAAACAACTGCAACCCAAAACAGAAAGAAAACGACACCCGCCGGCCCCAAAACAACAACAAAAACGGAAAGCGAAACCAGTTTGAAAACGGAAAGCCAAAACAAAAATAAGAAAAAAAACGGCGCGCCAGGGCGCAAAGCAGACGATGCATGATGTACCGACGGATGCCGGGCCGCGGCGTTATGGGGGCGACCGCGGAAACCGCGCAGGGGGCGACAGCCATGATACAACAATCTCCGATCCACTCCTCCCGCGCATGTGGTCAATCGGGAACCATTGCTCGTGATTGGATAAAAGCAAACTCTGCTCCCACGCCGCTACGAAAACGGAAACAAAACGGCAGCTAAAAACAATAGAACAACGGATCGCAAAACGCACCGCAAACGGCGAGACGGCAACCCCAAAACGGAGAAAAAACGGAGCCCAAAACAGAAACAAAAACGTCGATCTTGAAAACGGGGGAAAAAAAAACGCCCCCAGCGTTTTAAAAACATCTAGGGGGGGTGGGTCGATATGCTCGCCCCCGCCACTGCTCCCACTCTCTTTCGTGATCCATCCCTGGCTGGCCGCGCGCGCGGATGCCGCTCAGGAGGACATGAAATAAGGAGGATGGCAGCATGCACTCGTCTTTTTCGCGTCGCCAATCACAGCCGCCGACGAGAACCCGGTCCTACAGAACTGCACCACGGGAGCGCGCGCGGGAGGAAGACAATGGTAACGAAAATGACGAAGGAATGCTGCATGAGAATAATTACCATGGTTGGCATGACATTGGGGACGGTGCCGAAGTGGGGGGATGGGCGGAAAACGGGGGCGGCATGATGGCCACGAGAGGAGAGGGGGCGCATCGACAACTCGACCACGAAGCATGCGTCTGAGAGTTGATCGCGAGCGAGAGAACTGTGTGTGCGTGCTGTCGCTGGCGCAGTGCCCCCGCGCCATTCCCGCTTAGGGTCGCTTATGCAAGCACGGTGCAGCTTCAGCCTGCCATCCAGGCCAGCACGCAGACGGGCAAGAGAAACGTCAGATGCTCATTATGTGAGCGATTCAGAAAGAGGCGAACTTCTCAGACTGCTTGCCGAATGGCTTTTCTACACTGCGTGCCAGGTGCATAAGGGCGCCAGCCCATCGGTGCCACTTTCCCTCATTCAACCAACCACACCAAGGCATCGATCACTAGGCACCGAATCACATGGAAACTGCTACGATCGAAGCAGGAGGCGCTGGCGGATGAAGCAGAGTAAACGATGCTTATTGCGACTGTACTTGCACACGCACACAAAACACGTCTCGATAAAAAAACTGGGCTCAGCAAGCAAAACGTCAGAGTTAATAAGCCATCAGGAGCGAGGGCCATCGCACATCATGCATCCGTCGGGAAACGCCTCGAGAAAGGGGGGAGGACGAGGCATTTCACTGGCCGGGTCGCCAGACTCGCGAGGATCAGGCCGAGGCGGGACACGAGTGAGTTGCAACGTCTCACCGCGCACGACTCTGATGGGGCTCCTGCTGCTGGCCAAGGCTGCGCCCTGGGCGTGAGAGGGTCTCCGCGGGTCGCGTCCACCCAAATCGACAGTTCGTCCTCGAGCCATTCTGCTAGCGCTGGTCCTGTGTGCCGGGTCGCGATTTCATCGTTTCGATGCGCCCTGGTCGCGACCCCGCGCAGCTCACAGAACGGCGCGGCCTTAACGCTCTTGGCGGTCTTCTCGGCGTGCGTTTTCTCGACCAGGACCGCCTGCACCACGAGCTCGAGATCCTGCTTCTAGATGGCGGCCACGCCCCCCGCGGGCGGCTGGAAGTCTCGCTCTATCTATAATTCGGTTGATATTGTTCTTGCTCTTGCCGCCAGTGTCGCGCTCCAGCACCCCGTCTAGCAGTGCCGTCGCCTGGCTCGCCGCCAGAGAGCCCACCGTCTTGGGAGCGTCGCCCCCCTTCTCGCGCGGTTCGGCCACGACCCCTTTAAACAGCTCGACCTCGCTCTGCAGGGCCTTCGCGGCCGGGTGGGAAGACGGCATCGTGAAAATGTCGGTCGCAGTGCTCGCCGTGAGCCGCTGGCTCTGGGCCGTCTGCAACGACAGCTTCAGCACGGTTTCCAAGAACGCCCTCAAGCTGGTGTCGTTCAGGTACAGGTCTTCTCCGTGTGGGTTCCTTTCTTGTTGTGGCGCTTGCCGCGGCGGTGGGTATTCTTGCCCTTGCCGCCCTTGACGGGCTCGACGTCCACGACCTCCATCGGGGGTCGTGATTGCCCGTCTGATTTTTTTTTTTTTTTTTTTTTTTTTTTTTTTTTTTTTTTTTTTTTTTTTTTTTTTTCAGCAGCGGCGTCATGTCAGTTCAATCCCGTCGAGTGATTGCGCTGCTGCCACCTTTGCCAAATCCCCAGACGCCTTGGAGGAACCTTTCGGGGCGAGCCTCCAATTGAGCAGGG
>CAUYUJ010009426.1:0-25000 GCA_963575745.1 Prorocentrum cordatum | reverse complement strand
GCTGGAGCCTCCAAGTTCGCCCAAGATGGCTCCAAGAGGGCCTCTGAGACGCCAAGATGGCCTCCAAGATGGCTCGAGATAGCTCAAGATAGCGGTCGGCATACCTCTAAGAAGCCCCAAGACGTCCCCAAGACCATTTCAAGTGCCCGCCGAGCCCTCCAGGGACTCCCCCAAGAGGCCAATAATGGCTCCAAAACTTAAGGGGGAACTATGTTTTTGGCGTTCTCGCCTTTTCGCTTCCGATGGGCCTCGGAGGCCTCAAGATGGCCCCAATATGGCCCAAAGGAGCCCCAAGAGGGGCCCAAGAGGACCCCAAGAGGGCCCCAAGAGCGCCCAGGAACGCCCCAAGAGCGCCCAAGACGGCCTTTTTGAGCCTCGGGGGGGGGGGGGCTGAATCGAGGACCCCCCCTCTTTTGAGCCATGGGGCCCAAGATGGCCCCAAAAACCCTTTTCAGACCCCCCGAGGAGCCCCAAGGGGCCCCAAAATGGCCCCAAAAGAACCCCAATAGGGCCCCAAGAGGGCCCCAAGAGGACCCCAAGAGGACCCCAAGAGGACCCCAAGGGAGCCCCAAGATGGCTCCAAGAGACCTCCGAGAACCTCTCACAACAACACCTCAACTCGCCTGGGCATCGTTGTTGGATGGGCTGGTGGGGATACGCGAAGCGTCAAGAATTGCAATCCCATTGTGATCGTCTCGCGTTGGCAACGTAGTTTATCATACCGAGTGAATCGTACAACAACGTAAGGCACGATCATGGTAACACCTTACCCGTGTCCTCCTCCTCCTCGTCATCGTCCTCCTCCTCATCCTCCTACTCTTTTTTCTTTTCATCCTCCTCCCCCTCCTCCTCCTCCTCCTCCTCCTCTTCCTCCTCCTCGTCGGGAAAGCGATGCGGCCACCACTCGTCCTCCTCCCCCTCCCTCCTCCTCGTCTGTTCTGCCGTTGCTTTTTTTCGGTCCCTGGAGGCCGCCATTTTGTCGGGCCCTGGGACCTCCGAGGCAGGACACGATTCCCCCCGCCCAAAAAATGTCGAATCGTACAACAACGTAGGGCACGATCATGGTAACACCTTGCCCGTGTCCTCCTCCTCGTCATCGTAGTCCTCCTCCTCCTCCTCCTCCTCCTCCTCCTCCTCCTCCCCCTTTTTCCCCCTCCTCCTCCTCCTCCTCATCTCCCCCTCCTCCTCCGCCTCCTCCCTCCTCCCCCTGCGAGTGATTGCTGGCCGCGGAGGCTCCTCGGGCCCGCGGCACCGCGCCCCCGTCTCAGGGGGACGAGACGGGGGTCCCCGGGCCGCAGACGGAGGGCTCGGGCCCGCGGCACCGCGCCCGGCCTCCCCTGAGAGCTCCTCCTCCTCCTCCTCCTCCTCCTCCTCATTGCAGCGCCGTTTGGGGGGTTCCGGGGGCGCACAGACACACAAAAACAAAGTTTCCCGAAGCACAAAAAAGCACAAAAAAGCACAAAAGTGCACAAAAATACACAAAAACCGAATTTTCCAATTGAAAACCAAATTTTCGGTTGAAAACTTTTGATTTTCCGACCGGAAGTTTGGTTCTCGGACCGAAAACCTGGTTTCAATTGGAAAAATTGTTTTTTGTTTTTTGTGTGTATTTTTGTGTATTTTTGTGTTATATTGTGCTTTGTTGTGCTTCTCTGTGCTTCGGATTATTTTTTTTTTGTGTGTTTGTGCGCCCCCAGAACCCCTTAAACGGCGCTGCAATGATGAGGAGGAGGAGGAGGAGGAGCTCTCGGGGGAGGCGGGGCGCGGTGCCGCGGGCCCGAGCCCTCCGTCTGCGGCCCGGGGACCCCCGTCTCGTCCCCCTGAGACGGGGGCGCGGTGCCGCGGGCCCGGAGGCAACCCCGGAGGCGACTCCGGCCGGCTGCCCGGCCTCCGTGCCCCTCGCCTGCGGCCCGGGGTCCCCCGTCTCGTCCCCCTGAGACGGGGGCGCGGTGCCGCGGGCCCGAGGAGCCTCCGCGGCCAGCAATCGCTCGCAGGGGGAGGAGGGAGGAGGCGGAGGAGGAGGGGGATGAGGAGGAGGAGGAGGAGGAGGAGGAGCAGGAAAAAGGAGGAGGAGGAGGAGGAGGAGGACTACGATGACGAGGAGGAGGACACGGGCAAGGTGTTACCATGATCGTGCCCTACGTTGTACGAATCGACATTTTTTTTGGGCGGGAGGAATCGTGTCCTGCCTCGGAGGTCCCAGGGCCCGACAAAATGGCGGCCTCCAGGGACCGAGAAAAAGAAGACGCAACGGCAGAACAGACGAGGAGGGAGGGGGAGGACGAGTGGTGGCCGCATCGCTTTCCCGACGAGGAGGAGGAAGAGGAGGAGAAGGAGGAGGAGGGGAGGAGGAGGATGAAAAGAAAAAAGAGTAGGAGGATGAGGAGGAGGGCGTTGACGAGGAGGAGGACACGGGTAAGGTGTTACCATGATTGTGCCTTACGTTGTTGTACGATTCACTTGACATGATAAACTACGTTGCCAACGCGATACGATCACAATGGGATTGTTATTATTATGTGGTGTTTTCGGGCAGCGTTTCGAATGTGTGAATCACCATGTCTTTTCTTGCGCCTCCACGGGTAGATCACGTCTCCAATCGATACTTGTCTGATGGATTGATCCAAGACGCCTACGGCGAATCACCGCCGCCCCTTGCTCTTGTGGAAGCCCTTATGTGGCCGACAGATGTGGCCAGAGGTATGCCAAGGTATCGGCCATGTGTTCCCCGAATCGGTTGGGAAAGCCTTCGGGGAACGAGTGGGGTAGGAAGCGGAAGAGGAGGAGAAGGAGGAAATAGGAGAAGGGGGAGGATGCCTTTTCGGGGTCCCTCGAGGCATTCTCGTCTTGGGTGCATCTTGGGCCGTCTTGGTGACATCTTGGGGCCATCTTGGGATCGCTTGGGGCCATCTTGGCCGGCTTGGAGACATCTTGTAAGCCATCTTGGTCCATCTTGGCCGTCTTGGCGGCCATCTAGGACCGTCTTGGAGCCCTCTTGGGGCAGCCTTGGGGGCCTCTTGGGTCGTCCTGGAGCCATCTTGGAGGTCCTTGGGCGCTCTTGGGGCCATGTTGAGGGCCTCGTGTGCCGTCTTGGGCCGTCGGAAGGCCGAAATGGAGCAAACGCCAACATCCTTCAAAAACTTAAGGGAAATCAGAGAATTTGGCCTCTTCGGGCTTTCCTGGAGGTCCTCTTGGAGGACTGTTGGGCCGTCTTGGAGGCCTCTTGGGGGCATCTTGGGACGTCTTGGGCAATCTTGACGCCAGCTTGGGCCGTCTTGGGCGCATTTTGGGCCGTCTTGGAGTCATTTTGGAGCCACCTTGGGCTCTCTCGGGGCCATCTTAGCCGTCTTGGAGGCCATCTTGGGCGTCTTGGAGGCCTCTTGGGCCGTCTTGGGGCCCTCTTCGGGCCGTCTTGGCGGCCTCTTGGGCCGTCATGGGGTCATCTTGGAGGCCTCGTGGGCGATCTTGGGGCGACCTTGGGGGCCTCTTGGGCCGTCTTGAGCCATCTGAAGGCCGAATAGGCGAAAATGCCAAAATCTCTCAAAAATCTTAAGAAATTCGCCGGCCCAACGGGCCAGGGCGTGCTAAGATCTCCGGTAACTGGTTAACAGTATTAACAGTATTTCTAGTTCGCGCGCGCGGGGCGGCCCCTGGGGGTCCCCCGGCGAAAAGTACCCCGACCAACGCCCGGTCGCCGCCCGACCGCCGCCCGACCAAGTCTACTCAGAGATGGTTTTCCTTCTGGGTGCGGCCTCTCAGGCTCCCCAGAGCGCGCTCAGAGTGCCCCAAGAGGCCCCCAAGACTGCCCAAGAGGCCCCCGAGACGCCCAAAGAGCGCTCGAAGACGCCGAAGATGACCCCAAGACGGCCCAAAAGGCCCCCAAGACAGCCCAAGAGGCCTCCAAGACGCCCCAAGAGCCTTCCAAGAGGCCTCCGAAGAGAGCCCCAAGAGGCCAAAATCGTTGATTTTCATTAGTTTTTTCGATGTTTTTTGTGTTCTGGCTTTTTCGGCTTCCGGACGCTCCAAGACGGCCCACGAGGCCCCCAAGACCGCTCCACGACGGCCCACGAAGCTCCCAAGACGGCGCCGAAACGACCCAAGAGAGCCCTCAAGACGGCCCAAGTGCCGCCCAAGACGGACCAAGAGGCCCCAGGACGGGCCCAAGAGGGACTCAGGAGGGATACCGAGAACTCAAAAATGGAGCCCTCCGTCCCAGAAGGCGCCCAGGAGGTCCCAAAGAGGCCCCAAGAGGCCTCCAAGAGGCCCCAAGATGTCGCCAAGAGGCCCAGGAGACTCCCAGGAGGCCCAAAAGAAGCCCCAGAAGGCTTCAAACATGTCTCCCAGGCGCCCCCGAACGGCCTCTCAACAGACCCCAAGAGGCCCCCCAAAGAAGCATCTTGACGACTCTATTTCGCCCCATCGAGAGACGACCCCCAGGGAACTGCTTCACCATCAAAACTCCCCACGCAACGCGTCCGAACGACACCCGCCCCCAAGAGCGCAACATGGGCAACGAACACACAGACAAAAACCAGCGATGCCATATCACGGGCCGGCGGAATGAGCGAAGCGATTCAATCAATGATTTTGGCCTCTTCGGGCCCTCCTGGAGGACGTCTTGAAGGCCTCTTGGGCTGTCTTGGGGACCTCTTAGGGGCCTCTTGGGCCGCCTTGGGCCATCCTGAGGCTATCTTAGGCCGTCTTGGGTACATCTTGGGCCGTCTTGAAGGCATCTTAAAGCCATCTTAGCCGTCTTGGAGGCCATCCTGGCCGTCTTGGAGGCATGTTGGAGACCATCTTGGAGCCGTCTTGGGCAGGAAATTGGGGAATTGAGGTCCTTGGCAATCCTCCCGGGACCCCGGCGGGACGCGCCGGAGTCCCAGGGGGAGTTCTTTTGGAAAAGAACCAAAACCAAACCCTAAGAAGTCTAGCACGCCAGGCACCCCTGTGATAAATCAACAGGGGGCGGCGGATCTACTTGCCTTCGGCATATCCCGCCACCGTGCCTGGGTTGTGGGAATAAGTCCTATTTGATGTCCGCTGGGTTTTCTTGGGGGGGCTTCTCGTGGGCCTGTTGGAAGCAGTTTCGAAGCTTCAGGGGGGCCTTTTCCGGGGCCTCCTGGGGCGTCTAGGGGGCCTCTTGGAACCTCTTTGGTGCCTTCTGGGGCCTCTTGGCAGCCTCTTGGGCCGTCTTGGCGCCATCTTGGGCCGTCTTGGGCGCCTCCTGGGAGCCTCTTGTGCCGACTCGGGGCGGTCTTCGGGGCTTGTTGGGACGTCTTCAGCGCACACAGCGAAGCACAAAAGACACAAAAAAACACAAAACCTGAAATAATATTTGCGTTGATGATGGACATCACTCTCTGGGTTAGCACACACAACTACAGCTAAGCTAAAGCTAAACTAAAGCTAAGCTAAAGCTAAAGCTAAAGCTCCCAAGATCCTGGGGGAACCGCGGGGCGGATGCCGGGGGAACCGCCCGGGGCGAGGAACACTGCCCAGCCCTTTAAGCTTATAAAGTAAGAACCCTTCTAGGCAGAGCCTAGGTAGGGAATGTTCTAAGAACATAAGCGATGTTCTTAGAACGTAAACCCGATGTGTTAAAACAAGACAACCTCAACAAGACATGTTCTGATCACATATCGTGGAAACCACAAAAGGTTCTTAGAACATTGTGTGGTAGGGCTTATCGGCGAGCCAGGACGCTTCGCCACTGCTTGATCCAAGCGGCTCGCGGCGCCCCCGGCGTCTCCAGCGGTTGGGCCGCCGCCGCTGTCGTCTTGCCGAAAAGGTCGCACAACGGTTGGTGTCTGCGTGCGCAGGAGTCGGCGAGTTCGTCGGCTTGGTGCCCGGCACCGACGCCGTTGGAGTCGCCGAGGTTGCGCTGGCTGTCGGTGCCGCAGGTCGCACTACGACTGGCGCAGGCGAGCGCGAGCCTCAGAGGTGCTGCGCGGCTGCAACGGCCGACTGAGCGGCGGCGGCGGCGGCGGGATGCCGCTGGCGCGCACGTTCGGGCTTTGTGCGGGCGCCGTCCGAGGAAAGGCTGGTGCCTGCTGGAGCGGGGGGGGCGTGGGACGCCGAGTACTCTCGAAGTCCATCGGGGGTCGGGCAGTGCGCCTGACACGCCACGTCGACGTCGGACGAACGAGGATGAGGATGAGGATGAGGATGAGGATGAGGATGAGGATGAGGATGAGGATGAGGAGGAGGAGGAGGAGGAGGAGGAGGAGAAAAAGTGTCGCGGGGACGAAAGCTACAGGCCCCGCACCTAAGAGCTCGCCCAGCGCCAGGAGTGAACGCGGGGAGGGAGGGAGGGCAGGATGGACGCGGCGGGGGCGGGAGAGCGGGCGGGGCGGCGAGCAGGGGGGGGGAGAACGGGGAGCCTGGCCGCGGCACGAGCGAGGAGGGAAGGAAAGGGGGGCTGGCAAGCGCGCGCAGGGGGAGGGGCCGGCAACCCTGGAGGAGCGAG
The DNA here is from genome assembly GCA_963575745.1 of Prorocentrum cordatum. NCBI lineage: Eukaryota > Dinophyceae > Prorocentrales > Prorocentraceae > Prorocentrum > Prorocentrum cordatum. The sequence continues at coordinate 18,534 of CAUYUJ010009426.1, read as the reverse complement.
GCGGGAGCGCAGAGATCCGAAGCCGTGACTTCTCCGACGCGGGGCGGTCTCGACCCAGCCCCCGGGACCGGCTCTTCATCCGGAGTCGCTTCTTGACGGCCCATGGGGCCGAGGGGGGGCCCCGAGGGGCCCGAATCGATACAAAGAAAACCCGTCTCGACTTCTCCAGTGCGTTGGAGTTCTCTGGGGGAGGGGGGGGGGGGGCGCAGCGCGGAGCAGGACGGCGACACGCAGGCGAGGAGAGGACCGATGGAGGCGATGGAGGCCGCGAGAGGCGCGCGCGGGGAGGAGGAGGAGGAGGCAGGAGGAGGAGGAGGAGGTGGAGGAGGAGGAAGAAGAGGAGGAGGAGTGAGGGAGGAGGAAGGAGGAGGAGGAAGAAGAGGAGGAGGGCGGAAGGAGGAGGACGAGGAGGAGGAGGAGGGGGAGAGGAGGACCGAGGAGGAGGAGGAGGAGGAGGAGGAGGAGGGAGAGAGGAGGAGGAGGAGTAAGGAGAGGAGGAGGAGGAGAGAGGGAGGAGGAGGGGGAGGAGGAGCCCCCGGGGGAGCGGCGCCGACCGGCGCCGCCGCCGGCGGCCGCCCGCAGCAAGGCAACACACGCGGTGGCCGCAGACGCGGCGCGGCGCGCGAGCCGCGCCGCTAGCCCAGCGGGGGGGGGAGGGCCGCCCCGCGCGGCTCAGCCGCGGGGGCGGGGCGCCTCGCTCGGCCCGCCCGCGGGGGCGGCGGCGGCGACGCCGACGACGACGCCGCCGACGCCGCCGCCGACGACGCCGACGACGACGCCGACGACGACGCCGACGACGACGACGCCGACGCCGACGACGTCGATGACGACGACGACGCCGACGCCGCCGCCGACGCCGACGCCGACGACGACGCCGCCGACAACGACGCCGACGATGACGCCGACGACGACGACGACGGCGACGACGTGCCAGGCAGGCCCACCACTCGGCGGGAGCCGCCCGACGGCGCTCGCGCCGCGCGGCCGCCCGAGCCGCGCGGGGTCTCGGCGGACCCCTCGGGGCTGCCGTCTCTCGACGACGACGGCGGCGACGACGACGGCGACGACGACGACGACGGCGACGACGACGGCGACGACGATGACGACGACGGCGGCGGCGACGGCGGCGGCGATGGCGGCAGCGATGGCGGCGGCGACAACGGCCTCGGGAGATCTCCCAGCGGAGGATGGAGAGGGGGGGGGCGCCATCTCGCGGGGTCGGGGGCCCGGGGCGCGGGGGGGACGGAGCAGGACGAGGAGGGCGAGAAGGACGAGGAAGAGAAGTACGAGGAAGAGGAGGAGGAGGAAGGAAAAGACAATGACGAGGAGAGTGAGGAGAAGGACGAGGAGGAGCAGGAGGAGGAGCAGGAGGAGGAGGAGAGAAGAGCGGGAGAAACATGGAGGAAGACTCAGGAAGGATACGAGTGGTGAGGAACATAGTGCGGAGACGAGGGCGAGTAGGAAGGAGAAGGAGGCATGCGCACGAGAAGTAGGGGGATGTACGAGGAGACAGGGTGAGCTGGATGAGCATGAGGGAAACATATAGAGGACGAGAACGAGGAGGAGAGGGATGGAGATGGGGAGGAAGGAGAAAGGACGAGTAAGGGGATGAGGACGGATGAGGATGATCGCGAAGGGAACAAAAGGCATGTGTAAAGGGTAGAGGGGCAGACCCATGACTCAGGCGAACTTAGTAAACGCGTTCGCACATAGCTCCGAAATCGTGAACGCTTGGGCGATGCGGGCCCCGTCCCCGAGACCTGCTCTTGTTCGTCGCGCGTCGTTGCTTGACTGCCCTGGGGCCCCAAAAGGGCTCCCCGACACCGACGCCGCGTCGGGGACGCACTGACCCGGGTCAATGCAAGCCCGGGTCAGTCGGGCATTGCAAGATCCCGAAAAGATCCACAGGATCCTGCGCCCAAGCCCGGGTCAGTGCAACCCCGTCCCTGCAGGATCCTGCAAGATTCAGCGCTCTGGCGGACCCCCGTTGGCACTGACCACCGCCCATTGAGCCCCGCCCGTTCTCGATAGAAGAAGGAAGGGCGACATTGAAGGGGCCCTGGGACACACAAATAAATACACACAAATAAAACTATTCCTTATATTTCCGATTCTTTTTTTTGATTTCCGTCTTCCCCCCCACTTCCCATATGTGCCCATCTTTTCTGGGGGATCGACGATTCATTGTGTCTGTGTGGTTCTTTTCCCTCCCGAGACATGAGCCTCCACTTTTGGCGCTCCGCGCGGATTTCTTGGATCTGCGCTGGCCCTCCCCCTCCCGGGCGCGCGGAGCGCGCCAAGGGGCGGCGCCCGAGAGCGGCGCTGGAGGGGCGCCGCCGGGGGGGCCCCGCGCGGATGCAAGCATGCCGCGCGGAGCGACAAACGTTTGTGCTTCTGTCGCTTTCTCTTCCCTTGCAGGCCTGGACATTGGCACCAACGCGAGCACGAGGGGTTGCCTCCACAGAGGGGGAGAAGATGATCCTAGCTTCCGGTGTCGGTGGTTATACAGTCGGGGCGTTGACCCAGGGAACCCTACACAAGGAACGAGGCCCCTTTTTCCATACGTTAAACTTCGATTTCCCATCGAAAACCTAAGGAAAACCTGAGGCAAGCTGTGAAACACTTAAGGAACGCGGAGCCCCTCCCCAACCAAAAGGGTTCCTACTTCAGGGCCCCGACTGTATCCCAACCACCTCGGAAGCCTGAATATCGCCGCCATCGCCGAGCTCGGGATCTTCTTCTCTCGCTGGAGGCGCACCGCCGATACCGGTGTTGGTGTCAACCCCTAGGCCTGCTCGTCTTCGACCCACGAGTCGGGCGTTGGCAGAGCTGGGTTTAGTGGAACCTGGTTTAATGATTTGTACCGGGGGCGCCCCCCCGCCCCATTTCCACTGACCGGAACTGCCGTCACCCGAAAAACACAAGTTACGGCAAATCTGGTTTGGTGAATCCGGCCAACTCAGGGGCCCCAGGGCCCTACCACTAACTGGGTCCTGGCCATACCCGAGAGAGCACCCGCCGGTCCCCACGACGAGTGGCGCGCAGCCCCGCCGGCGCGAAGACGCCAGGCAGCCCGACGCGCGGAGAGGCGGTCGGCGACCCCCGCCGAGGAGCGCGCGCGCCCCTCGCTCATGGCGCGCGCCTCGGAGAGCGCCGCCCTGCGCGCCAGCCCTGATGGGCCTGCTTTCCACCACCACCACCACCATAAGTTGGAGGGGGGAAGAACGAGGAGGAGGATGGAGGAGGAGGAGGAGGAGGAGGAGGAGGAGGAGGAGGAGGAGGAGGAGGAGGAGGACCCCCTCGCCCTCCAACTTATGGTGGGGGTGGTGGAAATAAGGCCCATCACAGCTCTCGGGCAGAGCTCGGCAGCGGCTGGGAAGGTGCCACCACACCCGCCAGAAAAGGAAAAACGGGCACCCATATACGGCTACCCTTCGGCCGTTTTCCCCTCTTTGGGCCTCCTGGGAGGCCCTCGTCGCCACCGCTGGATGCGCCTCGAGGCCCTGGTCAAAACGCACCCCGGGAGAGGTCCAGGGAGTAGCGGTATGCCGGTGCTCCGGATTCCATAATAAAGTAGGGGGGGTTACATTTGGCGGGGGGCTCTGATTTGAGCTGCCTTGAAGGGTTAGGGGGGGTCTGGGCAGAGTGCCGCCCTTTCATGGATGGTCTGGGGGGGGTCTAAAACTTTTGGTCTGGGAGGATTGTGACTCCCTCTTTTTTATGACGAAATCTGGAGTACCTTTTGGCTTCCCCAGTTCGCACGCAGTCGAACCGAACTCCAAGCGAGATGGGGGGGTCGGGTCTTCGGGGGGGCGGCGCCGGCAGCCTGCCGATGGCGCTCCCGCGCCCGGCGCGAGGAAGGAAGCGCAGTGGGGCCAACGGAGGGGGGGGGGGGGAAGGACGAGCGGGAGCGGGCATAGCCGGAGGAGACGGGGCTCGAGGGCGGCGGGGGGAAAGGGCGAGGCGGAGGACGAGGTGTAGGAGGAGGGCGAAGGAGGGAGGGGGCAGGAGGAGGAGGGGAGGAGGAGGAGGAGGGAGGAGGGAGGAGGAGGAGGAGGATGAGGAGGAGGGGAGGGGGAGGAGGGCGCGGGGGGGCGGAGGAGGAGCAGGATGACAGGCGAGGGGGGTGACGTGAACATGTCCGTCCCAACCCGCCTGTGTTTCTTGGGTCCTCGTTGCTCTCTCCAGGCAGCCACCTCCGCATCCTCCTCTGCCTCCGGCTCCTCCTCCTCCTCTCTCCTCCTCCTCACTCCTCCTCCTCCCCCTCCTCCTCCTCCTCCTCCTCCTCTCCTCATTATCCTCCTCATTATTACTCCTCATATCCTCCTCATTATCCTCCTCATTATCCTCCTCCTGCTCCTCCTCTTCCTCCTCCTCCTCATTATGCTCCTCCTCATCCTCCTCCTCCTTCTCCTCCGCCTCCACGGGAGCGAACAATGACATAAACATAAAACTCGGAGGTCCGCGCAGAATCTTTGGGATCCGCGCTGGACCCTCCTGGCGGCGCCTCCGGCGCCGCCCCTAGCGCGCTCCGCGCGCCAAGGCGGGGGGGCGAGCGCCGATCCGAGAAATCCGCGCGGACCTCCGAGTTGTTTGTCATTATTCGATCCCCTATCCTCCTCCTCCTCTTCCTCCTCCTCCTCGTCCTCCTCCTCGTCCTCCTCCTCACACTCCTCCTCCTCCTCCTCATCTGTTTCGATGCTCGGGCTAAGGTCAAAGATCGAATTGTCTAACAGGACGTAACACATCCGACTTAGGCGATGTAGCCAACAAATGAATGCGCGCATCCGAACGCCATGGATGGGACACAAATAACAATAACAAAGTGACAACGGGAACCCATAAACCCATCACACTACTTTAACCCCAGCATCAGAGGAAGGCCAATTCATCAACAAGTGAAAAATATCGAACCACTTACCTGTGCTTATTCGAAAGCGGGCTGCAGCGGGTGTGTAGTGTGGGCGTGGCTTGGCTGGCTGACCAGCAATGCAGTAACGGGGCAATGGCTGGCAAGAGTAGGCCAACCTGTGCTGGACTGATGGAAGGCTGCGAGTGACGTAAACTGGCGTTCTTCAAAGCTGACGTACTGACCAGGGCGCTACAGGAATCCTCCTCCTCCTCCTCCTCCTCCTCCTCCTCTTCCTCGTCCTCGTCGCCCTCCTCTTTTTCTCCGCTCCTCCTGTTCTGGCTACTCCTTCTCATCCTCTTCCGGGACTCGTCGTCGTTGTCGTCCTCCTCCTCCTCCTTCCGGTCCCCTCTTCCTCCTCCTGCTTCTCCTCCTGCTTCTCCTCCTCCTCTTGCTCCTGCGCGTGCCTCGGATCCAACTCCAGCTCCTCCTGCCTTGCAGGCCACAAGAAGTGACGTCTGGTAAGACGACTGACTCTTCGTCTGCCCATTGCCCAACCCACATTTCCGTGAACGGCCACGCCGTCGACATTCGCCTCCTGCTCGTCCTCGTCCCTCGCCCCCCACCTCAAATGGAGACAGGGGGCGGGGACGAGCACGATGGGGAGGAGACGGAAGCGAAATGCTTCCACCCCAGATCCCTTTCTTGACGGTCCCCGGGCCCACGAACTGCCCCTCGAGACACACCAGGGCAGCGCCAGCCTTCTCGAACCCGGACCCTCGAGCCTCGCCCCCCCCTTCCTGCTCGCCGGCACCCACGCTGGGCCACCGCAGACCCCCGCGCTGGCTCCCACCGCCGTGGAAGAATCGAGGGAGGCGCCGCGGCCGCGGGCATCTGCAGAAGCCTCCCAGGTGGGGTCCGAGCACACGGGGTCGGCATGGGGTCGGAGGGTCGCGCCGCGTCGCCGGTGCTTCGCCGATGCATCGCCGATGCATCTCGGCGGTGGCCAAACCCGGCCAAACCTCCCTTTAGTAAACCTCCCCTTGAAGAAAATGGCCTGGGACCGAAACCGACGGACCTAGACCTGCAAAAATGACGGCCGCGACGCCCTCTCGCGAACCGAAAACGACCAATTCCTTAATCGACGTGTCAGGGTAAGAGGTATATCCACCTCCGAGCATCGCCGACGTCAGCGGCGACGCTAGCGTGGAGAAGATCGGGCTCTACATGGGGCCGCATCGGCGATGCATCGGCGGCGCGGCGCGATCTTCGGGCCCCACCTGCTGCGACCCCCACTGGGAAGCCTAGAACCTGCTCCTCCTCCAAGGAAGCTGTATTTTCTCCCCTCGCAGATCGGGGAAGAGTCGGTTGGCTCCGCTCCCCGTTGTGCGAATCAGAACGTCGCCAGGCCAGCCACGAATCTCACACGAGCCGACCTGCGATAGGCAAACTCCTGCCCCTCCTCTGACGAAGCTGGCGGTGCACGCGTGCGAGTCCAAGCCACGGTCGTCCCTCCCCCCCTAAGACGAAGCCAGGAGGAGGACAAATAAGGGTGAGGATATATCCATAATCCCCGAGGTCCGGCGGCACGATGTCTCGGGGGGCCGCGGCCTTCCCAGAGCGAACGCCTCCGCCCCTTAGGGGAATTCCTCCTCGTCCTCCCCCTCCTCAGAAGTAAGAATAAGAAGAAGTCATAATAGGAAGAAGAGCGAATACGATTGCCAAAAGAACACAAGCCGTAAGCACAACGGCAAAGAATCCGAAAAGACAGAAGCGAATAATGCAATGTAAGAATAAGAGGAGAAGAAAGACTACTAATAGAATAAGAGAAGACAGGACTAATAGCCGTCAAGAAGTAAACTAAATACCTCCTCATCCTACTAAATCATAAGACTCCCACAACATACTCCTCCTAATAATCCTATGCATAGACTAAGAAGAATCATCATAATCCTAATAATAATAGAAGAATAATAATAGTAAGAAATAACCTCGTTAATGTATCACATGAACCACGACCCCTCCTACTCATCCTGTTCCTCCTCCTCCTCTCCTCCTCTTCCCCCTTTTCTCCTCCTCTCCTCCTCCTCCTCCCTCCTCTCATCCTCCCCCTCCTTTTTCTCATCATCCCCCTCCCTCCTCCTCCTGGATCCTCTCCTTCTTCCTTCATCTCTTCCTCCTCCTTCCTCACTCCTCCTCTTCCCCTCCTCTCGTCACCTCCCCCTCCCTGCCCTATCCTTTCCAAGAATAGTGTTTTGGCACGGACTCAGGGACCGTCAGAGTCAAGAAACACGCAACAATCACGGTGAATCGCGGCGCTAAATCCAGGAATGGCGTTTCGGGCCCAATGCCGGGATTTTTTTTGTTTTTTTTTTTTTTTCCCTTTTTTTTTTCAAAAAAACGGTTGTCTTCAAACTGGGAATTGCCCTCAGCGTGTATGGGGAGCCTGTGAAGAGGGAGTTTGGAAAACGGGGGGTTCAGGGCAAAATCGTCGATGAGTTCTTGGCTTTACGCTGGTCCTCCTCCTCCAACTCCTGCCTCCTCAATCCTCCCCCTCCCGCCCCCTCCACCTCCTCCCCCCTGGAACGAAAGAGGAGGAGGAGGCGGAGGCGTAGGCGGAGGAGGAGGCGGAGGAGCAGGAGCAAAAAGAAGGAGGAGGAGGAGGAGGAGGAAGAAGAGGAGGAGGAGGACGACGAGGAGAAGCAGGATGTGGAGGTGGAGGTGGAGGTGAAGGAGGAGGAGGAGGAGGAGGAGGGAGCGAGGAGGGCGGAGGGGGCAGGAGGAGGAGGGGGAGGAGGAGGAGGAGGGGGGAGGAGCAGGAGGGGGAGGATGAGGAGGCATGATATGATGATGAGGAGGGGGAGGAGGAGGAGGAGGAGGAGGAGAGGGAGGAGGAGCAGGAGGAGGAGGAGGAGGGGGAGGGGGAGGAGGAGAATACTGATGATGATGCTGATGATGATGATTGAGGAGGAGGAGGAGGAAGAGGAGGAGGAGGACGAGGAGGAGGAAGAGGAGAAGGAGAGGAGGAGGAGGAGGACGAGGGGCGGAGGAGGAGGAGGAGGAGGAGGAGGAAAAGGAGGGGACGGAGGAGGAGGAGGAAGAGGAGGAGGAAGAGGAGGAAGAGGAGGAGGAGGGAGGACCAGCAGGAGGAGGAGAGGAGTGGAGGAGGACGAGGAGAGGAGGAGGCGGAGGAGGGGACCAGCAGGCGCAGGAGGATGGAGGAGGGGGAGGAGGAGGACGAGGACGAGGACGAGGAGGAGGAGGAGGAGAGGAGAGGAGGAGGAGGAAGAGGAGAAGAGGACGAGGAGGCTGAGGAGGAGGAACTGACGACGACGAGGAGGGGAGGAGGAGGAGGAGGAGGAGGAGGAGGAGGAGGAGGAGGAGGAGGAGGAGGAGGGGAGGAGGAGGAGGAGGGGGGGGGAGGGAGGAGGAGGAGGAGGAGGAGGAGGAGGAGGAGGAGGAGGGGGAGAGGAGGAGGAGGAGGAGGAGGAGGAGGAGGGAGGAGGAGGAGGAGGAGGGGGAGGAGGAAGGAGGAGGAGGAGGAGGAGGAGGAGGAGGACGAGGAGGAGGAGGAAGAGGGGAAGGAGCAGGAGGGGGATGAGGAGGAGTGCCATGAGTGTCATGATCGCCACAGTCGCAGTGGCAGGCAGGACTAGCGAGAGCACAAGATTAACCGACGCCCCTCCGCACGTCGGACCCGACTGAGGGCGGCCTCCAACACAGGGGCCGAGGGGCCCTTGTGGCCTGGGAATAACCCTCGGCGAATTCTTAGAGCACAGGGAACATTCGCTGAGAAGTTGCCTCGGGTCGACTGCGGCCGATCGGCCACGCCGGGAGCAGAAGTACAGCGAATGCCCGGGCCATAAATGCAAACAGTGACCAGAGTGCAAAGAACCCCCCCCCCCATCGTCACCGCCCGCCGCGCCCGAGATATCCCATGGCCAAACTCCTGCTCAGGGACGCCATCGTCCACGGCAGGGCAGGGTTGGGCGCCAGCCTCGAAAACGCTCGCCGAGGGGAAAATAGACGAGCAGAGTGAGCAAATCCACTTCAAACCCGTTTTAATTCGACAGTGTGAGCTGCCTCTGAGGGCAGCCTGAAGTTTAGTGACAGTGGAACGGCCCAGCCTGGGCCTGTCCGCGGTCCACGGGGCCGCGCGGATTGAATCCGCCAACGCTTGGGCAGCCCACTGGCGGATGAGAAAGCACGTGGCGTCCCATCTGTCGGTGTCGGGCACGCGCTGACCACGAGTAGCAAGGTCCCAAGACTCCCGAGCAGCCTGGCCCGCCAACTCGTCAGCCACTCCATCGCCCGCCGCGAGAAGAACCTGGTCCCCCGACAAGGAGGGGACCGTGGGATCCAGGTGGGAGGGCGCCCACAAAACAGAAATCCCGTTCTCGCGGCCCTCGAGGGCCAAACGGCTACGAAACCACAAATCCGAATTCACACCACTACCGTGACAGAAGCGGCGCCGCCGCCAACCCTCTAAAAGGGGTTGGTTGTCGGTGACGTACTCAAACTCCCCTGGGGCACTGCGGTGCGCCAACTCAAAAGCCAAAAGCTCCGCTCTGGGGACCGTCTGACGGCGACCTGTAATGGTGGAGGCCCAACCCTTTAGTCTGGACCACTTGGCGCCGCCCCAAGCCACCAGGACAGCAGCAGCGCCGACGCGTCGGCGGCGCGGGTCGGAGCTGAAGGCTCCTCCAGAGCCATCTCCAAAGACCCGCAGGAGCCCCGCGGGGGACCTGGCCGCATCGACAGAGGATCCTTCGACCAACGACGGCGGCGACCCCACCTCCCACGACGCATCCCCCCCCCCCCCCCCGTCCTTGAACGCAGGGCAAGTTAAAGATCTGGGAGGAAAGCCACGGAGCCACAAGGCTGGATTGGCCTCGTGACCTAGACGGGCCTGGTGACTAAGGCCGTCCGACAGCTCAAAGGCCTCAGGGTTACAATTCTTGGTGCATTCCCACGCGCGGTGAGAAACAAAAGTTTCGGGGGCCAGGCCACGGCGGGGGCAGGTAGTGGAAACCGCATGCCCCGCTTCATGTTGACGGACGTGGGCCCGCTGCCCCCCGACGCAACAGCCGTGCGTAGACCTACCTGCTCATACTGGTCACGCTGCTCAAGGCGCCAGAACTCCTGGCGCAGGGGTTGGAGGTCAGCCCCCTCGGCCAGGTCGTCGCCGTGGGGGTGGGGCGAGGCCTGGGCCCACAACGCAGCATGCAAATCTTCCTTGACATCATCAACCAACTCAGCGACATCGAAATCACCCTCGAGACGCTCAATGTCGTCCTGATCAGGAAAATGCCAAACCTCATATTGGTCGCCCACAGGTCTTTGCCACTCGACAGGGGGCACAGGCCTCCAACCAACATCAAGTAACGTGGCGACGACAGCCCCGATCGGGCCACGCACCCGACGCCAGCGTTTCGCGGCCATGATGTCAAGTCGGCCCCGAATGTGGTGCCACGAGCGGGTGATACGGGCGTGCGTCTCAGGAAAGCGGCTCCACATGTCAAACCACGCGTGTAAAACACTGAGCCCTCATAGCAATGAAGGGCTCTCGTTCGGCATAGAATAATGAGAGCACAGTGGTACGGCAACGGCCTGGACCTTCACTGGCAACCGAGTGGGCCGCCTGGCACCTCAAGGCTAGGATGGAAGAAAGGGAGATACCCATGGCCTGATGGCCGTAAACGGCCTGGGGGAGCGCTCCCTGAAGCCAGAGCCCCTGAGAAACTTTCGCCGCCTTGGCGTGGCATCGCAAGCGGCGACTGCGCTGTGCACGTGGGCGGGCCTTCCTCTGGCGGTCCGTGAGCTTAACCACCACCCGACGAGCCCCGCCTCCCGCGTCGCGCCCGGGGTCAACAGCTTGGACCGCCAAGGGGGCTGGGATGCCTGCTCCCCTCAGGTTGGCAACAATACGCTTTCCAACCTTAGGAGAAGATGCAATGACCTTGGTCTTAGGCGACGCGGGCAACTGATGCAAGGCAAACGATCGGGCAAAGGACTGGCCAACAGTGGAAATCTGAGCGATGACACTCTCCTCTGTGCCCTCGGCCCGCGCGACGGCGTCATCAACAAAGGCCCAGAGGCCCGCGGAGGAGACAAGGGCACGGACCCCCGAGGCCGCATGAGCAGCCGACAGAATCGGACCCAGGAATACTTTGGCAAGTTTGACACCGTGCGCTGAGCCTGCTACAATAGAGCGCGTGGGAAAGGTTAAATCCGAGGCGATGTTCTTGGACCGAGGGGTCCTGGGAGCTAGGCGCATCTGCACTTCTAAAAGGGTGACGATCGAGGGGGTCCCTGATCGATCGAAACGCGCATCAGTAAGAGCATGCTACCATGGTCATAAGACTTTTCCAGGTCAAGGAGGAGGGAGGCCGAGGTGAAACCAAGCCGGAAGGAGGACTCATCTAAAATGGCCCTCTGCAAGGCCGCTCTAAGAGCCGAGGAGCCTCGGATAGCCGTGTCCCAAAACTCACCGAAGTCTTGGGACCACTGGTCCGTGATCGGGGCCCGAGCCCTCGACCAAACTCCCATGCAGGTCGGTGAGACACCGATCGCCCGATCACCTCCTGACGGTTTCGGGACGGTCGCTCCCGCGGCTAGCAAGAGCTGGACAGGCCACGAGCCCACCCGCCCAGCCTCACGCAGCATGTCGCCGAATTGCTGCCGCCCCTCGGTCGGCAGCCTCTGAATGTCGATGGGGCTGAGGACGTCCACACCTCGGGCCTTGTTGGGGGCCATCCTGGCGACAACTCCCATGATGCCCTCATCCTCCAGGTCACTGATGCGGTGGGCCCGAACATGCTTGAGCAACAGCTGCATTCCCTTGCACAGGTCCTCGCGGGACGCGCGCGGGTCGGTCCAGGTCGCCCTCCACGCCTGCAGCTTGTGCTCCATGAGCCTGGCAGGGTCGCCAGTGGCCCCCTCGGGCCCACCATCAGGGACTTCCAGCGCCGCGGGCTGCTGAGGGTCGCGGACGTGCCGATGGACCACCGAAGGCCTTGTACGCCAGCAGTCCCTGGCCCACTTGACGTAGGCAACGCCCGAGGACACTAAGGCCCTGCCCCAAGAACGCGAGCACCAAGTCTCCGTGAAATCGACGAAACGCTCCAGGGTGTCCAAATCCAGAGGCGGCCCGTAAATGAGGCAGGCCGCATCGAACCACTCCTGAATCTCCCGGTGAGTGGCCCTGGGTCCGAACAAGACGGCCCTCGGCTGGGCCCCGGCCTGGTCAAACAGGCTGGAGGTGGAGGTGGTCAGGGCCCCTTGCTGATCGGGATCCCTGTCGTGTCGGCGTAGGGCAGTGCACCGTGTGACCAACGACGATATCGTCCACCAAAACTCCATAGTAGGGTTACGCATGTGAGTGCGCCCGGGGGGCGGCTGCAGCTTGCGCCAAGTGAGGCCATGCAAGTTGCCGCGTCCGATGTTCTGGGACTGCTGGTCGGACTTAACACCTTCAGTGCGTCATATGGCCAGTTCCAAAGTAGATACCCATCGATGGTAAGACTGGGAAGCCCTCAGCACGCCCACATCAGCGTCAGAGGGGAAAGTCCAGGCCCTCGAGTCCGAAATGGTTCGGGCTCAAGGTCGAACCTCCGAGGCAGCGTTGACCCAGGTATCCGGTTCCAACCGAAAGGGTACCTGCTCGGCACCATCGTCAGGTTGCTCGTCATCGGGAGGATTGACCTCGCCGAAAGCCTCCTGCAAATCTGCGCTGCGACGTTCCCGCCTGCGGACCCGAGCCTCCTCACGGCGCCATGATCTCTTGCTGCCAGGGTCTGAGGCCTTCTTGGGCCTGGGTCGCTGTGGGGGCTCACTGGGAGCGTCCAAAACCTGATGCCACCATTCAGCGTGGCCCGAAACGATCTCGATATCCAAGGCTACATGGGTCTTCCACGGAACTAACGTGAAAGCCTTGCCACGAATGTGGTCATCAAAGCCCCTCTTGACCACCAAGTAGTCGATCAATGGGCGACTACCAAGCGTACAAGTCGCACTGCATCTGCTGGGGGTGACAATCTCCCCGTCCCAGACCTCCAGCAGGCCGCTCTTGGTCAGTGCGTCTGGCTCCAAATTCCAGTCAGCACAAGTGATCCATGGATCAGCCAGGGAGCAGACAAACCTGCTAATGGAGCGAATGCGAGGGGTATTGGTGCCACCAGTTTGGGGCCCAGGAAAGAGGTGGGCAGTCAGCAGCGCCACGTTGCCGCGTTTGAGATGCAGGGTACTGGGGCAACATCCTCCAATAGCTCTCGGTTTGGCTGAGCGAAAACGTTCCCAGGAGGTGGCGGCAATGTGCCTCTTGTGTGCAATCCACTCGCCCCCCCTGGAGCCCGACGATGAGGACGCTGATGCCGAGGCAGGGGTCCCAACCATCTTCCATCCGTCCTTGAGCAGCTCCGAACGGGCAACCTCCATGCCGCTGAGCTTGACGTGGGTCTCAGCGAGGGGAACCGTCTCGAACGTGGAGCCTGCCCCGCGCATGAATGACAGAGCCTTCGGGCCCCACTCGCTGATGTTGGCGAACAACAAACGGGCTGAGTGGGGATTGGCGAGATCCTCCTCAGCTGCCTCCGCACACGGCCCCCCCGTAGACGACCTCGGAGCGAAGGGGGCCGAGGCCGAGGCAGGGGCCCAGCGCGGGGTGCACCTTGGGGCTGGGGCAGGCGCCGCCGTAACCGAGGCACGCGTGGAAACCCTCGTACCCAATGGTGCCGAGGCCGAAGCGGCCGCCGAACTCGGAGTGCTCCCAGAAGTTGAAGCCGACGTAGCCGCACACGGCCCACCCGTGGAAATCCTCGGGCCCCCAGGTGTCGATGACGAGGAAGCAATAGAACTCGGAGTGCAGCCAGGCATCCACTCTACAGCAGGGGCCGTGGCCGCCTGTCGGGGCCGAGCGGGCCTCAGTGCAAGGGCTCGCGCCTCGCCTGCACAGGAGGTCGGGAAATCTGGCGCCTCCGCCTGAGCAGCTGAGGAGAGGAACGGCCTTCCACAAAATGGCAAAACCACCGTCGGCGCAACTGTCGTGGTCTGTCGTCTCCGTGGGGCCCTGGTGTCGAGCGCACGACGCGCGTCGATGTAACTCGGGGCATTGCGAGCCAACTCTTTCTGCCAGTCGTCGTAGCCGATGTCGCGGAGGCTGCTGAGGTGATCATGATAAGCTTGCCGCTGGCGACGGCGGGCGTGCCACGCTCGCTCGCAAATCTGCCTGGCCATGTCCAGCTGAGCGACCGCAAGGTTGCCATGCCCTGCTGAATCAGCGGCCTCTTGCACAAGGGGCTGCAGTGCAGGGTCTGCCAGGAAGCTGGCAACGTAAGGAATGGAAACGCGCTTCCAGTCGGCCAAGCCAGTAGCGTCATCAACGACGCTGGGGTCAGGCACCCAGGCGCCAGTGAAAGACCTCAGCCGCCTCTCAAGCAGCTGTCTATTGTGAATGGCTGCCCGCCTGGCAGGGTCCTGATCCTTGCACTGGGCCGCTCTGCCCTCGAACTCAGAGTCGTCGTCGCTCTGGGAGGTTCTGAACTTGTAGCGGCCGTAGACCTTCAAGGTCGGGGAAGAAGGCGAGCTCTTCATCCTTCGTGGGGAAGATGTCCCCGTAGTGCGGGAGCGGCAAGCCGCCGTGCGTGGCGGCGTCGGCGCACTCGCAGGCGCTAAACTCCTTGCGTGTCCCGCTTCTTCTCGTCAATGGCAGCCGTGGCCTTAGCCCTGGCCGCAGCTCGCAGGGCCTCAGCACTGATGCGCTCGCCACCGCCCCGCGACGATCCAGCACCGCTGCCGCCAGCAGAAGAGGCACCAGCAGTAGGAGCCGAATGCTCCGCGGGGCCCGAGGCTGGGGCTCCATCAGGGCCGCGGCGCCTCTTGGCCTGCAACCTGGCGTGGAGCTTGAGGATCTGCTGAGCGGCGGGCCCCAAGGCCTCCTGAACCTTGGTCTGCGCGCTGGTGGCGAGCTCGCCCTTGGTTGCGAGCTCGCCCTTGATGCGGGCCCACTCCGTGCGCTCCGTCTCGTCGGCCTCGAGGCCCTCCAGGTCGAAGAGGGGGCCATCGACGAAGCGCAGCGAGCCCTCGTCGACGAGCGTCGAGAGGTTGATGGCCGTAGCAGCGGATGCCGTCTCAGACCGCGGCCTCGACGGCGATGGCAGCTGCTTGGCGCGCGCCTCCTCCCAGTCCTGCTGGGCCTGGCGCGCCGCCTCGGCCGCTGCACCCTCCGCCTCCTTGGCGTCGGCCAGCCAGGCCTCGCCTTCAATGACGCGGCGCGCACAGGTCTCAAGCCAAGCCTGCGCTCGCCTGCGCGCGATCCCCTTCGCGGAGACCTCCTCCTCCAAGAGGGGCGGGCGGCGCGGGGCCTCGGCAGGCTGCTCCTTCGCGGCCAGCTTGGCGGACAGGGCCGTGAGCTCGTGGCAGTCCCCCAGCTGCTCGCGGAGCAACGCGAGAGGGTCGGCGGGCCGCGGGGCCTCACGCACGTCCTCTGGCGGCGGCCCGCCGCCGTACGGGTACCAGCCTGGCCCGTGCCAGACCCATGGGCGGCGCTCCTTCGGCGCACCCTTGGCGGCCCTCGGCGGCACAGGGGGGCCCTTGGCCTGGCCACCCGCGGGCGGCGCCGCCGCAGCGAAGGTGTCGAACGGGTTCGAGGCGAGCATGGGCGGGCCGAACGACCACTGGCCCGCGGGCTTCGTCGGGAGCCGGGTGCGGCACCATCGGCGAGCAGCACTGGTAGCACCAATGGTTCGACTTGAAGTTCCAGCGGTAGCGGCACGCCGAGCAGCTGACGTAGGTGCCCGACTTGTCCTTGCCCTTGCCGCAGGCTCCGCTGGCACCCTTGCTGCTCGCATGGCGGCCCATGAGCTGACGGCCCTGCTGACTGTAGCAGGGCTCCACACCTGGGGAGAACCAGGCGGAGAGTATGAAAGCAGCCGCGGATTAGCGGTATCCGTTTGGTCCCCTGGGGAACAAAGCATCTTGAGCCAAAATGGCTACGGAGGTGGATGAGGAGGAGCAGGCGGAGGAGGAGGAGGAGGAGAAGGAGGAGGAGGAAGAGGAGGAGGAGGAGGAGGAGGAGGAGGAGGAGGAGGTGGAGGAGGAGGGGGAGGAGCAGGAGGGGAGGGAGGAGGAGGAGATGGATGAGGAGGAGCATGGGGAGGAGAAGGAGGCGGAGGAGGAGGAGGAGGAGGAGGAGGAGGAGGAGGAGGAGAGGAGGAGGGGGAGGAGGGCAGGAGGAGGATGGAGGAGGAGGAGGAGGAGGCGGAGGAGCAGGAGCAAGGAGGCCCCGGGAGGAGAGAGGAGGGAGCCTCCTCCTGCCTACTCCCTCCTTCCCTCCAACACGCGGCGCGCGCCGGGCGGCTGCCAAGGAGGGGGTGGGGGTGGGGGGTGGGGGGGGGGGGCAAACGCGGGTGGGCGCTGCCCGCCTCGGCCGGGGCCTCCCGCGTGGAGGAATCCGACCGGAAGAAGCGCCTGCTCGGCGGGGTTCCGGGCAGGGATCGAGGGATCGAGCGTCCGAGGACGAGGGGTCGAGGGGTCGGGCGTTCCAGGACGAGGGGTCGAGGGATCGAGCGTTCCAGGACGAGGAGTCCAGGGGTCGAGGGATCGAGGGTTCGAGGACGAGGGGTCGAGATCGATGGATCGAGAACGAGGGATCGAGAGTCAAGAGGGTCGGGGCGGGGGTCGAGGACGTGGGACCGAGGACGAGGAGTCGAGGGATCGAGGGGGTCGCGGCATCGCCCGCCCTGGCCCAAGGACGAGGCATCGAGGACCGAGGATCGTGGGCAGGATTTGCCTGCACGCTTTTACACTTCTGGGACCTCTGGAGGGATTGCAGTCTCTCTGTGAATGCCGAGCGTGCCAGCGGAACTTCGGTGCGAAGAGGGAGGAGGAGGAGGAGGAGGAGGAGGAGGAGGAGGAGGAAGGAGGAGGAGGAGGAGGAAGAGGAGGAGGAGGAGGAGGAGGAGGAGGAGGAGGGGAGCGAGGATCAGCGAGGAGCGAGGAGGAGGAGGAGGAGGAGGAGGAGGAGGATCAGCAGGTGGAGCGAGCGGCTCCTGAGGAGCGAGGGGCAATGAGGAGGAGGAGGAGGAGGAGGAGGAGGAGGAGGAGGAGGAGGAGGAGGAGGAGGGGGAGGAAGGGACGGGGGAGGAGCGCGGGATTGCACCCAGAGGTGTAGATGAGTGCAAAACTGACGGGGATGGCTAGGGAAGGGGCGGCTACACGCAAGAGCCACCCTGGGCAAGAGTGACCTTCGGCACGCGGTTTGCCGATCGTTGGCATGCGAAACGAGGCCTGCGGGGCAGGGTTGGGTTCGCACCCCGCCCCCCTGGCCGCGCCCCTCGAAAGCCGCGCGCATACCAAAGGTCACTCTGGCGAAGGGTCTCCGTTACGTCTGGCCGACGCGGACGAGTGAACAGTGAGCAGTGACGAGAAATCCGCCATGCGAGCACAGCTAAGATTGAAAGAAGCAAACCAAATTGAAACAAGAGGGGGAGAGGGAGGGGAAGAAGAAGGGCAGAGGTATAGCACGGAACAATCACATTTCGCAGGGGTCTGGACCCCTCCTCTGGAACCGGCTCTCCACTCCGAGTCGTCTTTGACGGCCTCGGGGCCCCGTGTGCAAGGGCAGGGCCCTCACGAGACCGACATCTTCCAAAAACCCAGCGTTTTTCGCTGTTTTTTACGACGCGAGGGGGTCTGGGGCGGGAGAGCCCCCAGATCCTGCGCTCGCGGACAGATGCACCGGCGACGTCGGCACGGAGCACGCCGAGCTCCCCGTCGCGCGCCGCATCGCCGGCGCGCCGGCGGCGCGGCGCGAGCTTCCAATCCCATAGCCGACGTGGCGTGTATTCTACGACAAACCCTCAATCAATCAAACAACACACGAAGCATGAATTCTCTCGGCGGCGCCAGCCAGGGCGGAACATCCGAAACCACTCATGGCTACCAGACGCGGCGCTATCGTTCGCAAGACGCTGCAGCGACAGATCTGGCGCGCAACACCACGTCAGGCAAACGGCGACCCCAGCCCCCGACGTTTTGTTGGACACTCGACCGGACAGCATGGAAGCCGGACTCGGAGCTATACGATGGGGGGGCGTCCGCGTCCTCGGCAGCGAGGCAAGGCGAGCGCGCGATGTCGGTCCAGCGTCCGAATAGCCCCTCCTTTTTTTCGGCACCACGCGGCGGCCCACAACTGCCTCCCGCCGTGTTCTCTCCGCCGAGCGTGGCGAACACAACTTGCGGTATATCGGTGCGCGTATGTACACCAGCGGAATGGCTCGGGGGGAGGAGGGGAAGGGAGGGGCGGGAGAGGGGGGGAGGGGAGGGGGCGGCAAGCATCTGGGGGAAGGGGAGGGGAAGGGAGGGGAAGGGAGGGGCGTCCGAATAGCCCCTCTGGGGGTGCATCCCCGAGTTCCCCCTGAACGTCCGGATGCTTCTCTTCCGATGCGCTCCCCCCCCCCGCCTGTCCAGAGCGCCCCCAGGGACCCGGCCCTGGCGCTCCCTGCAGGGGCACCCAATCTCGCGCCTCGCGCCCTGCGCGAAGCACGACGCGCGCAGCGCGCAGCGCGAGGGACCCCGCGCTCCCGCGCTGCCCCCACAGGGGGCGAGGCGGAGGACGAGAACCAGAGCCGAGCTGCGGAGACAGCCTGCTCTGGGCGCTGGACTCTGCCCCTGGACGCTGCCCCTCC
>CAUYUJ010009425.1:5000-34355 GCA_963575745.1 Prorocentrum cordatum | reverse complement strand
CGAATTTCAAGATTTTCGAAAAATCTTCATTTTTTTGATTCTGTGTCGATTCTCTGCAATCTCTTTTAGTGAGAGGAGCTCTACGAGGTTCCCGGCGGTGACCAGGTTGACGGTTCACCGCCGGCGCCAGTACCTCGTAGAGCTCTTCGACGAGATGAGCTAAGAGGAATTCGGGCGTAGGGTGGAGCTAGTTGGCCGACCCGACCAAAAGAGACAATGTGTTAACCTGGAGTCGGTAACTCGTAGAGCTTCCCTTAGCTAGTTATAGCTGGAAGCTAAGAGTAATTCCGGCGCGCCCCAGAGCTAGTTGGCCAGAAAAATCTCGACGGAACTTTTGACGACGTTTGCTCGGTTGAAAATTTTGTTCTCAAAATTTGAACATTCGTTAGAGCTCTAGTATTTTTTCCCGTGAAATTCGATCTTATTCCCGCTCGCCATCTTGATCTCAGCTCGATCGGGTAACTTTGAAGGCCAAAAAGCGTCCCGGCGGGAACGGCCGTTTCGAGTCATCTTGATACGCGCTGTCGGTATTTTGTACTTAACTCGAGCTCTAGGGCAGCTACAGAGCTCGTAAGCACAGATAATGCAGCTAATCGATTCAAGGCGCGTTCGCCTGTGAACCCGAGGCCTGAACTCGGTCTGCTAGCCGAGCTAGAGTCCGCAAACCTTATTCGTATTATCGAGTAACTTGAAACGCGTTGTCGGTTATTTTCAATTTAAACTCGAGCTGTAGGGCAGCTTACAGTGTGAGTGGGCACACATCGCATGCAGGAATCATGAGGCGCGCTGCCTGTTGATCCCCCATGTTCTTTGCGCTGAAGCCGAGCAGGTCGCCAAACCGATCGTATTATTCGAGTCAACTTGATACGCGTTGTCGGTATTTTCTACTTAACTCGAGCTGCAGGCCAGCTACAGTGCTGGTGAGCACAACTATCACACTCAGAATAATCAGGCGCGTTCGCCTGTTGAATCCAGAGCTCTGAACTCGGTCTGCTGCGCGATCCAGACTCACGAAACTGTTCGTATTCTTCCAGTCATCTTGACAGCTACTGTCGCCGTTCTGCACCTAACTCGGGCTGCAGGGGGGCTGCAGGGCGGTTAATCACATGAATCGATTCGGAGACATGAAACGCGTCAGTCTGTCGCATTCAGAGGTCCGAACTCGGTCTGATACTTGAGTTGGGCTGAAAAATTATTCGTTCTCTGCAATTTTTTTTGACATTATGTGTTGTCAGGAAGCTCTACGAGTCCCCCGGCGGTAACAAAGGTTGACGGTTTACCGCCGGCGCCCAGTTGGCCGACCCGACCAAAAGAGACAATGTGGTAACCTGGGGTCGGTTTTTGGAACATTGTGCAAGATTTGACAATTCGTTTTCATAAGTTGGATTTTTCCTAACTACAATAAGCTATGGCGCATCTGCTGGTAAAATTTTCAGGGCTCTAGAAGCAATATTACTATCAAAAGACTTGCGGGAACCGACTTTGCCCGCAGTACAGTTTGGCAGGTGACGGTGGTTGGCTTTACTTAACTCGAGCTGTCAGCAAGCTACAGACCTCTCACGTACACCAGTCGATGCAGAATGACCTGGCGCGTCACACTGGAAGCTCGAGAGTTCCTAGAAATGGCTGAGTCAGGAGTTATGCTCGAAATACTGTCTCTATGTATGCGTGTTGCGAACGGTGTTTCGATGATAACTCGAGCTGAGTGCATGCTATGCATGCCAGGTACATAACTCGTAGAGCTTCCCTTAGCTAGTTATAGCTGGAAGCTAAGAGTAATTCCGGCGCGCCCCAGAGCTAGTTGGCAAGAAAAATCTCGACGGAACTTTTGACGACGTTTGCTCGGTTGAAAATTTCGTTCTCAAAATTTGAACATTCGTTAGAGCTCTAGTATTTTTTCCCGTGAAATTCGATCTTATTCCCGCTCGCCATCTTGATCTCAGCTCGATCGGGTAACTTTGAAGGCCAAAAAGCACTCTGGCGGGAACGGCCGTTTCGAGTCATCTTGATACGCGCTGTCGGTTTTCTGAACACAACTCGAGCTCTAGGGCAGCTACAGAGCTGGTAAGCACACCTATTGCACTCAGAATCATCAGGCGCGTTCGCCTGTTGAATCCAGAGGTCTGAACTCGGTCTGCCAGCCGAGCTAGGTCCGGAAACCTATTCGTATTATTCGAGTCAACTTGATACGCGGTTTCGGTATTTTCTACTTAACTCGAGCTGTAGGGCAGCTACAGTGCTGGTAAACACACGGATCGCACTCAGAATCATCAGGCGCGTTCGCCTGTTGAATCCAGAGGTCTGAAATCGGTCTGCTAGCCGAGCTAGGTCCGCAAATCTATTCGTATTATTCGAGTCATCTTCACAAACGCTCTCGGTTTTCTGTACTCAACTCGAGCTGTAGGGCTTTTTCAGAGCCTGTAGTTACAGAAATCGATTGATAATTATCAGGCGCGTGTGTCTGTTGTATCGAGAGCTCTGAACTCGGCCTGCTGCCCGAGCTTGGTTCGCGAAACTATTCGTATTGTCCGAGTCATCGTAAACAGTGCTCTCATTTTCCTGCACTCAACTCGTGCTGGGGGAGGGCTACAGTGCTGTGGGTCATTGAAATCGATTGGCACACATCAGACGCGTTCGTTGGTCGATTCGAGAGCTCAGAACTTGGTCTGCTGCTCGAAACAGGTCCGCGAAACTATTCTATTATTCGAGTCACCCTGAGAGATGCTCTCGGTTTTCTGCACTTAACTCGGGCTGCAGGGGGGCTCACATGAGTCGATTCGCAGACATCAGACGCTTCCGCCTGTCGCATTGAGAGGTCTGAACTCGGTCTGATACTCACTGGGTTGCGAAACTGTTTGTTCCTTTGTTAGAGTCATCTTGAGAGGTCTGAAATTGCTTGGGCTGAAAACTAGTCGTTCTCTGGATTTTTTCCCACACTATATACTGTCAGGAAGCTCTACGAGTCCCCCGGCGGTGAGAAAGGTTGACGGTTTACCGCCGGCGCCCAGTTCCAATCGAAGTAGCGACATGCGAGACATCGAATGGGAGCCTCGAGAGTGCCCAAATTGATTAGAATTTTCAAAATCAATGAAAAATATCGATTTGTACAATTTTATATTTTTTGTGTCGGATGATTTTTTTTCTAATTTATATCGATCTATGGGTGACCTAGAGAGTTCTGGTGCATTTTGTCGACGCAGAATGGTCTCGCGCTCTCACTGAGAGCGCGAGACTTCATATGAATAGCTTCGCTGGGAGTGAGAACTTTGGTCCAGCCGGCCGAGGCGGACAATGTGACAACTTTTGGGTGGTTTTGCAATTTTTTGAAAGATATTTGACAATTCATTTTGAAAAAGCAGATTTTTACTCCGAGCATTGAGATATAAACTTCGTTCCCTGATCAGCTCGGCCATCTAGAGTCATTTTCAGTACCAGTTCACTTGAAGGAACCGACTTCATGTTGACTCCGAAAAAATCTCAACTTGAAGTTTTTGTAGAAAAGCTCCCAGAAGCTCCCGCTTTGATGCTGAGCTTTCTCACGGATTCAAGGAGCTCTACGAGGTTCCCGGCGGTGACCAGGTTGACGGTTCACCGCCGGCGCCAGTTCCGGCGCGCCCAGAGCTAGTTGGCAAGAAAAATCTCGACGGACCTTTTGGTGACTTTTGGTCGGTTGAAAATTTCGTCTCGAATAACTCGTAGAGCTTCCCTTAGCTAGTTATACCTCGTAGAGCTCTCCGACGAGATGAGCTAAGAGGAATTCGGGCGCAGGGTGGAGCTAGTTGGCCGACCCGACCAAAAGAGACAATGTGTTAACCTGGGGTCGGTTTTTGAAACTTTGTGCAAGATTTGACAATTCGTTTTCAGAAAACGGATTTTTCTCACATACAGTAAGCTATGGCGCACCTGCTGGTAAAATTTTCAGGGCTCTAGGGGCAATATTACTGTCAAAAGACTTGCAGGAACCGACTTTGCCTGCAGTGCAGTTTGGCAGGTGACGGTGGTTGGCTTACTTAACTCGAGCTGTCAGCAAGCTACAGACCTCTCACGCACACCAGTCGATGCAGAATGATCTGGCGCGTCACACTGGAAGCTCGAGAGTTCCTAGAAATGGCTGAGTCAGGAGTTATGCTCGAAATACTGTCTCTATGTATGCGTGTTGCGAACGGTGTTTCGATGATAATTCGAGCTGAGTGCATGCTATGCATGCCAGGTACATTCCAATCGAAGTAGCGACATGCGAGACATCGAATGGGAGCCTCGAGAGTGCCCAAATTGATTAGAATTTTCAAAATCAATGAAAAATATCGATTTGTACAATTTTGTATTTTTTGTGTCGGATGATTTTTTTTCTAATTTATATCGATCTATGGGTGACCTAGAGAGTTCTGGTGCATTTTTGTCGACGCAGAATGGTCTCGCGCTCTCACTGAGAGCGCGAGACTTCATATGAATAGCTTCGCTGGGAGTGAGAACTTTGGTCCAGCCGGCCGAGGCGGACAATGTGACAACTTTTGGGTGGTTTTGCAATTTTTTGAAAGATATTTGACAATTCATTTTGAAAAAGCAGATTTTTACTCCGAGCATTGAGATATAAACTTCGTTCCCTGATCAGCTCGGCCATCTAGAGTCATTTTCAGTACCAGTTCACTTGAAGGAACCGACTTCATGTTGACTCCGAAAAAATCTCAACTTGAAGTTTTTGTAGAAAAGCTCCCAGAAGCTCCCGCTTTGATGCTGAGCTTTCTCACGGATTCAAGGAGCTCTACGAGGTTCCCGGCGGTGACCAGGTTGACGGTTCACCGCCGGCGCCAGTAGCTGGAAGCTAAGAGTAATTCCGGCGCGCCCCAGAGCTAGTTGGCAAGAAAAATCTCGACGGAACTTTTGACGACGTTTGCTCGGTTGAAAATTTTGTTCTCAAAATTTGAACATTCGTTAGAGCTCTAGTATTTTTTCCCGTGAAATTCGATCTTATTCCCGCTCGCCATCTTGATCTCAGCTCGATCGGGTAACTTTGAAGGCCAAAAAGCACTCTGGCGGGAACGGCCGTTTCGAGTCATCTTGATACGCGCTGTCGGTTTTCTGAACACAACTCGAGCTCTAGGGCAGCTACAGAGCTGGTAAGCACAGCTAATGCATGCAGAATGATCAGGCGCGTTCGCCTGTTGAACCCAGAGGTCTGAACTCGGTCTGCTAGCCGAGCTAGGTCCGCAAACCTATTCGTATTATTCGAGTCAACTTGAACGCGTTGTCGGTATTTTCAACTTAACTCGAGCTGTAGGGCAGCTACAGTGCTGGTGGGCACACCCATCGCATGCAGAATCATCTGGCGCGCTCGCCTGTTGAATCCATAGGTCTGAACTCAGTCTGCAAGCCGAGCTAGGTCCGCAAACCTATTCGTATTATTCGAGTCAACTTGATACGCGTTGTCGGTATTTTCTACTTAACTCGAGCTGCAGGCCAGCTACAGTGCTGGTGAGCACACCTATCACACTCAGAATAATCAGGCGCGTTCGCCTGTTGAATCCAGAGCTCTGAACTCGGTCTGCTGCGCGATCCAGACTCACGAAACTGTTCGTATTCTTCCAGTCATCTTGACAGCTACTGTCGCCGTTCTGCACCTAACTCGGGCTGCAGGGGGGCTGCAGGGCGGTTAATCACATGAATCGATTCGGAGACATGAAACGCGTCTGTCTGTCGCATTCAGAGGTCCGAACTCGGTCTGATACTTGAGTTGGGCTAAAAAATTATTCGTTCTCTGCAATTTTTTTTGACATTATGTGTTGTCAGGAAGCTCTACGAGTCCCCCGGCGGTAACAAAGGTTGACGGTTTACCGCCGGCGCCCAGTTTGACAATTCGTTAGAGCTCTTGTATTTTTTCCCATGATTTTCGATCTTATTCCCGCTCGCCATCTTGATCTCAGCTCGATCGGGTAACTTTGAAGGCCAAAAAGCAGGCAGGCGGGAACGGCCGTTTCGAGTCATCTTGATAGGCGCTGTCGGTTTTCTCAAGATAACTCGAGCTTCAGGACACCTACAGAGCTGGTCAGCACAGCTAATGCGTTCAGAATGATCAGGCGCGTTCGCCTGTTGAATCCAGAGGTCTGAACTCGGTCTGCTAGCCGAGCTAGGGTCGCAAACCTATTCGTATTATTCGAGTCATTGTAGCAGACGCTCTCGGTTTTTCGTACTTAACTCGATCTATAGGGCAGCCACAGAGCTCATACTAACAGAAATCGATTGAGACTTATCAGGCGCGTTCGTCTGTTGCATCAAGAGCTCTGAAATCGGCCTTCTCTCCGAGCTAGGTTCGCGAACCCATTCGTATTGTTCGAGTCATCTTGAGAAGTGCTCTCGGTTTTCTGTACATAAATCGTGCTGGGGGAGGGCTATAGCTCTGCTGGTCACAGGAATCGATTTCGAGACATCAGGCGCGTCCGTTCGTCGAACCGATCGCTCGAAACTCGGTCTGCTGCTCGAACGAAATCTGCGAAACTGTTTTTGTTAGAGTCATCTTTGGAGGTTCATAAGCGAAAACTGGTCGTTCTCTGAAATTCGTTTCCACATTATATATTGTCAGGAAGCTCTACGAGTCCCCCGGCGGTAAGAAAGGTTGACGGTTTACCGCCGGCGCCCAGTTGGACTGCCCGGCCAGAAAGGACAAATTGGTGACTTTTGGTCGGTTTCGCGAAAATTTGAAAGATATTTGACCATTCATTTTGAGGAAGCAGATTTTTGCGCGTCGCATAAGCATATGAACTCCTCTCTGACAGCAGCTCAGCTCTGGCGATGTATTTTTGCAAAAGTTCACTTCCGGGAACTGAGCGAAGAAAACATCGAAAATTAAGATTTTCGAAAAATCTCTATTTTTTCACTCTGTGTCGATTCTCTGCACTCTCACCAGTGAGCTCTACGAGGTTCCCGGCGGTGGCCATGTTGACGGTTCACCGCCGGCGCCAGTCGGCGCCCCTGCAAGCGTCTTCTGGTTTCCAGCGTCCCGCGCATCGTTTCAGGCGGCCTGGCAGAGGTCCCCGTGCGGCGTTCCGCGCTTGGCTTCGCTATCCGGGTTTTGGACGCTTACAAGCGTTCTGAGGAAGCTCTACGAGTCCCTCGGCGATAACCAAGGTTGAGGGTTCACCGCCGGCGCCCAGTAAGAGTGACTCGTAAAGCTTTTTCAAGCTAGTAACTCGTAGAGCTTTCCTCAGCAAGTTATTGCTGGAAGCTTAAGAGTAATTCCGGGCAGCTGAAGGGCTAGTTGGCAAGAAAGATCTCGACGGACCTTTTGCTAACTTTTGTTCGGTTAAAAACATTGTTCTGCAAATTGACATTTATTAGAGCTCTAATATTTTTTTCCATGATATTAGATCTTATTCCCACTTGCCATCTTGATTTCAGTTCGATCGGATACCATCAAAGGCCAAAACGCAGGCAGGGGGAACGGACGTTTCTAGTCATCTTGATACGCGCTGTCGGTTTTCTCAAGATAACTCGAGCTTCAGGACAACTACAGAGCTGCTCAGATGCATTCAGCTCGGTCTCGGTCTGCTAGCCGAGCTAGGGTCGCACACCGATTCGTATTATTCGAGTCATTGTTACAGACGGTCTCGGTTTTTCGTACTAAACTCGATCTGTAGGGCAGCCACAGAGCTGATATTCATAGAAATCAGTTAAGGCGTCCGTCTGTTGAATCAAGAGCTCTGAACTCGGCCTGCTCCCCGAGCTAGGTTCGCAAATCTACTGGTATTGTTCGAGTGATCTTGAGAAGTGCTTTCGGTTTTCTGTCCTTAAATCGTGCTGGGGGAGGGCTACAGTGCTGCTGGTCGCAGGAATCGATTCCGAGACATCAGGCGCGTCCGTTCGTCGAACCGAGAGCGGAACTTGGTCTGCTGCTCGAACGAGAAAACTGTTGAATTATTCGAGTTATCCTGAGAGATAGTCTCGGTTTTCTGCACTTAACTCAGGCTGTATGGGGGGCTGAAGAGCTGGTAAATCACAGGAATCGATTCGCAGACATCAGACGCGTCCGCCTGTTGCATTCAGAGGTCTGAACTCGGTTTCATACTCGAGCTCGATTGGGAAACTGTTTGTTTGTTTTGTTAGAGTCATCTTGAGAGGTCTATATTCGCTTGGGCTGAAGAACTAGTCGTTCTCTGAAATTATTTCCCACATTATATATTGTCAGGAAGCTCTACGAGTCCCCCGGCGGTAAGAAAGGTTGACGGTTTACCGCCGGCGCCCAGTAATTCGAACACTCTGGCAGGCTAGTTCGCTCGAAAAAAAAAGAACTGGACTTTTCACAACTTTGGCTAAGTTGAAAATTTTGTTCTCGAAATTTCAACATTCGTTAGAGCTCTAGTTTTTTTCCGTGATATTCGATCTTATTCCCGCTCGATCGGCTGAATATTACTGAAAAGCACTGTGGCGGGATCGGCCGTTCCGAGTCATCTTGATACGCGCTGTCGGCATTTTCTTCTTAACTCGAGCTGTAGTGAAGCTGCAGAGCTGGTAAGCACACCTATCGCATTCAGAATCATCAGGCGCGTTCGTCTGTTGAATCCAGAGGTCTGAATTCGGTCTGCTAGCCGAGCTAGGTCCGCAAACCTATCCGTATTATTCGAGTCATCTTGACAGACGCTCTCGGTTTTCTGTACTTAG
The DNA here is from genome assembly GCA_963575745.1 of Prorocentrum cordatum. NCBI lineage: Eukaryota > Dinophyceae > Prorocentrales > Prorocentraceae > Prorocentrum > Prorocentrum cordatum. The sequence continues at coordinate 25,703 of CAUYUJ010009425.1, read as the reverse complement.
CGCGAGCTGTAGGGCAGCTACAGAGCTCATAGTCAGAGAAATTAATCGAGAATCATCAGGCGCGTTCGTCTGTTGATTCGAGAGCTCTAAAATCAGCCTGCTCTTCGAGCTAGGTTCGCAAAACTATTCGTATTGTCCGAATCATCTTAAGAAATGCTTTAATTTTTTGCACTCAACTCGGTCTTCAGCGGGGCTGCAGGGCTGTCAATCACATGGGTCGATTTGCAGATATCAGACGTCCGCCTAGTGTTTTCAGAGGTCTGAATTCGGTTCGATACTCGAACTGGATTCCGAAACTATTCTCCTTTCTTAGAGTCATCTTGAGAGGTCTGAAATCGCTTGGGCTGAAAAACTAGCCGTTCTCTAGAGTTTTTTCCACACTATATGCTATCAGAAAGCCCTACGAGTCCCCAGATCAGGAAACAAAGGTTATATCTCAATACTCGGAGTAAGCTTTCTAAAATGAATTGTCAAATATCTTTCAAAAAATTTTTGCAAAACCACCCAAAAGTTGCCACATTGTCCGCCTCGGCCGGCTGGGCGAACTGGGAACCGGCGGTAAACCGTCAACCAGGTCACCGCCGGGACCCTCGTAGCTCTTCTCACACCGCGCTCCTCAGAACATAGAGAGCAAGCTTCTGGAGTGCGAAACGAAAAAATCGAAAAATAACGTTTTTCTGTTTTTATGAAACGTCAGTTCCGCCAAGTGTTTTGATAGAAATACTGCACCTACGGACCTGAAAATTTTACTGGCAGATGCGTCTTAACCCACTACAGGTGCGAGAAATCCGCTTTCTCAAATGAATTGTCAAATATCTTTCAAAAAATTGCAAAACCACCCAAAACTGGGCGCCGGCGGTAAACCGTCAACTTGCGTTGACTGGAGAGCTCTGGAGAGCTCTCCAGTCAGGTTGACGGTGCACCGCCGGCGCCAGTTCCGGCGCGCCGGAGAGCTAGTTGGCAAGAAAAATCTCGACGGATTTTTTGCTGACAATTGGTCGGTTGAAAATTTTGTTCTCGAAATTTGAACATTCGTTAGAGCTCTAGTATTTTTTCCCGTGATATTCGATCTTATTCCCGCTCGCCATCTTGATCTCAGCTCGATCGGGTAACTTTGAAGGCCAAAAAGCACTCTGGCGGGATCGGTTCTCAACATAACTCGAGCTTTAGGACATCTACAGAGCTGGTAAGCACAGCTAATCGATGCAGAATGATTAGGCGCTTTCGCTTGTTGAATCGAGAGGTCTGAACTCAGTGTGTGAGCCGAGCTAGGTCCGCAAACCTATTCGTATTATTTGAGTCATCTTGACAGACACTCTCGGTTTTCTGTACTTAACTCGAGCTGTAAGACAGCTACATAGCTGATATTTACAGAAACTGATTCAGAATCGTCAGTTGCGTTTGTCTGTCGAATCCAGAGCTCTGAACTCGGTCTTCTGCCCGATCTAGAATCGCGAAATTATTCGCATTGGTCGATTCATCTTGAGAAGTGCTCTCGGTTTTCTTCACTCAACTTGCGCTGAGAGGGGGCTACAGTGCTGGTTGTCATATGAATCGATTTAAAGAGATCATGCGCGTCCGCCTGTCGAATCCAGAGCTCGGAACTCGGTCTGCTGCCCGAACTAGGTTCGCGAAATTATTGTATTGTTCGAGTCATCCTGAGAGATGCTGTCGGTTTTCTGCACTGACCTCGGGCTGTAGGGGGGCTGCGGGGCTCGTAATGACAGGAGCTGATTCGCAGACATCAGACGCGTCCGCTTGTCGCATTCAGAGGGTAAAAAATATTCACTATGAGTCAGAATGTTGGTAGGTGCTGTCGGTTTTCTGAACTTAAGTCGAGCTTGGAAGCTCTACGAGTTCCCCGGCGGTAACCAAGGTTGAGGTTCGCAGAAGCTGGTTCGCAGAAGCTGGGTACCACAGTTTGGTCCAGAGATTTCTCCGAGCTCAGTGGCTGCTGGCAAAGGATGTCTCGGCGTATGCGCAGAGGTTGTATCAGGGAGAGGACATGAGGGAGGAGCATAGAGCATGGAGTGATGCACGCATGTGTTTGATTGCCTTTGGTATAAGTTATGATACGCTGCGCACACTTGAGGGAGAAGCCCTTCGGGCATTCGGAAAGTGGAGGGAATGTGGAGTTATGAAACGCTGGAGGTCAGGAGGGCAAGCGATCGGACAACGCTGTTGGCAGACACCCTTTCATGAGTTCTTCGGCCCACGGTGGTGGGAAGTATTCCAAGGCGGTCATCATGCCTTCATGCAGTTTGCAACTCATCATTGTACACCCTCTATGCTTAGACTTTTCCAGAAGAAATGCAAAGGTATCCATGATGGTAACGCCCCCGTTTTTCTGGCCGAACGTAATGAGGAGTATGTTGCTACAGAGGATGATTCTCCCGCTGCACGCCTGCGATTCAGTAAGAGATTGGCAATCCACAACATGAAGAGCACGTGTTGGGACGTGACTTCAGGAGGCGTGCCGTTGGAGATCACTGGAGATTCTCTTCTTATCATTTGCTGGCTCTGCGGCCTCTGGAAGGCAGATAATCACTTATACCAGAGACGTGTTGATAATATGATTAATGCTTTGGAAGGAATGTGTTGTATGTATGGTGTGAGACCTGCTGAAGCAGGACGCGATCTTTTCAAACATGAGTTTCGGGAATGGAATGAGAAAGCCGACCTCCTTACCCACCAGGCCCGCGAGGGCCACCAATACACGAACGAACAGTACCAGTTGCAGCCATACGAACAGTCATGCTATGAACCTTGCCTCATCAAAGCGGGCTTTGATGGTGGTGTGTGCAGCCTGGGAGCAGGAAGTGGAGCTTGGATTCAGATTGGACCTGCGTTCTCGATTCTCCCATCTCTCGCCTACCTCTTCCTTCAGTGAGTCCCCGCAGATTATCTTCAAAGACGTTTACGTTTGCTCCTTCGCTCTCCAAGACGGGTCCACAGTGACGGATACGGAACTCTCCGCTGCAGAGTGCGTCATCGCAGCACTCCCACGGGTTTTGCAGGCCTATTTCAGCGATAAGTTGTGTGATTGATGATTCTCTTTCGTGTGTTGCCTTCATGCGTGCACACATTGTGTTGATGTACACACACCTTATAAGAGCTGCCAGAGGCTACCGCCGAAGCCGCCCCCCACGTGCTTGGCGTGGTGAGGCTTTCGCCTTAGCCGCTCGGTGGCCCGCGTTTGGCGTGCCCGCCCGCCTCGGACTGGACGGGGCCCTAGGGCCCGTGTGTCCGCGAAAAACCAAGGTTGACGGTTTACCGCCGGCGCCCAGTTGGCCGACCGGGCCCCGACGGACAATGTGCGAACTTTGGGTCGGTTGGACAAACTTTGTGAGAGATTTGAACATTCGTTTCAAGAATGGGTATTTTTCGCACCTGTAGTGGTTCATTACGCGTTCGCTAGTGAATTCTCAGGCCTGTAGGTGCAGTATTATTATTAAAACACTTGGCGGAACCGTCTTTTGATGATAACGTAAAATCGTCATTTTTCGAGTTTTTTTGGTCTTCCTTCAGACTCTTTTTACATGTGTACCGAGAAGCGCCGTGCGAGAAACTAGCTCTACGAGGGCCCCGGCGGTTACTTGGTTGACGGTTTACCGCCGGTCCCAGTTCTGGGGCGCTGGAGAGCTAGTTGGCAAGAAAAATCTCGACGGACCTTTTGCTGACTTTTGGTCGGTTTAAAATTTTGTTTCCAATATTTGAACATTCGTTAGAGCTCTAGTATTTTTTCCCATCATATTCGATCTTATTCCAGCTCGCCATCTTGATCTCAGCTCGATCGGGTACCTTTTACTGTCAAAAAGCAGGCAGGCGGGATCGGCCGTTTCGAGTCATCTTGATACGCGCTCTTGGTTTTCTGAACATAACTTGAGCTTAAGGACAGCTACAGGGCCAGTAATCACAGCTAATCGATGTAGAATGATCAGGCGCGTTCGCCTGTTGAACCCAGAGGCCTGAACTCGGTCTGCTAGCCGAGCTAGGTTCAAAAACCTATTCGTATTATCCGAGTCATCTTGGCAGACACTCTCGGCATTTTGTACTTAACTCGAGCTGTAGGGCAGCTACATAGTTCATAGTCACAGAAATCGATTGGAAATCATCAGGCGCGTTCGTCTGTTGAATCGAGAGCTCTGAACTCGCCCTGCTGCCCGAGCCAGCATCGCGAAACTATTCGTATTGTTCGAATCATCTGAAGAGATACTTTCGCTATCTAAACTTAACTCGGACTGTAGGGGGCTACAGTGCTGCTGGGGACAGCAATCGATTTAGAGACATTAGGCGCGTCCGCCTGTGGAAGCCAGAGCTCGGAACTCGGTCTGCTGCTCGAATTAGGTATGCAAAACTACCGTATTGTTCGAGTCATCCTGAAAGATGCTGTCGGTTTCTGCACTTAACTCGGGCTGTAGGGGAGCTGCAGGGCTGGTAATCACAGGAATCGATTCGCAGACATCAGACGCGTCCGCCTGTCGCATTCAGAGGCCTGAACTCGGTCTGATACTCGAGCTGGGTTTAGGAAACTATTCGTTTTCTTTGAGTTATCTTCAGAGGTGCTGTTGATTAGCGCACGTAACTCGGGCTGTAGCAGAGCTACAGAGCTCGTACAGAAGACAATCCAGAAGCATCAGGGGGCGTTCGGCTGTTGCATCGAGAGGTCTGAAATCGCTTGGACTGAAAAACTATTCGTTCTCTGCAATTTATTTTCTACATTATATATAGTCAGGAAGCTCTGCGAGTCCCCCGGCGGTAAGAAAGGTTGACGGTTTACCGCCGGCGCCCAGTTCTCAGGAAGCTCTACGAGTCCCCCGGCGGTAAGAAAGGTTGACGGCTTACCGCCGGCGCCCAGTCTTCTGTACGAGCTCTGTAGCTCTCCTACAGCCCGCGTTACGTGCGTAAGTCGACCGCACCTCTGAAGATGGCTCGAACAATACGAATAGTTAGGCAGACCCAGCTCGAGTACCAGACCGAGCTCAGGGCTCTGAATGCGAAGGGCGGACGCGTCTGATGTCTCTGAATCGATTCCTGTGATTTCCAGCCCTGCATCTACCCTACAGCCCGAGTTAAGTGCAGAAAACCAGCACCTCCCAGGATGACTCGAACAATACGAAGAGGTGCGCGGACCCCGTTCCAGGCTCTGCATTCGACAGGCGCACACGCCTGATGTCTCAAAATGGATTTCTGACTACCAGCACTGTAGCCCCCCTACAACCCGAGTTGAGCGCAGAAAACCAACAGCACCTCCTAGGATGACTCGAACAATACGAACAGTTTCGCGTTTCTAGATCGAGCAGCAGACCGAGTTTAGATCTCTGGATTGAACAGGTTTCTGCAAGTATTAGCTCTGTAGTTGTCATATAGCTCGGGTTAAGTACAGAAAAGCGAGGGCAGACCGAGTTGAGACTGGGCGCCGGCGGTAAACCGTCAACCTTTGCTACCGCCGGGAGACTCGGAGAGCTTGCTCACAATATATAATGTCAAAAAAATTGCAGAGAACACATAGTTTCAGCCTAAGCGATTTCAGACCTTGCGATGCATCAGTCAAGCGTCCCTGATGTTAGATTGTCTTCTATACGAGCTCTGTAGCTCTCTTACAGCTACATGCGTAAACCGACAGCATCTCTCAAGATGACTCGAACAATACGAATAGTTCGGCAAACCTAGCTCGAGTATCAGACCGAGTTCAGGCCTCTGAATGCAATAATGGGACGCGTCTGATGTCTCTGAATCGATTTCTGTGATGGCCAGCCCTGCAGCTCCCCTGCCCGAGTTAAGTGCAGAAAACTGACAGCACCTCTCAGGATGACTCGAACAATACGAATAGTTTTGCAGATCTAGTTCGGGCAGCAGACCGGGTTCCGAGCTCTGGGTTTGACAGACCGACGCGCCTGATGTCTCCGAGTCGATTCCTGAGATTGGCAGCCCTGTAGCCCGCCTACAGCCTGAGTTAAGTACAGAAAAGAACAACACCTCTCAATATGACTCGAACAATACAAATATTGCGTGATTCTAGATCGGGCAGCAGACCGAGTTCAGAGCTCTGGATTCAACTGAAAACGCGACTGATATTCTGAATCGGTTTGTATCAGCTCTGTAGCTGTCGTATAGCTCGAGTTAAGTAGGAAAAACCGAGTGCCTGTCAAGATGACTCGAATAATGCGAATAGGTTTGCGGACCTAGCTCGGCGAGCAGACCGAGGTCAGATCTCTGGATGCAACAGGCGAACGCGCCTGATCATTCTGAATCGATAAGGTGTTGTTACCAGCTCTGTGGCTCTTCTATAGCTCAAGTTATCCTCAGAAAACCGCCACCGCGTGTCAAGATAACCCGAAACGGCCGATCCCGCCCGTGTGCTTTTTGGCAGTGATATCTACCCGATCGATCTGAGATCAAGATGGCGAGCGGGAATAAGATCGAACATCACGGGAAAAAATACTAGAGCTCTAACGAATGGTTGAATTTCGAGAACATAATTTTCAACTGAGCAAAAGTCAGCAAAAGTTCCGTCGAGATTTATCTTGCCAACTAGCTCTCCAGCGCCCCGGAATTACTCTTAAGCTTCCAGCAATAACTTGCTAAGGGAAGCTCTACGAGTTACCTTTGGATGGAACAGACGAACGCGTCTGATCATTCTGAATCCATGCGATGTGCTTACCAGCTCGTAGCTGTCCTGTATCAAGAGTTAAGTCCAACATGCGGACAACGCGTATGAAGATGACTCGAAACAGCGGGATCGAGCTAAGATCAAGATGGCGAGCAATAAGATCGAATACCACGGGAAAAATACTAGAGCTCAAACAAATTCGGAATGTCGAGAAGAAATTTTTCAACCGGCGAAAAGTCACCAAAAGGTCCGTCGATATTTTTCTTGCCAACTAGCTCTCCAGCGCCCCGGAATACCTCGTAGAGCTCTGGCATCGATGAGCTAGAGGAATTCCGGCGCGGGGTGGAGCTAGTTGGCCCACCCGGCCGGGGCGGACAATGTGACAACTTTTGGCTGGTTTTGCGAATATTTGAAAGATATTTGACCATTTATTTTGAGAAAGCAGATTTTTTGCACCTGTGGACGACTATGAGGGCCTCTGCGTCTTAATATGAGCTCTGTAGGTGCACTTTTACTATCAAAACACTTGGCGAAACCAACCTTATGTCGACCTGAAAAAAATCATGTTTTCTCTTTGTCGAGAAATGCTCGATTTGAAGACATCAGGCGCGTCCGCCTGTCGAATCGAGAGCTCGGAACTCGGTCTGCCGCCCGAACTAGGGCTGCAGGGCTGGTAATCACAGGAGTCGATTCGCAGACATCAGACGCGTTGGCCTGTCGCATTCAGAGGTCTGAACTCGGTTTGATACTCGAGCTGGGTTGCCAAACTATTCGTTTTGTTAGAGTGATCTTGAGAGGTGCTGTCGATTTACGCACGTAACTCGGGCTGTAGCAGAGCAACAGAGCTCGTAAAGAAGACAATCCAGAAGCATCGGGGCGTTCGGCTGTTGCATCGACAGATCTGAAATCGCTTGGGCTGAAAAACTATTGGTTCTCTGCATTTTTCCCACATGATATATTGTCAGGAAGCTCTACGAGTCCCCCGGCGGTAAGAAAGGTTGACGGTTTACTGCCGGCGCCCAGTTGGCCGACCCGGCCAGAAAGGACAAAGTGATAACTGTTGGGCGGTTTTGCGAAAAATTGAAGGATATTTGACAATTCATTTTGAGAAAGCAGATTTTGCGCACCTGTAGTGGGTTATGGCGCGTCCGCCAGTAAAATTTTCAGGTCTATAGGTGCATTATTACTATTGAAACATTTCGGGGGACCGACTTTGGATAAAAACAGAAAAACGTGATTTCTTGAGTTTCTCAGGTTTCGCTCTAGACGCTTTCTACCTCGTAGAGCTCTTCGTTATCGATGAGCTAGAGGAATTCGGGTGGGGGGTGGAGCTAGTTGGCCCACCCGGCCAGAAAGGGCAAAGTGGTAACTTTTGGTCGGTTTTGCCATAATTTGAAAGATATTTGACCATTCATTCTTAGAAAGCAGATTCTTCGCGCCTGTAGACGAATGTGAGGGCCTCTACGTCTCAATATGAGCTCTGTAGGCGCACATTTACTATCAAAACACTTGGAGCAACCAACTTCATATCGACATGACAAAAATAATTTTGTCTTTTCCGCGAAATGCTTCCAGAAGCTCTCTCTGTCGATTCTAAGCACTCTCACGCGTGGAAGGAGCTCTACGAGGTTCCCGGCGGTGACCAGGTGGACGGTTCACCGCCGGCGCCAGTTCATGCTTACCGAGGAGCGCCGTGTAAGAAAGGAGCTCTACGAGGGCCCCGGCGGTAACCTGGTTGACGGTTTACCGCCCGTTCCAAGTTGGCCCACCCGGCCGGGGCGGACAATGTGGTAACTTTTGGGTGATTTCGCGTATATTTGAAAGATATTCGACCATTTATTTTGAGGAAGCAGATTGTTCGCACCTGTGGACGATTATGAGGGCCTCTTCGTCTTAATATGAGCTCTCTAGGTGCACTTTTATTATGGAAACACTTGGCGAAACCAACTTTATGTCGACCTGAAAAGAATCATTTTTTTTTAAGAGTAATACTTCCCGAAGTCTTCCCTTTTGATGCTGAGCACTCTTTCGCGTGCAAGGAGCTCTGCGAGTTTCCCGGCGGTGACTAGGTTGACGGTTCACCGCCGGCGCCAGTTGAAAGGTCTGAAATCGCTTGGACTGAAAAACTATTGGTTCTCTGCAATTATTTTCGACATGATATATTGTCAGGAAGCTGTGCGAGTCCCCCGACGGTAAGAAAGGTTGACGGTTTACTGCCGGCGCCCAGTAATTCGTAGAGCTTCCCTTAGCAAGTTATTGCTGAAGCTTAAGAGTAATACCTCTTCGGCATCGATGAGCTAGAGGAATTCCGGCGCAGGGTGCTGCAGTAGTACTATCGAAACACTTGAGGGAACCGATTTTGCATGAAAACCGAAAAATCACGGGTTTTTCGATTTTTTTGGGCTCTCGCTTCAGAAGCTTCCTTTTTACGTGTTCGCAGGAGCGCTGTGCAAGAAAAGAGCTCTACGAGGTGCCCGGCGGTAACCTGGTTGACGGTTTACCGCCGGTTCCCATTCCGGGGCGCTGGAGAGCTAGTTGGCCAGAAAAATCTCGACAACCCTTTTGGTGACTTTTGGTCGGTTGAAAGTTTTGTTCTCGAAATTCAACAATTCGTTTTTGCTCTAGTATTTTTTTCCGTGATGTTCGATCTTATTCCTGCTCGCCGTCTTGATCTCAGCTCGATTGGGTACCTTTTATTGTCAAAAAGCAAGCAGGCGGGATCGGCCGTTTCGGGTCATCTTGACACGCGATGACGGTTTTCTGAACATAAATCGAGCTTTAGAACAGCTACAGAGCTGGTAAGCACAGCTAATCGATTCAGAATGATCAGGCGCGTTCGCTTGTTGAATCCAGAGGTCTGAACTCGGTCTGCTAGCCGAGACACTCTCGGTTTTCTGTACTTACCTCGAGCTATAGGACGGCGACAGAGCTGATACTTACAGAAACGGATTCAGAATCATCAGTCGTGCTTGTCTGTCGAATCCAGAGCTCTGAACCCGGTCTGCTGCCCGATCTAGAATCGCGAAACTATTCGTATTGTTCGAGTCGTCTTGAGAAGTGCTCTGGGTTTTCTGCACTCAGCTCGGGCTCAGGGGAGCTACAGTGCTGGTGGTCACAGGAATCGATTTGAAGACATCAGGCGCGTCCGCCTGTCGAATCTAGAGCTCGGAATTCGGTCTGCTCCCCGAACTAGGTCCGCAAATCTATTGTATTGTTCGAGTGATCTTGAGAGGTGCTGTCGGCTTTCTGCACTTAACTCGGCCTGTAGGGGGGCTGCAGGGTTGGTCATCACAGGAGTCGATTCGCAGACATCAGACGCGTCCGCCTGTCTCATTCAGAGGTTTGAAATCGGTTTGATACTCGAGAGCTGGGTTGCTAAACTATTCGTTTTGTTAGAGTCATCTTGAGAGGTGCTGTCGATTTACGCACGTAACTCGGGCTGTAGGAGAGCTACAGAGCTCGTAAAGAACGTCCAGAATCGGGGGCGTTCGGCTGTTGCATCGAGAGGTCTGAAATCGCTTGGGCTGAAAAACTATTCGTTCTCTGCAATTCTCTTCCCACATTATATATTGTCAGGAAGCTCTACGAGTCCCCCGGCGGTAAGAAAGGTTGACGGTTTACCGCCGGCGCCCAGTACCTCGTAGAGCTATTCGGCATCGATGAGCTAAGAGGAATTCCGGCGCGGGGTGCAGCTAGTTGGCTAAACCGACCAAAAGAGACAAAGTGATGACTTTGGGTCGGTTTTCTATCTTGGCGGAAAATTTTAAAATTGGTTTAGAGTATCGGGATTTTTCCCACCTGTAGTGGATTATCCCGCGTCTGCCAGTCAAATAATCATGTCCGTAGCTGCACTGTTAGTATTGAAAGACTTGCTGGAACCGTCGGCCGTTTCGAGTCATCTGAAATCGCGTTGACGGTTTTTTCTAGTTAACTGGAGGTAGGACAGCTACAGAGCTAGCCGATTCGGAGTGTTCGTCTGTTTCACTACGAGGGCCTCTGCGTCTCAATATGAAAAACACTTGGCGGAACTAACTCATGTCAACATGAAAAAAATGAATGTTGTTTTTTTTTTTCGAGAAATCCCTCGAGAAGCTCTCTCTTTCCACTCTGAGCACTATACGCGAGGGAGGAGCTCTACGAGGTTCCCGGCGTTGACCAGGTTGACGGTTTACCGCCGGCGCCAGTTGTCAGACCGGACCTTAAGAGACAACGTGGCGACTTTCGGTCGGTTTTTAATCTGTACGCAGAATTTGAAAATTAGTTTTGAGAGCTGGTATTTTTCCCACACGGGGGTGGCTCGTGGTCCGAGCACGGAGCTGATTGGGCAGAGTCATCATGGGGATGGCCGGCCATCGTGAGTCCGTGAACAGAGACTTCGGCGCGCCCCCGTTTTGGTTAGGTTTCGATCACTTGGACCTCTTCAGAGCAAACCTGAGGGCCTGGTCGGCCAGGACTGGTTATCGCATGGAGGTCCAAAGCAGCAAGGTTTTGGAGACGTTACCAGTTGACATTCAAGTGAAGTTTCGCCTCGTTCATGCTGCTCTGGGTGCCGAAGATGGAGTGGCCAAGTTGCTAGGGCACATCGAGTTTGAATGGCGAGGGGCCAGGTGATCGCGAGCGCGAAGCACAGAACCTCGTCCTTTTTGATTTTGCTATCAGGCGCAACGAGTCCATCACTGATTTCGTGTTCAGAAGGGACGGTCAGGTCACCGAGACGGAGACGTTCGGGCTCATTCTACCGGATCAGATCAAGGCCAGGTGCTTCGAGGAGGGCGGGCATCTTTCCCCGCAAAGCAAGATCCAGTTAGTCACGCTGTCGAACGGACTGAAGGACTTCGCCTCTATCGGACAGGCTTTGCTGCTCCTCGAGTGCGTGATAAGGGTATTCTCCCTGGTCCAGTGGCCTCCGGATCCAATACGTTTGTGACCGAGGAAGCTCACGAGGAGGTGCCGCCTCCCCAGCGCCTTGGGAAGCTGCAGCGACCTACTACGACGACGTCGACGACTCCTTCGAGCTGCCGGGCGAGGACGCGCAGGTCTTTCTGGAGGCGCTGGACACCCAGGATCTCACGGAGGACGAGCTCATGCCGGCACTCGCTGCAGTCATCGAAGAAAAATTGGGAAAGGAGAAACGACGTACGTGGTCGGAGGCACGCAAGATGAAGGCGTCTAGAAGGGTAGCTCGTGAATTCTTTGACCGCCGACGTGCCTCGAAGCCAGGTCTTCGTCGAATTACGTCCGCCGACCTGAAGAAGAAGACGAGGTGTGCTAACTGCGGAGATCGAGGCCACTGGGCGGAGGATAGCAGCAAGCCTTACCGTTCCAAAGCAGATCGACTCGCACAGGAGAAAGGCTCGACCGCGGCTACCAAGGGATCAAGCATTCACTTCACGTGCTACACTTTCGCTAATGACGACGACGACCCTTTTTTTCCTGGTGAAGGATTTCCCTTGTGGTGTGCAGGACCGTCGCTTCGGCATGACCAGGGTCAAGAAGGCGCCGGAGTCAGGGGTCGACCTGGGCGACGGGGCCAACTTCGGGAAGCAGATCGTGTCCGCGGCCGCCCTGGACAAGGTGCGAGTTGAGTTCCGGGTCGGCTCGGAGCTGGACGAACGCCACGACCTGCCGACCGTCTTCTCTTACTCTTTCGGGGCCGACCTCGACGAGCAGACGTTGGTGACTGTTTCCCTGGAGCAATGGGTCGGACTTACCAGGCAGGGCAACAGCGAGACGAAGGCCATTACGCCCAAGAACATGGAGGACCACGCCCTGGTGGACACCGCGGCTGGGCAGGCCCTGATCGGACAACCTGACGTGAAGGTGCTGAAGCGGGCTTTCAGACGTCGAGGGTATCACGTGCACGTCGACTGGACGCCCATCGTGGGTAAGACGGCTACGAGCATTGGTGACAAGTCGACGCCTATTGGACGCTGTTGGGTTCCCTGCTCCATCGCTGGCCATGGCTTCATCGAGTTCCTGATCCTGGATCACCAGTGCCCTCCGCTGTTACCTGCCCGCTTTTTGGAAATGATCGGATCGATGATCGACCTTGCGCGCAACGAGATGACGGTGAACGACTGCGGCATGAAGGTGAGAAGGTCACTGCTACGTCATCCTTCCGGTCATCGCTCGGTGCAGCTCATCAGTCTTTCCTCTTGCTTCCTGCTCTCTCCATCTGAGGCTTCCGGGATTCCCAGGACCGGACGGGGGGGTCACTCCAGGGGTTCGAGGGGCAGCGGGTCCGTAGCCAGTCCTGCTCAGTCCCAGGCAGCGTCGAGGAAATCCGAGAGACACGGTGGCGCCTGCACCTGGGATGAAGCCCTCGTGAAAGGGATATCTCAAGCAGGGCGCTCTGCCGAGGGCTCGGAGGCCGCGTGCCCTGAACTCAATCGACGAGTCGGACAGCGAGAAGGGCAGGGATCAGTCGTGGGAGGCCTTGTCAGAGGTCAATCTGGAGGGGGAGAAGATGACGGAGGTCGAGATCGAGTGCTTCTAAAACGGCCAGCTGAAGCTCCGCCGAGGCCAGTATCGCTGGCGCCACTTCTTTCTGAGGCTCGCGAGGCTGGAGTTTGTCGCTCTGGCGATGCGGCACCTGTGCCAGACCCTTCCGAGCGAGTTTTGCCAGACGTTCAACCCAGACGACTCCGATCATCTGCCGTGGGCTACCAATGACGGATCGAACGCCACGTCGGTGTACACCCACTGCCGGAAGTGTACGAGGCGGATCTTCATCCGCGACAAGACGGCCGAGGAGATCTTCGAGACTCAGAACAGGAAGTTGGAGAAGGAGGCCGGGAAGCTGAACCGTGAGGGTCAGAGGGGACAGGCGGCGAAGATGCGAGTGGCAAGCCTCCTCCGATGCCGCCAGGCCCATGGACGCCGGGGCCAGCGCCGCAGCCTGCTCGCCGGATTCTGACCCGCAAGGGCCCGTCCGCGGTAGTCTCGGCAGCCGGGATCCCGCCGTGCCCGCAGGTCCTCTACATGCTCGAGGAGGAGGGCTACGTGCCCTACAAGCAGCCGCCGCTTCAGAAAACGTCGTACGGGACGACGCCCAAGCCTCCTGGGGCGTCCGCGTCGAAGCCCATGACGACGACGCAGATGCAGACTGCCCTGTCGGACATGAAGATCTGCATCGACACCCAGGCGCGCTCGATCGAGTGGGCATGGAAGACAGTGCAGGATTTCGTCAACCAGGAGCGCGAGCTGCGAGCAACCCAGCCGCCGCCGACGATGAGCCAGGAGGACATGCAGACGGTCGCCGCGATGATGGTCACCTACTTCCAGCAGGCTTCGAGCGGGAGCGGCTCGCAGGCGGGCTCGCGCTAGGAGGTGCGAGCAGCCGCCTGGGTGACAGCTTCCCCGGAAAATCTCTAATCTGTTTCTTCGGGACATCCGGATTTGCCACAATCGTTCCTGTCGAGCCGGAGCTCGGTTCGGTAAGGGCCGAGTTAGGGCCATCTGGGATCCTGGGGGCCGACGAATCCTGGATTCCAGGGACCTCGGCCCCAAGCTGGGCTGGGAAAGCTGCGAACACGCGGGTTCTGGGTACTCGGTTATATCCGTGGCGCAGGCCATGGGGAAGGTCGGGGGACGAGCCCCTCCCACTCTTGTGCCGGCCGGGGTCCGCTGGGTAGAGGTAGCCAGCAGCGACGGTCGAGTGTTTTTGAGCCGGCCCTGGGCCGCCGCTGCCAGTGCGGACCTTTCCGCCGCCCTCGCCCGATCGAGTCAAGCTCAGGTGCTTCGGAAGACTGGAGACCCTAAGGTTACAGTGTGGAGGGGGGCGAGCTCAGGAGGAGGGGAGAAGGAGGTCCTGGACCCAGGAGGGCCCGCCTATATCTTGGAAGATCGCTTCGCGGCCGCCGCCCTAGATGGTGCCGTCCCTAGTGAGCTCTGCGGCCCCTCAGTGCCGCGAGACGTGCGTCAGGGAGCTGCCCGGGTCTTAGGGGGCGTCGGCCTCAGAGCTGGCCGGAGGCTTAGACGCCGGGAGCTGCAGCGGGCCGAGGCTCGTCGGGGGCTCTAGCGATGGAGGTGTTCTCTCGGCCCCGGGTGACGGCGGAGCTCCAGCGGAGGGGTTATCCCGTTTCCCCGGCCTACGACATCATCGTTGGAAAAGGACCTCGCTGCGCCTGCCGGCCGCAAGGACTTGGGGCAGCGGATTGCCCAGGATGAGCCCCTCGTCATCATCGTGAGTCCAGTCTGTAAGGCGTTCAGCGTTTCTCGGATCCCCTTTGAATCAGGAGGCTCTCGTCAGTGAAGAACAGAAAGGGATTGAGTAAATGCACCTGTGCGCGCTGATCGCGCGGCATCAGATCTCTCGGGGAAGGTTCTTCTTGTTTGAGCAGGCTGATCGTGCTAGCTCCCTGGGGCTCGAGGAGTATCGAGCTATCATGGAGGCTCCAGGAGTCCTTGTTGCTCAGACGGACCAGTGCGAGTTCGGGGTCAGCGTTTCTCCAGATGGTCAGTTGTCCAGGAAGCGGACCGTGCTCGTCGCCAATTCTCAGTTGCTCCTCTCAAGATGTGTCAGGGAGTGTTCGGGATCCCATCCTCACCCTCCCTTGGAGGGGGGGCGCAGGACCAGTCGAGCTGAACGATATCCGGATCAACCGATTGAGGCCCTCGTTGCTGGAGTTGAGGACGCCGGTTGGTGGTTTCACCATTCTGCGAGCTCGCACTTTGTCGAGCCCTTTGACGACGTTGAATTTGAGGTCCCATCTTTCCCCTCGAGGGCCACCGAGCCCGAGGGCGATGAGTCGGACGAGGATGTGCCAGAGACTCTCGTGCCAGATCCCTCTCGCCCCCGGGGTACCCCAGTGGCCGAGAAAGCCGACGGGGAACTCGCCCCCGAGCTTCAGAAGGAGGTCCTTCTTTTACACGTCAACCTCGGCCACCCTAACAGAGCCGACTTTTTGAGGACCCTCCGGGTGGCGCGTGCCGGGGAGGACGTTTTGAACTGAGTCAAGGACCACTTTAGATGTGCTGCGTGTGACGCTCACGCGCGCCCTAGTTGGTGGAGATATGCTCACATTCCCAGGACCTACGAGTTTAACCACGATGTCGGGGTCGACTTGTTCTAGCTTGAACTGAATGGATCGAGCGTTCCAGTGTTGAACGTGGTTGACCATGGGACGTCATTCCAGCAATCCTGTCTTCTGCCAAATGGTACATCCCTCGTCACTTGGAGGGCCTTGTCGCAGTGGTGGATCAGGGCTTTCGGCACACCAGACGTGATCAGTCTGATGGGGGTGGGGAGTTCGAGCGCGAATTCAGCCGTGTCTGCGAGCACTGCGGGATCTTCCTGCATCTCGTTCCAGCGAACAGTCCGCACTGGAGTGGGATATGCGAGAGGCACGGAGGGATTTTGAAGGATGTGATTTCTAAGGCCGCCATGTCCCTGAACCCCCCCACGGCCGTGGTGGTAGAGCAAATCATCTGTGAGTGTGTGGCGGCAAAGAATCGGACCCTTCAGCGCGGAGGGCACAGCCCGACCCAACTTGTTTTCGGGTGCAATCTTCGGGTTCCACGTTCGCTCCTCAGCGACGATGCTCTGGACTTAGTTGGGTGCGAAGATGTACTGCGTAACGGCCCGGATGCCGATTCTGCCTCCGCCGAGTTTGCCAGGAGCCACCGAGTCCGAGAAAAGGCCAAGAAGGCTCTGGCCAGTCTCGATGCCAGGTCACGGCTGTCTGAGGCGCTCGTAGGCACGCCGATCGAGTGTTTAAGCCCGGCGAGTGGGTATGCGTCTGCCGCAGAGTGACGTCCTCGAAGCGTTCCCATTCTCTCCAAAGGGATCGGTCGACAGGGCCCGGTGTCGTTGGGCATCAGACGGGCTCGACGGTCTGGGTCGCCATGAGGACGCGGCTCTTGACATGTTCCGAGGAGCAGGGCAGGACGGCGACTCGTCAGGAGGCTTTAGGGGCTGAGCTTTTGGACACCGAAAGTTTCGACACTCTCCGAGAAGAGGTGCGGGCCCCCGTTAGAAGGGTTGGGGCGGTGGACGTGGCCTCCGAGGGGCCTCCGCCTCCGGAGGCATGGGGCGCACCCGACCGGGAGAGGTCCTCTCTCCGGCCGCGAGGACCCTGGACGTTGGTTCCGCGTCTCCTTCGGACCCCTCTGGTGAGACCTCTCCACGATCGGCCAGGCATCTCTCGAGCCAGGCCGAAACGGTCATCCCTCCCTCGTCCGTTCCACCACCTCTCCCCTCCCCCTCTGCTGACAGCTTCGGTCGAGCCGGCTCTGCGCCTTCTGCCGGGCCGTCAGGGCCTCCCTCGGTAGCCCCGGGGCCGGCTGCTGAGCCCTCGGCACCGCCAAGGTCGGACTCCGCGGCACGCCCAGCCGAGCCGGTGGCCGAGCGCCAAGTTCGTCCCCGCCGCACCCCGACGGAGCCCCTTCCAGGAGGTCCTCGTGTTGCTCGTTTGGCCAGCGAAATCGGGGGCGGGCCCCTTGAGGCCAGGGCGCTGCCGAGACCCTGGCGGGGCCCGGTCGCGAACGCTCTCCCCGGGGCCGTGCCTCTCGACCCCTGGGGGTCCGGGACCTGTCGCATCCGCGGGCTTCCAGGGTTGTGTCCGTTCCGGTCCCTGTCGCTCCTCGGGTCCTGGGCGACGGCGACGCTGGCGGTGATCCGGGCCTCGCCCAGTCTGAACCCCAGGCAAGTCAGCCGAGCGGTGCTGAGGTCGTCTGGAAGAACCTCTCCCCGGCCGAGCGCCAGCAGTTCATGGTTTCCGACATGGCCGAGTGGGAAGCTATTTTGGGCTCCAGGGTCGTCCGGGTTCTTTCGGCCGAGGAATCCCGCTTGGCTCGTCGCCGGTTCCCGGACCGCCTTCTTTCATCTCGGATGGTCTCGGATGGGCGTGGGCCCCCCCCCGAAAGCCAGGAGCCGGTGGTGTGTGCATGGCCATCAAGTTCCGGACTCCGAGTTCCTCTCAGTGTATGTTCCTATGCCGCAGTCCGAATCAATAATGACAGTTCTCCAGATCATCGCATCCATGGGATGGCGATTGCACGTTGCCGATGCTAACCATGCGTTCTGCCAGAGCGACCGGTTAAACATACCCAAGGGGGCCATTTTCGTGGGGCCCTGCCGGGGCTTGGAGTTGGGGGGGGAACCGCTTATCGCACTTATTGCACCCGTGTGCGGGTTAAATGATGCCCCCCTTGTCTGGCACCGTACACTGACGGAGTGGCTCGCGTCCCGAGGTTTCACCAAGAGCCTCCTGGGGCCATGTCTCTGGCTTAAGCGCAACTCCCTCGGCAGGCTCGAGAGCTTAGCTCTTATTGAAGCCGATGATCTGATCATCTCAGGGAAGGATAAGGTGGTCTCGGAACTCCGCGAAGACATATGCAAGCGATTTCATTTCGGGAAATGGAAAGAGCATGAATCGGAGTATGCGGGGCGCCGGGTAATTCAGTTTGGCGACAAGATAACCGTGTATTAGGAGAAATATATTCGGGAACAGTTGTCCAATGTGCATCTCGACAGGTGTAGGCGGGCTGAGGAGGTCTCGCCCTTGACCAGAGAAGAAGTCTCCACCTGCCGTACGGTGGTGGCCCAGGTTCAATGGCTTGCAAGAGATAGCCGGCCAAACGTTGCCGGCAGTGCCTCGCTTCTTGCTGCGGCCCTTTCCTCCCCGTGTGTCGCCGACGCCGTGGCTCTCGTCAAGTTTGTCAGTTTTTGAAATCTTCGTGTGCTCAGAAGATCACCCTGTGGGCCCTGGATTCTCTCTCCCTGTGTTTTGTGACCGCAAGTGACTCCGGGGGTCCTGGGGCCGCTCGTCGGGGGGGGGGCTCAGGGCGGCTGGTTGGTGATGGCCGCGGACGGGGCCATTCGGAGAAATCGCTGGGCCCGGGTCAGTGTGGAGATCCCAGAGGAAAGGAGGGCCGTGGCCAGTACGGCTGCAGCTGAGACTTCAGCGCTGTCCGCCGCGACAGCAGAAGCACAGTTGCTCCATATTCTTTGGCGAGATGCCGTTTTTGGAGACGCGGCCCGCCCCGACTGGTTTAATAGTATCGCTCTCTTCATTGTCGTGCTGGCTCGCGAGTGCGAGTTGAGTGAAGCTGCGTCCAGCCTCTCGATTGTGGATGCGAAATCAGTGGTTGACACGCTCTCGCGCAACAGCGCGGGTTGGAAGGCTGACCGCCGAAATGCTATTGAGCGAGCGGTGGTGCGAGACTCGCTCGCTGCCATCGGGTCCCAGGTTCGTTGGATGCCGCGCGGCCGGATGCCGGCCGACCCCCTTACGAAGCTTGACCCCTCGCGGGGGAACTCGGCCCTCCGCGATCTTTTATGCAGCGGTTCCCTCGCTCTAGTTGACGAGGGGGCCATCTCGACGAGAGGTCTCTCGACCCCTTTTTCAAGAGCCGCTCCAGGAGGGCGACCGGTCGTTTTCTTGAAGAGACGGCTAAGGCGGAGGAGACAGAGAGGAGCGAGACTCGTACTAAGGTCCCTAAGGGCAGCCCAGAGGAGGGGGAGGAGGAAGCAGAGGAAATTCCCAGAGGTAAGAGAGGTAGAGGAGGAAAAGGAGGAGGATGAGGAGGATGAGGAGGAGGAGGAGGAGGCGCCAGATCGCGCCGCTGCCGGACGCCCCGGCCTATGTGGCCGTCGAGGCCGAAGGGGGAGGAGGAGGAGGGGCCGAGCCGCAGATGGGCCCGCGCCAGATCGCGCCACTGCCGGACGCCCCGGCTTATGTGGCCGTCAAGGCTGGAGAAGGAGGATGAGGAGGAGGAGGAGCTCGCCCTGTCTCGTGAGGGGTGGGGCCGTGTCTCGGCGTCGATCCCGTGAGAATTGGACCCGTTGTTATGAGAAATCCCTCGGGGCCCCCTCCCATGGTTCCTCGGGGTCCCTCGTCCTTTCTCAGCCTCCCTCCCTCCGTGATCGAGCCTAGGAGTGTAGGTCCCTTTTCCCGTTCGTTCCATAGCACTTTTGGGCACGAGATATGTTGTGCGCGCCTTGGTCAAAAGAGCGCCTCGCTCGCCCCCAGAGCCCTGCCCGTCCGTGATCCTAACAGCTTGGGACGCAGCATTCATCCCGAACGTATGAAGCCGGGGCTATCGCCAAAGTCATCCTCGAAGACATGAGATGTAGGAAAGGTTACCTTAAGAACATGCCTGCTGAAATTGATCTTTCCGTTTGAGACACCTTCGGGACATGGGCGGGATCACGGCAGCCCGACAGGCAGAAACGCGGCAGAACGCGCGAGAGCAGGGCAGAACACAAAGGAGCACGGCAAAACACAGGAACACGGCATAACCCAAACGACACACGGGAGCACGGCTGAACAAACAGGAGCGCAGCAAAACGCACAGCAGCACGGCAAAACACACATGAACACGAGGATCTCGGCAGAACACACAGAATACATAGGAGCACGGCATAACACAGGAACACGGCAGAACACGTAGGTGCATGGCTGAGTACACAGAACACAGAGGAGCATGGCATACTACACAGGAGCACCGCAGAACACGCAGGAGCAAGTCAGAACACGGGAGCATGAGGAGCACGGCTGAGCACGGCAGAACAAGCAGGAACGCGGCCGAGCACGGAGGAGCATGGCAGAACACACAGGAGCACGGCATAACACACAAAGCACATACGAACATGGCAAAAACGAACAGGAGCGCAGCAGACCATACAGGACAACAGCAGAACACACAGGAACACGGCGGAACACAAGGAGCTCGGCAGGACACACAAGCACACGGCAGCTCAGCAAAACAAACATCAACACGGCAGAACACACAGGAGCACGGCAGAACACGCAGGAGCACGGCAGAACACATAAGAGCACGGCTGAGCAGGACCATGGCAGAATACACAGGAGTACGGCAGACCAACAAAAGAGCATATTTCACATACCTAGTGGACAGCAGCGACGCTTCCCGTTTGTGTCGGGTCAGCTCCGACATGTGGGCGCACTGTCCTCGAGCGGGCATTTTTTCCTACGCCGAAGGGGACTTAATTTCTTATTGAACGCGAGTCCGCCGGCCCGTTTCAGCATGGCGCCCCGGGGAACGTTATCTACCAGAAGAGGGCCTTGCCCCGAGCCGTTTCCGGAAAAACCAGCAGTACGGCAACAGGCAGGCAAAGACCAGCT
>CAUYUJ010009424.1:484154-489009 GCA_963575745.1 Prorocentrum cordatum | reverse complement strand
GCACATGCTGTCTACACCGAATTACCAAAAAAGATGTTCTTTTTTCGTTTGGTTTCAATCCGGATGTGTTCGGTGTTTCAGAATGGTGTTACCGCTGCAGCGTGGGCCTCATGTTCGGTCGGCGCTACGTTCCCTTCGTTCAGAATGGCGCTCTCGCCCCAGCGCGGGCCAATTTTCTGGATCTCAGTCCTTTTTCATCGCTGGCGCCGCCCTCATTTCCCCTCCTCCGCCTTCCCCTGGTCCTCGTGCTCCTCCCACTCCTTCCACTCCAGATCCTGCTGCTGCTGCTGTTCGTCCTCGTCATCGTCCTTCATCATTCCTCATCCTCCTTTTCATCTTGCTCATCCTCCTGCTCACCCGCCACCTCCTCCTATGTACGCAGCTCCCCTTGTCCGATTGCGCATAGCACGACGGGGTCTTCTTGCTGGAGTTCCAGGTTGGCAGGCTTGAGCCTCCAGCTCCAGAGGCTGAAGGCCTTTGGGTTCGCCGACTTCGGAGCGGCGCACCTTCTGCCCATGAGTGAAAAGCATGTGTCCCCAGATAATCAGCGGGGGAAAAAACAAACAAACAAACAAAAACAACAACAAAAAACGTCCTCGCAAGGGATGGGAGGGAGGGATAGGACGTCAGACATGGCGCGAGCGAACCTCTCCTCCTCCCCCTCCTCCTCCTCCTCCTCCCCTCCTCCTCCTCCCCGCCTCCTCCTCCTCATCCTCGCTCCTCTCGCCTCCAACCTCCTCCTCCTCCTCCTCCACCTCCTCCTCCACCTCCTCCTCCTCCACCTCCTCCTCCTCCTCCTCCTCCTCCTCCTCCTCCTCCTCCTCCTCCTCCTCCCCTCCTTCCTCCTCCTCCTCCTCCTCCTCCACCTCCTCCTCCTCCTCCTCCTCCTCCTCCTCCTCCACCTCCTCCTCCTCCTCCTCCTCCTCCTCCTCCTCCTCCTCCTCCTCCTCCTCCTACCTCCTCCTCCTCCTCCTCTCCTCCTCCTCCTCCTCCTCCTCCTCCTCCTCCTCCTCCTCCTCCTCCTCCTCCTCCTCCTCCTCCTCCTCCTCCTCCACCTCCTCCTCCTCCTCCGTCCCCCTCCCCCTCCTTCGCCCTACCCCTCCCCCTTCTCCCCTCCAACTCCATCCTCAACTCCCCTCGCTCAATCACACCCTCCTCCCTCCTCCTCCTCCCCCTCCTCGCTTGACTCCCCTCGCCCATCGGCCCCGCAGGCGCACACCATGGGGTCCTTGGCTCACGGGCGCGTGGCTCCTCCTCCCCCTCCTCGCTTGACTCCCCTCGCCCATCGGCCCCGCAGGCGCACACCATGGGGTCCTTGGCTCACGGGCGCGTGGCTCCTGGGCGCGTGGGCGCCAGGTTTCGGTCGGGCACGTTCCCCCTGCAGGCGGATCCTGGACGCCAAGTGAAGAGTGCTCCCAAAAAGATGCACAAACACGGCCAAAAAACACGCCCAATAAAAAACCGCCCCCATACGAGTTTTGGACTATGTCTGGACATGCCTCCTGTAAGAGGGACATGCCCGACTCGACGCCAGGTCCACGGATCGGGGAAGCCCCACCCTTTGGACGCCCGAAAAATGGGCACGGAAAGAATGGGTACAATGCCCAACAACAATTGTTGTCCCAAACCAACGGCGGCCGCTGTTGGGTGGGTGGCCTTCTGTCTCGAATGGGCACAGGCCGCGGCGGCGTGGACAGCGAATCCTGTCCAACATGAACAGGAACTGCCGTTGGGCATCGTACCCATTCTTTCCGTACCCACTTAGGGCGCCCAGACCCCCCCCCGAAACAGGAGGCCAGGGCCGCCGGAGCTGGCGGGGGCGCCCGCGGGCTCTGTGCAGGTAAAACCGCCCGCAGCGTGGCCGGTCCGCACGCCGGCGTCCATGCTTGCGTTTTTCATCGGTCCTCCGCCTCTCCATCCCCATCTCCCCCCCCCCCACCCCTTCCACTTAGACCTGCTCCTCCCCCTTCTGACCCCATCCTCAACCCTACTATCTGTCACTCCTGAACCCTCCTCCTCCTCCTCCTCCTCCTCCTCTTCCTCCTAATCCTCCTAATCCTCCTCCTCCTCCTCCTCGCCACCCCTGGCTACGCCACCTTCAGTCGCCTGCGCCTGTCAGAAGCAAGAAAGGGCTACGGAGTTTACAAACGATCTCCGAAGGCGAGCACTCATGGCCCCCCGCTTGTGCGCACCTGCGCTCCGCGCTCCTTCCTGGGAGTTTGTCCTGGCGGGCATCAGCTCTGAACGGAGGCGTGTGGTGCCTACTGGTGACTCCGCGGCCAACCCCCTCCTCCTCCTCATGCAAGGTGCGCGCGGAGGGGAGGACGAGGGCGCTTGGAGGAGGGAGGGAGGAGCGAGGGAGGAGGGGAGGGGAAAGAGGAAGAGGGAGGAGGGAGGAAATCGGAGGAAAGAGGGCAGGAGGAAGGAAGGGAAGGGTTGGAGGGGTAGGAGGGACAAGATCCTGGATCGCGCGCAGGTCCGTCAGCTTGAAGACATGCTTCCCGATCTGGGCCACTTCCTCGACCTCCTCGATCTTCGCGCCCTTGTCGAAAGTGATCTCGTAGCGGTGGTTGCACGTGTTGAACTGCTTGTTGGCGACGCGCAGGCTGCCCCCCGAGAAGGTGAAGCACTTGCCCTGTTCATCCTCTTCCCCCTCCTTCTCCTCTTCACTCCACCTCCTCCTCCTCCTCTTTCTTCACCTCCTCCGTCTCCTCCTGATCAACATCAGCAGCAGCAGCAGCAGCATCGTCATCGGCTTCATCATCATCGTCATCATCATCACCATCATCATCATCATCATCCTCATCATCATCAGCATCTGAATCATCATCCTCAGCATCATCATGATCATCATCATCCTGATCATCATCATCACCACCATCATCATCATTCGCAGCATTAGCATCAGCATCACAATCATCATAATCACCATCAGCATCATCATCATCATCGTCATCATCAGTATCAGCCGCATCATCATCAGCAGCAGCATCAGCATCATCATCAGCAGCATCATCACCATCATCATCAGCAGCATCATCATCGTCCTCAGCATCAGCATCAGCAACAGCAGCATCATCAGCATCACGATCACCATGAACAAACCACATCGAAATCAGCAGCAGATGCATCATCATCATCGTCAGAATCGTCATCAACATCAGCATCGTCATCGACAATACCATCAGCAGCATCAGCATCAGCATCATCAGCGACGGCAGCATCATCATTAACTGTCAACAGTATAATCGCCCGATGAGCCAGCAGCATCGGCATCGTCATCCTCGTCAGCATCGTCATCATCGCCATCAACATCACTACCATCATCCGCAGCAGCAGCAGAATCGGCGCCGTTAGCATCCCCATCACGAGCGGCATCAGTCCATCATCACCAACATGACCGTCATCAGCATCATCAGCACCATCAGACTCGGAATCGTCATCAACAGCAGCACCAGCATCATCATCGACATCATCATCAGCATCAGCAGCATACTCAGAATCATCACCATCATCAGCATCATCATCGGCCCCCTCATCATCAGCAGAATCAGCAGCATCAGCATCAGCTTCATCTGCATCATCAGCATCAACATCATCAGCACCATCATCGTCATCAGCATCATCATCAGCCGCAACATCGTCATCGCATCACATTCGGCGTCGTCACCGTCGCCGTCGTCGTGGTTGTCATAATCAGCATCGGTATACCCATCGTCCTGATCATCAGCGCCGTCAGTATCATCCCCGTCATCAGTGCCCTCATCTGTGTCAGCATCGTCATCATCATCAACATCAGCAGCAGCAGCAGCATCATCAGCATCACCATCATCATGGACAAACCACATCGAAATCAGCAGCAGCTGCACCATGATGATCGTCATAGTCTGCATCGTCATCAGCATGACCATCAGCAGCATCAGCATCAGCATCATCAGCGACGGCATCGTCATCATTAAATATCAACAGCATAATCGTCAGATGTGCCAGCAGCATCGGCATCGTCATCCTCGTCAGCATCGTCGCCATCACCATCAACATCACCACGCTCGCCCGCAGCAGCAGCAGCAGCATCGGCGCCGTTAGCATCCTCATCACGAGCAGCATCAGTCCACCATCACCACCATGGCCGTAATCAGCATCATCAGCATAATCAGACTCGACGTCGTCACCATCAGCAGCACCAGCATCCCCATCATCATCATCATCATCATCATCATCATCATCATCATCATCATCATCATCCTCATCAACAACAACATCAGCATCAGCATCAGCATCATAAGCATCCACGCCCTCCACACTATCAGCAATATCATCATCAACCGCATCAGCATCATCATGTACCTGCGTCACCATCGTCAACGGCAGTCGTATCACAATCGTCGTCGTCGGCGTCATCATGCATCAACATCATCGTCAGCGACGTCAACCTCGTTATCATCATATGCGGCCTCATCATGAGCAGCAGCACCTGAATCGCCCGCATCGAAAGCAGAAAAAAACAACATCCGCATCACCGCCACCAGCGTCATCATTAGCAGCCACATACCCATCGCCGCCAGCATAATCATCATCACCATCATCATCATCAGCAGCATCATCAGCAACATAATCATGATCAGCAGCATCAACATCAGCAACAGCAGGATCGTCCGCATCATATTGAGCATCCTACGCAGCGTCGTCATCATCGTCATCATCAATCATCACCAATGAACACCTCACAATCTGCTCCACCGGCCCCCCCCTTCTTATCCTGCCCATTGCCTTGTCCAACTTGCTGTGGAACTGGTCGACGGCGTCGTTGAAGAAACTCGCGCGGATCTCGCCCCCCTCCGCGTCGAGCAGTTCC
>CAUYUJ010009424.1:474154-481654 GCA_963575745.1 Prorocentrum cordatum | reverse complement strand
ATATGTAAGCGAGACAGCGGCACGGGAGGGACAAGAAGCTGAACGTTCTCAAACATGCGTGGGCCTCCTGGGGCGCTCTCGTCGCCGCTGCTGGATCCGCCCCGACACTTTGGCAAGCTTGCGCCCCTGCGGCGGGTGCGGGAAAGAAAAAGAAGAGACGAACTAACACGCTGGCTGCTGGGAGGGAGGGAGAGGATGAGGAGGAGGAGGAGGAGGAGGACGAGGAGGAGGAGTACGAGGAGAAGGAGGAGGAGGCGGAGGACGGGGAAGAGGAGGAGGACGTGGAGGAGGAGGAGGAGGAGGACGCACAATTGAGTAGTAAAGGAATCAGCGCACTGCGCCGGGGCCGCGTACGGCAGACCACGGGCCACGGACCACTGGCAGGCACGGAGCTCAGGGAAAACAAAAAGAGAGAGAAGAGAGGAGAAACTGTACGAAGAGAGAGGGTGAAATGTTAGAAAAGAAAAAAAACCATATAGCACGTTATACGCCATGCTATCACGTGCTATAGATACCGGCGTGCATATATGCGTGTGTGTGCGTGCGAATATATATATATATATATATATATACACATATATACATACATATATATATATACATATATCTATATATATCTATATTGATATATATATATATACAAGTGGCACGTGTGTGCCCAGGCTCATACAACAAGCTGAAGGGGCGTTTGAAGCAGGAGTGACATGCAACAGCGAAGTCGCACTCGAGCGCAAGTGGGGTTGCCACACCTTGCGATGTGTGTACCAGGGCCCCCCAGGAAGCCTCAGGAGGCCCGACTTGGATACCAGAAGAGGCTCCAGGAGGCCCCAGGATTGTGAGTGTTGTGTGTGTGTGATGTGTGCTTTGTGTGGTGCGTGCTTTTTGTGTGTTGTCGGTGTTGTGTGTGTGTGTATGTTATGTTTGTCTAGCGTGTGATGTGTTGGGCGTGATTTGTGTCTCTGTGTGTGCATGTAGTTCTGAAGCCCCAGGAGGCCCCAGGAGGCCCCAGGCGGCCTCAGCAGGCCCAGGAGAACTCCAGGAGGCTCCGAGGCGGGGTCTGGGGTACCAGAAGGTCCAGAAAGCCCCAGGAGGCCCCAGGAGGTTCCAGGAGGCCCCCAGGAGGCTCCGAGGAGGGGTCTGGGGCTCGATTTTGGGAGGATGTCTCAGGCGAAACCGCCATTCTCTGAGAATCGGGGTCAAAATTATTGAAATTACCATGTGTTTTTGAAGGTTTTATGTTAAAATGTTGAAATTCCTATGTGTTTTTGGACCTCTCCTTCACGATCTGCGTGAGGGGTGCCACCGATTTTCAGAATTTCGAGGATGTCCCGAGCGAAACGGCCGGGAAAATCGAAGACGCACGCACGCACGGACGCACGGACGCATTAATCCCCTCTGAGCTCTACTCCCTCGGAGAGGTGCGTATGAGAATATATATACATATATATATATATATATATATATATATATACATATTCCCCAAATCAGAGCTTGCCTTTGTGGGGGTCCTAGCGGATTCATATGGTTTGGTTAGGTTTGCCGCCGATTTTCGCCGCACGCCCGGGTGCCCGGGTGCCCGGGGGTGCCCGGGTGTCCGGGTGCCCGGGTGCCCGGGGGTGCCCGGGGGTGCCCGGGTGCCCGGGGGTGCCCTATAGCCCTATAGCCATGTAGCCCTATAGGCCTATAGCCCAATAGCCCTATAGCCCTATAGCCCATATAGCCATATAGCCCAATAGCCCATATAGCGCCCAAGAGCCCATATAGCCTTGTAGCCCTACAGCCATAAAAAGACTATGATTGGGGTTTTTCTCCGGTATCATACATATATATATACATACATACATACATACATACATACATACATACATACATACATATATATGTGTGTACGTACTAGAACAATCGCGGGCACTTCGCGCGCGCTCAAGTTCTAGCTAGGCTTGATCGGACAACTCATGAAACATCATTTTGGTCGCTTCTTGCGTCCAGGGACTCCCTTGGAGGCCCTTCGCAAGCCTCGGAATCGTATAGAAGGGGAAGTGCGGAAACGCAGAAATCATTAATTTCCTTTAGGTAATCAACGATTTGGGGCCCTCAGAGGCTGCCTTTTTGGGGGGAGGTGAGGGGATCTGAATTGTGGTCGGTTGTGAAAGAGTAGACTGGGAGCAAACTTGAAAAAAAGGAATTGTAGGATTTCCATGTGTTTACAATTCCTCGGCGCTGTTCGGCGCTGTTTTTTGTTTGTGCCTCGCGGGTTTTGCTAGCCGGGGCCCTCAGGGGTGTGGGATCTTCTGGACCCCCTGGGGATTCTGGAGGCCTCCTAGAGGCCTGGAGAGCTGTCGGAAGGGTGTCTCGGGCTGCGCGGGAGCGTGTTGGGCCGTTCTTTACGTTCTGGGGGCTCCTTGGGGTCGTCTTGGGCTGCGCTTGGGCGTCTTGGGGGCCCCCCGGGAAGCCGGGAGGCGCGGCCGGATGTCAGGGGATGTGTGGGATCTCCGAGTCGGTGTCCCACTGTGAACAAAAAAAATCTGGGAATTCTCATTTTTCTCAAAAATCCTCGATCTTCAGGGGTTGGAAGCGGGAAAACGTGAAAGGCGAAAAACATTAGAAAAACCATGAGAAATCAACGATTTGACCCTCTTTGGGCTCTCGGGACGGCTCTCGCAGCTCTCTTGGGCTGTTCTTGGAGCCTCGTCGACGTCTTGTTGGGGCCTCTCAGGGATCGGGGGTGTGTTGGGGGCCTCTGGGGAGTCCTGGAGACCTCTCGGAGGTCTCAGGAAGCCTCCTGCTCCCGCTCTTGGGCCCATTTTGGGCCTGTTCTGGGGTGGTCTGGTGCTGTCCTGGGTGCCTCTTCGGCAGTCTTGGAGCCTTCTTGGCTCGTCTTGGGCCCGTCCTGAGGGTCTCTTGGGTGGTCTTGGGGCGGTCTTGGGAGCCTCTTCGGCGCTCTTGGACAATGAAAAATTCGAAAACGCGAGAAGCCAAAGGCATTTAAATCATGAAAATCAACGATGTGGGCCTCTTCGGGGTGTCCCAGAACGCCTCTCGGGGTGCCTCTTGGGGCCTTTTTTTCTGGTCTTATGGGGGCCTCTTTGGGCTTCCGGGCCCCATCTTGGAGCCTCTTGGGGTCTCCTCGGGGTCTCTTGGGCCAAAAGGCCCGAATTTCCGGGTCCTCGTCCCCGTCTTGGGCGCCGCCTTGGGGTGTTCTTGGACGGTTTGGGCGCCTCGTGGGCCGTCTTGGCCCCCTCGTGGGCCGTCTTGGGGCCCTCTTGGGGGCATCCTCGACCGGCTTGGGTGCCTCTTGGGCCGTCTTGGACGCAGTGGACGCCCAAAGGCAAACACGCCAAAAATATCAGTTTCCCCATAGGAAATCGACGATGTTTGCTTATTGGGCCTCTCTCGGCGTCTTCGGGGCCTTTGGGGGCCTTCTTGGCGTCATGGGAGTCGTCTTGAAAGGCGTCTGGAGCCATCGCTGCGGCCTCCTGGGGCCTCGCTGCAGCCTCTTGGGACCCTGTTGGCCCCGGGTCGCCGAAACCCCGTAAAAAAAACAAAAAGAAAACGACGCCCTGGCCCCACATTTGT
This sequence comes from Prorocentrum cordatum, assembly GCA_963575745.1. Lineage (NCBI taxonomy): Eukaryota > Dinophyceae > Prorocentrales > Prorocentraceae > Prorocentrum > Prorocentrum cordatum. The sequence continues at coordinate 478,078 of CAUYUJ010009424.1, read as the reverse complement.
GGTCGTGGTCCCGGCCCCCGGCCCCCGGACCCGGTCCCCCGTGATATGTGTATGTGTATATAGATACGTGTGTATATATATATATGTATATATATATATGTATGTATACATATATACATATATACATATATACATATATATAGACATACATACATACATACATACATACATACATACATACATACATACATACATACATACATACACACACACACATACATACATACATACATACATACATTACATACATACATACATACATACATACATACATACATACATACACCACATGTATATATTATATATATATATATATATATATATATATATATGGTCGAGGGTTTGGGCCCCCCCCAATCCCGGCATCGCCCCCCCCCGCTGGCGCGATGCCCCCCCCCCTGTGGGAGTGGTGTGGGGTCCCCCCTGTGGGTGTGCGGTGGTTAGGGGTCCGCCTCAGCCAAGAGTCGGCGTCGCTGGCGCCGCCGCCGCCGTCGTGTCGTCGTCGTCGTCGTCGTCGTCGTCGTCGTCGTCGTCGTCGTCGTCGTCGTCGTCGTCGTCTCGTCGTCGTCGTCGTCGTCGGAGGAGGAGGAGGAGGAGGGGGGAATGGGGAGAGGAGGAGGGGGGAAGGGGGAAGAGAGGAGAGGAGAAGGAGGGAGGGATGGAGACGCGGATGGGGGGAGGAGGAAAAGGAACATCGTCGTCGACGGTGTCTTCACCGTCGTCGCCTCCTTCTGGGTGTGGTGTTGTGTCCGGTGCTTCAGGGAGCTGGAGCGGACGTGTCTTCGTCGTCGTCGTCGTCCTCCTCCTCCCACTCCTCTCCTCCTTCTCCTCCTTCCTCCTCCTCCTCCTCCTCCCCCCCCCATCCCATCCGGGGAGGGGGCGGGGGGGGGCCCGAGGACCCTGGGACCCATCCCATCTGGGGGGAGGGAAGGGGGGGCCCGTGGGCCTGGAGCCCGCGATCATATATGCTACCGTGCCTATGGCACGAAGTGGAGTGCCCCAAGGCTCACAGTTGCGCTGCTGCTGCAGCCAGGATGGTACTTTCGTAAGGGCCTGGACCACAAATTTGCCGGGCGCGCTTGGGCCCGTCCGGGGTGTTCCCCGTGAATTCTGGGGTGTTTCCTGCTCACCCTCTGGACGCTATGCGCATCCAAAACGATCTCTTGAACCCTCCAATCTCCCTCCAGTGTGTCCAAGCGGGCTCGGATTCGCCGAAAGATCGGTCGAAGACGCGGAAGATCGCCTCCAGTCGGCCGAAAAGGCGCTGAAGACGTCCCAGGAGGCCTCCGAGAGGCCCCCCACGAGAGCTCAAAGAAGCAAGCACAATAATGTCCCATAAATGATTGACAGGTTTGGGCGTTCTTGCCTTTTCGGCTCCCTGGCGCTTCAAGACGGCTTACGAGGCACCCAAGATCGCCCCAAGACAGCCCAAGAGGCCTCCAAGATGGCCCCGAGAGGGCCCAAGAGGACTCCAAGACGGCCCAAGGGCTCCCAAGACGGCTCCAAGAGAGGGCCCAAGCGGGGGACCCGAACGGACATTTCGAGGCATCGGCCCCGAGAGGCCCCCAGGAGGCCCCAAGATGCCCCTAAGAGGCACCTCCGATGCCCCACGAGGCCCCAAAGAGGCCCCCAGGAAGCCCAAGGTGCCACCCAGAGGAGGATCCCAAGAAGCCCCCAGGGCCCAAGAGGCCCCTAAACTGCCCCCAAGAGGCCCCCGAGAGCGCTCCGAAGGGACCCCAAGAAGCATCCCTGAGGACTCTGACCCACAATCCAGGCACGGTGGCGGGATGGGTCGAAGGCCATCATATGGCTACGTAGGTATACGTGGAAGGGTTCTAGTCTTCTACGATGCGAATAGATACACACATGTGCACACACATGTGTATATATATATATATATATATATATATATATACATATACACATGAAAAAGGCACGAACGTGTGTGTGATCATGTTTGTTTGTGAATATGTTTGTATGGATGCATGTATGTAGTTGCGTACGTGCGTATGTATGCCTGTCTGCCTGTCTCTGTACGTATGTATGCACGCATGCAGAGCATACATTCATGCGTGTATGCATGTACGTGCGCAGCTATGTATAACTGGCTGCGTGATAGACTGATTGGGTATGGGTTTGTGTGTACGCATGTATGTATGTATGTATGTTTGTGTATGTGTGTATGTATGCATGCATGTGTGTGTGCGCGCATGCATGTATGTGTGGATGTGTGTATTCGTGTGGGTGCGAATGCATGTATGCATGCATGCATGTATGGATGTATTGTAAGTATGTAGTTGTGGATGCATGCATGTATGTATGGTTGTAAGTGTGTATGTATGGATGGATGCATGTATGGATGTATGTATGGATGTATGGGTGTGTAGCTGCATGTGTGTATGCATGTGTATCGACGTATGGATGTATGTAAACATAGACGCACGGGTGTATATACGTAAGTATGTGTGGTTGTATGGATGTATGAATGTATGGTTAGATGCAGCTATAGATGTATATCTGTATGCATATGCATTTGAACATGTGTGTGTACATGTATACACAGACGTATAATTAGGTGTACATGCATGTGTTTGTGTGTGCATATGTAAATGCATATGGATAGGTGTATGTCGATGTGTATGTACATCCGTATGTCTAGATGTGTGGATGTGCATGTGCATATGGAAGTGAGCCATGTATATGCAGTTGTGTTGAAATATACTACACAAGACCCGCAGCTATACTTATAAATGAATGTGTGCATGTATGTGTGTATGTATGTATGCATGTGTGAGTGTATGTGTGCATGTGTATGTGGGTATGTAGCTCTGTATGTATGTTTGAATGTATGTGTGAATGTATGTCTTCATGTGCACACGGGCCTAGATTCTCGACGTAGGCGATGATCGCGGAGGCGCGAGCGTCGAATACAAGGGTTTGAAGCATCTCTGGGCCCCGAAACCTGGCCGAAATCGACGCGTTCCCCCGAAACGCCGACAGCAGCATGTCAATGTGATGAAACCGACCGAGATGTCGGCCCGCGCTCATATTGACACTTCGGAAGTACAGGTTTCTTTTACAAAAAATAAACCGAGCGCGATGTCAATGAGGGCACTGCTTGGCATTGCTTTGCGTTGAATGGTATTGCTTTGCATTGCTTGGCGTTGCTTGGAATTGCTTGGCATTGCTTGGCATTGCTTGGCACTGCTTTGCATTGCTTGGCGTTGCTCGGCGTTACTTGGAATTGCTTGGCACTGCTTTGCGATGCTGGCGATTCCCAGAAACAAGACTGGGGAAACCAAGAAGCCCACGCAAGGCAGAAGACTGAAAAACCCGGGGAACCCGAGAAACAGGACTGGGGAACCCGAGGAACCCAAGCAAGGAACAAGACCGGGGAACCCGAGGAACCCAAGCAAGGAACAAGACCGGGGAATCCGAGGAACCCAAGCAAGGAACAAGACCGGGGAACCCGAGGAATCCAAGCAAGGAACAAGACGGGGGAACCCGAGGAACGTGACCAGGGGAACCCGAGGAAGGAAGGCAAGGAACACGGCCGGGGAACCCAAAGGCCCTTGCAAGGGAACCAAACCGGGGAGCCCCGAGGAGAAAGCACCTGCAAGGAAAGAGAACCGGGGAACCACCAAGGGAAGGCCGCGACGATCGCAGGCCGCACCCACTGGTTCATCCACAGCCTCACAAGACCCCTGGGCAAAGCCTAATCGATCGAGTAGGGGATCGACTACAGAGTTGACTTACCCCAGACTTGAACACTTCGCTCTACGCGGCGTGGACGCACCGTTGGTAGATTCCAAGAACAACTCAAATTTGGGGTAAAGCTATGATGTGGTCAATCTCCTACTCGAATCGAGGAAAGACACACGAGGACGAGGAGGCTCAGGAGGAGCGGCAGCAGCCTGCATGGCG
>CAUYUJ010009424.1:431654-469154 GCA_963575745.1 Prorocentrum cordatum | reverse complement strand
CCTCCGTCGTCGGCCCCTGGAAGCCTCGCGGGGACCTCCTGGGGCCGACAGCCCCTGGAGGCGTCCCCGGCCCCTGGGGGCCTTCTCGCTGGCCCCTTGAGGCCACGTCGGCCCCTCGGGGCGGCGGCGGCGTCGTCGTCGTGGTCGTCCTGGTCGTTGTCGTGGTCGTGGTCGTGGTCGTCGTCGTCGTCGTCGCCTTCGTCGCCGTCGTCGTCGTCGTCGTCGTCGTCGTCGTCGCCTTCGTCGTCGTCGTCGTCGTCGTCGTCGTCCTCGCCGTCGTCGCCGTCGTCGCCGCAGCCGTCGTCGTCGCTGTCGTCGTAGTCTTCGTCGCCGCCGCCGCCGCCGCTGTCGTCGTCGTTGTTGTGCTTTGCAAGGCCCAAGAGTCTCGGGTTCTTTTTTGCTCCTCTGTTGTGCCTCCCAGGCCGCCCCCTCAAAAAAGGCGTCCTCTGCAGTGCGAGCGCGCAGAAGCCACGCCAAGCATTGGCGCCACAGACTCACGGGGCGGTGCCAACTCACCAGGGCTCAGCACATGCGCTGGAGGAAGGGACTCCGGCTCCCATCAGGACGCCATCGGCGCCAGGACCTCCTGGTCGAACACGCCTGCCATGGGGCACTCCCTCGGGTCGTAGCCCTCCAGGACGCAGTGCACCTTCCACAGCTCCTTGATCAGTTCCCTCAAAGCGTGATTGTAGCCCCCATACTTCTGCCAGCTCCGTGACACAATCCCTGCTGGAGGCACGCGCCCCTGCCAGGCCTGACCGCGGAAGGAACGCCAGATGTACGACCCTGGAGGCTTGTACTTGTTCGCGTCCTTGTGATCGACCCCAATCGGTAGCGCTGTCGGCGCGACTGGTTCCGGCGGAGGGGCTTTTTTATCTGTTTTATCCTTCTTGTCTTTCTTATCTTTCTTCTCCTTCTTCGCAGCTTTTGCTTCGGCCTCCTCCCGCGCCTTGCGGCGAGACATCTGCACGACTGTGAACTCCCGCACAAGGTCGTCCTGCACGCCTTTCCTGGCCGCGTACTTCTTCTGCTCTTTGTGAAGCTTCTCGATGTCGTCATTCGTCAGCACTTTCTCCGCCTCCTCTATCTCCAGCAACTCGTCCAAGGCAACGGTGTCCTGCACCAGCGCCGCGACGCGCTTCTTCGCGATGCCCAACGCCTCGTCCTCGGAGCACTCCAAAATGCCCATGATAAGGGACACAATGACTTCAAGGAGGCTGGAGGCATGGCCCCTCACGGGGATCCCAAACATCTTCGCCAACCAAACAAGGAATGACAACTCCCAGTTCCAGAAGCACTCCCTCGCTGCAAGTGTTTTCAGCGGAATGTCCTCTGCGGCATACACGATCATGCGGACGCCCTTGTGCCAGCCAGGAGGCGCCTTCTTCAAGTGGCGGCGCTGCCACGCCGGCGAGCGCCACTCGAACGGGCGCACGAGGAAGTCATCCAAGTCCACCATTGGCAGGAAGACGGGTTCTACGTTGTCGTTCGTCGGGTCAACGTACCAGAAGTCGTCGTGCCCAGGCACGGCCTTCAGCTGGATCTGCCACGCAATCGCCGCCGAATTCGGGAAATTACCGAGGCCCAAATACCATGTCGAACCCTTCGTTGGCGGATCCGTGTCCTTCCTCCTCAAGACGAACGGAAGGCAGTCCGACGCAGCGCTGCAGACAGCATTGCTGAGCTTCGAGAAACCGCAGAACTCTTTGCAGTAACGAACTAGATGCAGATCTCCAACTGGCGTCGCGAGATTGACGGCCTTCGGGGAGTAATACGGGGCTGCTGCATGTGTCGTTGCAATGCCACCCAAGTCCACGGATGGTTTCAAAGGTGTTTTCCCGAATGCCTCCGCGCTCAACCTCGCCTTTTTCCTGGAAGCAGGGACCCCGTCATCGACCTCCACGTACCTGTGCCTCTTCGATGGCAAGTGGTTCGCCAGTGCCATCCCCATGCTTCGCTCCGGTTTGCGGAAAACTTTCGAACCTTTCACTTGCTTGGCGTTCTTCGCATACCCGAAGAATTCCTCGCTGAAGTGCGTGGCGAACACCCCGTGGAACCGGTCGCTCAGCCAATCCCCGGACTCTTGGTCCAAGAGCCACTGCTTCTCCGTGAAGCAATCCACGTATTGTTCAACGTTTGCCCGCTTGAATTGGGAACGGGAGAGGTGCCACTTCACTTCGCCTGGCTTGTCGTGCCGTCTCATCGCTTCGTAGGAGTCGAGATCATTCCTGAATGCGTCGAGTATGCGCTGCTTCCGGTCAGGCGCAACCTCCCCGACAAGACCAATCAATTTGTGGGGCCACCCGAACATGAAACTCCTGCGCTTCGTCCTGTTCCCAACCATCCTGAGGCACAGCGTCCCCATTAGGTTCGCCCACTGGTCTTCCACGAACTCCCGGTGCTCGTCGAAGTCCCCAGGGAGCACGCCCATCTCGAATCCGCACTCGGACAACGTGTCATCGTCGAGCAACGCGCCGAACACGAGCCTCAGCGTGTCCATGAAGCGCCCCTCGACTTGACCACGCGCCCAAGCAAGGTTTCCACCGACAGACCTGCAGTCGCGGTTGAACCCTCCTGAGGCGTCCACGAGAGGGACAGCCAGAGACGTCATGATGGCGATGCGGCGCCGATTATCACGGACACTCATCAGGACCAAGGAAACAACAGCTGCGTTCTGGCAGCACGAACGGAGCACCTTCCCATCGTGGCAGGCAGCAGTCGTGCCTCCGCTCAAATCGCCAGCGGCCTCTGCGTGCGTGGACTTCAGCACCGTCGTGGCGAACTTGCCGGTGCCCAAAAAATCCATTTCCACGCACAAGATCTCCAGTTTCCACAGCATCAACTCCCACTCCTGCTCAGGGGGGCTGCAAGACTGCACCAGAAGCGCCTCGGCCGGGAAAACTTGCGCGGAGGCGTCAGGGAAAGCCCAAGACGTGCCAGCCTCGAACACCCTGCCTTGCAGCAGGTGGTGTTGCGGGGCAACTCAGCATCCTCCTCCTCTTCCTCCTCCTCCTCTTCCTCCTCCTCCTCCTCCTCTGTCCACCCCCTCTTTCTCTTCCTCCTCCTCCTCCCCTCGTCCTCCTCCTCTTCCTCCTCCTCCCCCTCCCCCCCTCGTCCTCCACATCCTCCTTTTCCTCCTTTCCCTCCTGCACCTCCCTCTGCTCCTCGACCTCCTTCCTCGTCCTCCTCCTCGTCCTCCTCCTCCTCCTGCGCCTCTTCCTTTCCTCTTCCTGTTGATGCTGCTGCTCGTCCCTCTATAATTGTTTCCTCTTTTCTCCCTCATCATCCTCCTCTTCCTCCTCCTCCTTCTCCCTTCTCCTCCTCCTTCTCCTCGTCCCCCTCGTCCTCCCTCCTGCTCCTCCTCCTCCTCCTCCTCCTCCTCTTCTGGGTCTGGTGCAACAATGTGGTGCGAGAGTCTTTTACTTGTATGACATTCGGGCTTGGTTGGTCTGCGAATGAGAGCGGGGTTTTGCTTGGGCCATCATGCGGGCCCTCGACCCCTGACCCACCTGAGACCCCCCGGATCCTTCGCACATCTTCGAACCAACTTCGGGACCGCCCTCCCCGCCCCCACCCCGAAAACTGGGCCAGCAGGCGGGGTCTCACCGTACCCGCTCCCTGTAACTGCTGGCCCCATTGTCGGGGTAAGGCAAGGAAGGGCAAGGTCAGAGACAACTTTCTGCTCTTCTCACATCTTCGAGTCAACGCTGGGATCCTTTCACATCTTCGAGGCAACTTCGGGACCCCCCTCCCCGCCCCCACCTCGAAAACTGTGCCAGCAGGCGGGGTCTCACCGTACCCGCTCCCTGTAACTGCTGGCCCCATTTTCGGGGTAAGGGAAGGAAGGGCAAGGTCATCATCATCCTGAAGGCTCGAGGTTGAAGGCTCAAGGCGGAAGCGCGGGAATCGAAATCTGGCGGGGCATTCCTTCACAACTCCGCGCGGCCTCCCTCCTCTGGGCGCTGGTCTCCGCTCCCTCTGGGCGCGTCTCTCCTCCCTCTGGGCGCGCACCCCCCCGCGGGCGCCGCCATAGTATTTTGATTCTGGGAACTTCTAACCACGTCTTGGGACGAGCCTGAGGACCAGGCAAGGCTTCTGGATCAGTTGGGTCTTGGCAATTGGCTTGAGACCAGAGGCCCTAGGGGCCTGATCTCTCCTCCCTTTCGAGAGGCCATAGGGGTACCCTGTAGGAACGATACGCAAGTCGTGATAGAGAAACTCGCATTCTAACTACGTCTTCCCTTGCATTCCAAGACGCCCCAGGAGGCTCACGAGAGGGCCCCAAGAGGCCTCAAGAGGACCCAGGAGAGGCCACGACCCCTCCTCCCATTCGAGAGGCCATAAGGGTTCCCTTTCGGAGCGACACACGAGAGGTCCCGGATGCCTCCAGAGGCCCTTCGGGACAACAAAATACATCGGAAGGCCTAGGCCCTCCGAGGCTTGCGCAAGTGCAGTTGGGGCAGTGTCCACTAGGGCCCTCATTCGTCGTCCCGCGTGGTCCTTCAACAGTCCCACGTTCGCCTTGACCCACGCCCCGAAACGACACAAAGAAACGCGACGGCCCTGCGTCGCGCCATGCTCCCGCTCCCTCAAGTGCGCCCAGAGCTCTTTCTCCGCTGTGGCGGGGGTGGATGGCTCGAACTCCCCCTTCAACTCCGACAGGATTCCACTGGAGTGCTCCCGGAAGCTGGCGCAAGAATCGTGCGTGAAGACCTTGAACACCATCGACGACATTTCCGTGAATTGGTTGAAACGCATGTCCTTGTCTTTCTCGGGGCCGTGCATGAGGTTCTGCCTGCAGAGCCAGGTGAGAACGAGCGGGAACAACCCAGTGGCTTTGTACGCATTCATTATGTCATTGTTCACGTCGTGGTCCTCGTCCCACCACTCCGTGACGTTAATCCCTAACTTGTAGGCCAAGCACTGGACGGCGCTCGCCCCGTCGCCGCCGCGGTCCTGGGCCATGTTGAGGTGAGGGCGGTCTCTCCACCCCTCTGGGCGCCAGGGCCCCTTACCTACTGCCCTCTGAAAGTCAGCCAGGCCGGTCCAACGCGTCCCCACGGCGATGATGTTGTCCTTCGACTCGATCCATTTCCGCGTGGACACGCGGTAGCGAGGCCTGGGGCGCCACCCCTTGTCCTTTGCCGTCGAAGCATTACGGCGCAGCCAATGCAAATGACGTAGATTCATCCGCCGGGCTGCGGAAGACTTCGTGAAATGCTCCACCTCCTCTGGGGTCCGGAACGCCTTGGCCACCTCCGGGGGGGCAACCAGGTAAAAAAAAAAAAAAAAAAAAAAAAAAAATCCCCGACCCTATGGTGTATACGGAATTCCCAACAGTCACGAGGATGGCATACACGCGTCGAAAGACGCTATGGTGTATACCGCAAAAACACAGGGAAAATCATATACACCATGAGTTGGATTTTTTTTTTTTTTACCTCTGGGCCGGGCACCGCCGGGGGGCCCCAGAGGCCGACCAGATCAGGGCCCCGCACGCAACGCTTCAGCCTGGATCCGTTCCCCATGGTCCGGAGCCCCGCAGACGGCCTCCAGAGGCCGAACAGATCAGGAACAGATCAGAGAGGAAGAAGGACGGAGGAGGGAGGAGGCAGGAGCGAAGAGGGAAAACGAAGGAGGGAGGAAGGAGAAGGGATGGAGGGGAGGGAGCAGGGAGGAGGGAGGAGGGAGGAGGGGGGAGGGAGGAGGGGCCCGGGGGGAGGGACGAGGGAGGAGGGAGGGAGGAGGGAGGAGAGAGGGAGGAGGGACGAGGGAGGAGAGAGGAGGGAGGAGGGAGATCCCCCTCTGGCGGTCGCCCTGGAGATGCGCCCCTGGCTGTTCCGCGCGCGGAACCTGAGGCACTGCGATGGCGCACGTGTTGTTCGGGAAGAAGATGCCCCGGCATCCAGAGTCAAGCCGCAAGCGTTGCCCTTGTCGGTAACGATGGAGATGGACGTGAACTGCTCGGACATGGTAACGCCCCCCAGGACGTGCCGCAAGAGGGCGCAGTTGAGCGAGTCCGGTGCGTCCATCAAGTCCAACAAACTGTCGAACTTTGCGCTGACCTGGCTTCCGGAGCTCTTGTAGTTGGCGGCCAGGTATATGTCCTTCTCAATGCAATGCGCCAATTGTACTGCGATCTGAACGAAGAGCGGACCACCGGTTCTCTCGGTGCAGTACCTCATCGACAGGCAGAAAAGGTCCCGAAGCAGGATCGTCTCTGAAGTGTCATCCAAGCGCAGAAGGCCCCACCATGCCTGACACTGGCGGAGCAAGACCAAATCCCAATCCACCTCCAAGCGAGGGGCCGGCACAGGCGGACGGGCCGCTCCCTGAAGGCGCCCCGCCCCCTGGGACGGCACGTCGCGAGCGGATGGTTTGGACAGTGATTCGGCCCCCTCTGCCCGGGACATGATGCCAGAAGACGTCTCTAGTCTCTAGGTCCCTGTGGTCCCGCCACGCGCGCAGATCCACCTTGCCGTCGAGCACCGACAGCGTCACGTGGGCCTGCGGACGCGGCTCCGGCCACGTCCAGCGGAAGTCATCCGAGAAGTGCACGTCGAGAGCTTTGCAAACTTTTGGGTGCTCCACGGTGTCCGCGAGGAGGCCCCTGAGCAATTCTTCCACTGCATCCCTCCTCGCATGCAGACCGCCGTGTTGCGGAGGTTTCTGAGTCCACCTCGCCAAACACTGCAGAAGCCCAAACGTGCTCAAGCACGTCGCAGGCAAAAAATAATCAGCGTCCACGGTGCGATCCTCGCCCTCTCCACTGTGGCTGCTGTGAAGAATTTGTCGGCTCAACCCGAATTCGCTGCAATGGCGGCGCCATGTGCCGCTGCTCTGGAAAGCCCATTTGGATGGTTGTTTCTTGTAGCTCGTCAATTGCAGCACCGTGTACACGTTATGGGCGTTCCAAGCGAAATGGAGGTTCCCAGGCAAAGGCCACGGGAGGTAGAAAGTTTGCAGACCCACCGCAGCGCGGATCGCCCCGATCCCAACGGTCACTGTGAGCGTCCTGTACTTTTGTTGCAAATCATACAAGCTGAACCTGACCGTCTTTCCCTTCCGCACCTCAGAATAGAAACGCTCCCCGTGCTTGTCGACCTCCAAACACCGCTTAAGCACGACCTCTGGCAAAATCGTCTCGTCGGACCCGACGTCAGACAGGCAAGCCCAACCGTCGTCATCAACATCTAGTTGCCAATGTTCCACTGGCTGCGGGAGGAATTGCTGCTCGAGTGTGACAGGGTGGATGAGTTCCCACCTCCCATCCGCGGTGCGGGGTGGCACAAGTATCACATCTTTCGTAGGGCATTCCTCGTACCCCGCGTCGTCCTCAGCGGCCGGCGGGGGCTTCGAGGGCGCAGCCGTTCCGACCATTTGTCGGACTGGCGCTGTTTGCCTCGGCCAGACAGGTTTGAGCCCAAACGGCTACGGCAAGTGACCATTGAGCCCCCGAGCCCCTGGCCCCATGAGGCACAAGGGCACGCGAGCTCAATGGCCCTTTGAGGCCATTCGTGGCCCTCATGGGGCACAGGGGCCACGAAAGGCGAGTGAATTCCATTGTGCTCACGAGGCTCACGCGGCGCAGAGAATCGTGCCTACATCGCACACCCCTGCGTCGGCACAGGAGGGCCAACCCATCCGCTATCATCATGCAGTGGTTGAACTTTGCTTCCGCCAGCTTCCGCCTCGACCCGGTGCCCAGCACCGGACAGCCCAAATTTGCGCACTCTGCACGTGTCTCCGTAACGTTTTGCTCCCGCCAGCTTCCGCAGACTCCACCTTTCCAGCCTTGGACAAACCCAAATCGCTGAATCCACTGTGGCAGGACCAGACGAGGAGCCACCTCGGGGATACCCACGGCTAGCCTCGAACACCGTGCCTTGAAGGAGGTGGTGCTGCAGGGCAACTCACCATCGTCCTCCTCTTCTTCCTCCTCCTCTTCCTCCTCCTCCTCCTCCTCCTCCTCCTCCTCCTCTCTCCACCTCCTCTTTCTATTCCTCCGCCCCTCCTCCTCCTCCCCTCCTCCTCCTCCTCCTCCTCTTCCTCACCCCCGTCGTCCTCCACATCCTCCTTTTCCTCCTTTCCCTCCTCCTCCTCCCTCTGCTCCTTGTCCTCCTTCCTCGTCCTCCTCCTCGTCCTCCTCCTCCTGTCGCTCCTCCTTTCCTCTTCCTGGTGATGCTGCTGCTCGTCCTCCTATTATTGTTTACTGTATTCCTCCCCCTCATCATCCTCCTCTTCCTCCTCCTCCTTCTCCCCCTCCTCCTCCTCCTCCTCCTCCTCCTCTTCGTCCTCCTCCCTCCTCCTCCTCCTCCTCCTCTTGTGTGTCTGGTGCAACACTGTGTTGCGAGGAACTATTGATTGTATGCCATTCGCGCATAATTGGCACGCGAATGAAAGCGGTGTATTGCCTGGGCTGTCTTGCGGACCCTTGGCCCCTGATCCCCTGAGACCCCCCGGATCCTTCGCACATCTTCGAGCCAACTTCGGGACCCCCCCCCCCGCCCCCACCCCGAAAACTGGGCCAGCAGGCGGGGTCTCACCGCACCCGCTCCCTGTAACTGCTGGCCCCATTTTCGGGGTAAGGGAAGGAAGAGCAAGGTCAGAGACAACTTTCTGCTCTTCTCACATCATGGAGACAACGCTGGGATCCTCGCACATCTTCGAGCCAACTTCGGGACCACCCTCCCCGCCCCCACTCCGAAAACTGGGCCAGCAGGCGGGGTCTCACCGCACCCGCTCCCTGTAACTGCTGGCCCCATTTTCGGGGTAAGGGAAGGAAGGGCAAGGTCATCATCACCCTCATCATCATCATCGTCCCTCCTGATCATCATTATCATCATCGTCGTCGTCCTCCTCTTGAAGCCACCTTGGGAGGCTATCGGTCTCTTGGAGCGCTCTTCAAGCTCTCTCGGGGGCCTCTTGGGGGCCTCTTGGGGCCTTTGGAGCCGTATGAAGCCGAGAGACGCAGCGTTCTACAACAACTCGCATTCTACATAGGTTTTCTTTTGCACTCCAGGACGCCCCAAGAGGGCCCAAGGAGGCCCCAGGAGGCCCCCACGAGGCCATGATCTCTCCTCCCTGTCGAGAGGCCATAAGGGGTTCCCTGTAGGAGCGACACACGAGTCGTGATAGAAGAACTCGCATTCTAACTGCGTCTTCCGTTGCATTCCAAGACGCCCCAAGGAGGCCCCCGAGAGGCCCCAAGAGGCCTCCAGGAGGCCCTCACTCCCCCCCTCCCTTTCGAAAGGCCATAGGGGTTCCCTATAGCCCATAGGAGCGACGCGCGAGTCGTGATAGAAGAAGTCAGATTCTAACTACGTCTTCTCTTGCACTCCCTGACGCCGGGAGAAGCCACCGAGAAGCCCCAAGAGGCCCCAAAAAAACAGGAGGCGCTGACCCCTCCTCCCTTTCGAGAGGCCACAAGGGTCCCCTACAGGAGCGACGCACGAGTCGTGATAAAAGACATCGAATTTTAACTACGTCTTCCCTTGCACTCCGAAGGCGTCCCAAGAAGCCCCCGAGAGGCCCAAGGAGGCCCCCAAGAAGCCCTGATCTCTCCTCCCCATCGAGAAGCCATACGGGTTCCCTATAGGAGCGACACGCAAGTCGTGATAGAGGAACTCACGTTCTAACTACGTCCCCCCTTGCATTCCATGACGCCCCAAGAGGCCCCCCGAAGGCCCCAAGAGGCCCCCAGGAGGCCCTGACCCCTCCCCCCTTTCGAAAACCCATAGGGGATCCCTATAGCCCATAGGAGCGACATACGAGTCGTGATAGAAGAACTCGCATTTTAACTACGTCTTCGCTCGCACTCCAAGACGCCCGAAAAGAACCCCGAGAAACCCCAAGAGGCCCCAAGAGGCCTCCAGGAGGCCCTGACCCCTCCTCCCCTTCGAGAAACCTTATGGAGTCTCCTATAGGAGCGACACACAAGTCGTGAAAAAAGAACTCCGGCTCTCATTACGTCTTCACTTGCACTCCGAAGACGCCCCAAGAGGCCCCCGAGAGGCCCCAGGAGGCCCCCAAGAGGCCCAGATCTCTCCTCCCTGTCGAGAGGCCATAGGGGTTCCTTGTAGGAGCGACACGCGAGTCGTGATAGAAGAACTCGCATTCTAACTACGTCTTCCCTTGCATTCCAAGACGCCCCAAGAGGCCCCCGCAAGGCCCCAAGAGGCCCCCAGGAGGCCCTGTCCCGTCCTGCCCTTCGAGAAACCATAGGGATTTCCTATTGGAACGACATACGAATCGTGATAGAAGAACTCGCATTCTAACTACGTTTTCCCTTGAACCCCAAGACGTCCCGAGAGGCCCCCGCAAGGCCCCGAGAGGCCCCAAGAACACCAGGAAGCCCCGACCCCTCCTCCCCTTGGAGAAGCCATAGGGGTCCCCTATAGGAGCGACACACGAGTCGTGATAAAAGAACTCGGATTGTAACTACGTTTTCCTCTGTACTCCAAGAGGCCCCGTTAGGCCCCCCCTGAGGCCTCCCGAAAGGGAGGGGCTCCGGTGAGAGGCGCCGCAGGCGGCGGGGAGGACAGAGAGGGGGGGGAACGGAGGGCATGATAACGATGATGATTTTTTCTGGGCGGCCCCCGACCAGAGCAGAACAACGCCAGACAGCGCGAGAGCCACGCTGCCTCCCTGTCGCGGAAAACGCTCGCGGTGCCGCCTATTGCGTCGCACACCCCAGGAGCCCAGGAGAGAACGCCCGCCACCCATCGCGGAAGCGCCCCCTCGCCGACGCTCGCGTGCCCGCGACGGCACCCTCAGAGCTGCGCAACTGCACCCCCAGCTGCGCACTGCGTGCTTTGAAACCAAGAGCAGGGCGCCCAGCCAACCTGAGCAGCGCCACTGCATCGAGTGGCCGCTCAGGGCTGGGCGGCGGCGGGCGCCGCCACCTTCGCGGCGGACCCCTTGCAGGCACGCTTGGCAGCCCGCTTCGCGGCAGCTTCCTGCAATTTGTCCATCGAGCGCTTGGTCGCCGCCTTGTTCTGCTCGCGGATCTCTTTCTTGAACTCAGGCGACGGGCCCTCCGTGGCGCCGACGGTGGCTGACTGCTTCTGCTCATCGACCTGCTGGACGGAACGCTTGACGATGTCGTCCCACAACGTGTTGGAACCACCCAGAGGCATATCAGAGTGGGGGTTCTTTGAGTTCCCCTTGTGGTGTTTGAAAAACTTGAGGATGGGATACGACTGCACGGCGTTCTTCTTCACGACGGCACGGGTGTGGCTCCAATTGTACACGATGTCCCAAGCTTCAGTGATCTCGTATTCGGCACTCACATCAACCGCGTACGCCGTGGGCTTGTACACAAACTTGGTGCACTTCTGATTGGCGTCGAAGACCATGCCGAAAAGGCCGATGCTCCCCCACGCCACGGCACCTGTGTCTGGGTTCACAGTGGGACGAGCCCCGCCGGAAGTGAGGTCGGACAGGTACTTGTTGGCTGTCTCATCGGAACGAATGGCCACGGCGCGATGCAACACCAACTTGCTTTGCAGAGCGGGGTGGCACTTCAGACCCTTCGCGAGATTGTGCTTCAAGCGGAAGACGTTCGGGAGCGCCTGCGAATCGTAAACTTTCATGCGCGCCAGAACCGTGTCCGACAGCTTGAACGTTTTCTTGGCCCACTGGACGAGCCAATCGTAGTCCAGGTCCCCGATCGTGTCGGGCGCCACCTGAAACTGATGCTCAATGTCGCTCTCCTGGTGCCCCGTCAACTTGTTTGTAAGCTTCGTCACCGTCCGCTCCCGCTCCTTCGGGTAGTTCCACAGAATCTGGACCGCGTCGACGAAAGCCCTATGCTCGATCTGCTCGTCCTCAGTGGCGTGTTTGGGGAGGGCCGGCATGTGCTTCAGGAGGGGGCACGCCTTCGGCAAAGCGAGCTGCCTCGACAGAGACATGGCGCCGAAGCAGGCAATCCACGACCGCGAGAAAAAAAAAGAGACCAGCACACTCTCGAGCCAGACAGCTACGGAAGGCACTGAGGACGTCAAAAATAATGATATCAGACAACTGCTACTGCATGTGGCCGACGAGAATCGCACTGCCGACTCGCTGTGCCCGACAATATATATGAGGATGACTCGCAAGGCCAGCCGGCTGGAAGAGATTTCCCGCGAACGCGAGCGGCAATGCTGTCGACAGAACCGCCCATCAAGCAAGGATAACCGAACTCCTCTTGCTGTCGTTCCTCCCCCCCCTCCTCTTCCTACCACCCCTCTCCTTGTCATAATATTAATTGTCCTCCTCCTCCGCCTCCTCCCAACTCCCCCTCTTTTTTTTTCTTGTGCTGCGGACTAATCTGGTCAATGCGTCTCAGCGATGATCCGTGGGCAACGCCCGCGCGATCTAAAGCGAAGAAAAAAACATGCTGCCAACGAATGCTCGCGCAAACGGGTGGATCGCAACGGAAAGTCGTCGCGACACGGCGAGGCGGCCAAGTCCAGCAAAACGTGGCGCGCTGAAGCCGCCGCGGCAAAAACGCAAACACCGCGGGCGGAGCCGCGATTCGCTCGCGAGGTGCAACTGGAATCTCCGCGCGGGCGCAGCCTCTCGCCACCGCATGAGCAGGCGCAACTACATGATATTCGGTTCCCGAAGAAGGGCGGGGCACGCTGCAGCGGCGCTCCGGAATGAACCACCCAGACAACGACCAAAGAGAAAAAAATCTAAAACACCACGGCACGGTGACGGTGTATAGATGAATTCCCCGGAAGAGAGAGAGAGAGAGAGAGAGAGAGAGAGAGAGAGAGAGAGAGAGAGAGAGAGAGAGAGAGAGAGAGAGAGAGAGAGAGAGAGAGAAAAAGCCCAGGATAGAGAATGCCGTGAAGGGTCGGTTTGCCCTGGCGGCCTGAACCAGAGAACCAGAATTCCGAATTGCCCCGCAATGGGCCCGCCAGCAGCGCCCCTGGCGGCAGCGGCTGCCTGGCGCCCAGGCCCGCGGACAGGTCCACGACGAACCCGTGGCCCCTGCACTCCGCCGACGCAAGAGCGAGCAAGATCTTCTTCTTGTCGTCCAGGACGCGGAACCATCGGCTCTCGCCGAAAAGAGCGTCGGCCGCGGCCACGGTCGGCATCTTCACCTGGTTCCGCAAGCAATACTCGAGAATGCCCTTCTGCCAGCCCACTGGCAGGGCGCGCGTTTGAACCGCCTCCCGCTGCAGAATGGCATCGTCGATGTAGTCCGACCACACCGTCGCCGAAGCCTCCGCAAAAGCCTCGAAGGGAGGGCCGCGGATCTGCCGTGCCTCGACGCTCTCTGCGAACACGGAAGAACTCAGTCCCCGACTCCATGTTCAACAGGGCGCCCCCGCGCGCCGCCAACAGCCACCTGCTGCACTTGCTGAAAGGCGCGCCGTAGTCCGCCGAGTCCACGACGAAGGTCAGACACTGCCACTCGTCGGTTTCCTGCAATTCGTCGTGCGGGATGCTCTCCCCCGGCCCGTCCGTGCTCTCCACGAGAACGAGCTCGCTGTTCTGCGCCGCATACTGCAGGAGAATGCTGGCCGCGCTGGCGCCGCTGGCCCCCGGGCGCCTGAACGAACAGCTCCCCAAGAGCAAGGCTGGGCCCCCCCTGGCGCGCGCAGCAGCACCTCTGGGGAGGCCGCCGATGCCCCGGATTCCGTCGTCCACGCTCCGCCCAGATCCGCCTAACGGCGCGCGCCACCTCGCGAACACTTCAGCGCGCTGATTCGCCATGGTGCTCTTAGCCGCGTCCGTGCGGCAGTGGGCAGCGATGCGAAAACCCTCCGACAAGAGACCGTGCTTCTGGAACACCCTCTGCAATTCCGTGAGCACGGGCGCCGCGACGAGCATTCCGTCGCCAAACGCCGCCACCGAGAGCGCCTGGGGCATCGATTCCGTGACGTACGCGGCGCGCTCTTTGAGGACGGGGGGCATATAGGCGTCCACCCACTCCCCGAAGAATCGCAGCGCATGTCCACTAGCAACCGCGGCTGCATCGATCGCCTTCGGGGCTGGCCAAGCTGGCAACCAGTCATCTCCGATGACCTCGGGGCCTTCCTCGCGCGGCTGCTCCTCCTCTCCGAGCTCGCCGCCGTCGCCGCCGCTCTCCTCGGCAAGCTGGCGCAGGTCGTCAGCCTCCGCCTCCACGTCCGCGGCCGCCGCGTCGGCCTCTACTTCCGACGACGCCTTGCCGCGCCCCTCGCTCACTGCCCGACCCTCTCGGCCGCCGCCGCCAGCGGCGCCCTCGCGACGCACGGGGTCTGCCGAGGCGTCGTCTTCGGCGCGCCCAGCAGCGCCAGCTTCCGGCGAACCTTCCAGCGGCCCTCGAGCTTCCTCCTCGCCCGCTGTCACAGCCGCCTCCGCGGCCCCCCTGGCACTCGAAGCGGCCGCCGGCCGCCGAAGAGCGGAGGCCGCGGCCGCCCTCTTACCCGCACTCGAGGCCGGCGCCTCGGCCGGCCTCTTCTCGGCCCCGCTGGCGATGGACGACGGCGCCTGCCTGGATAGGCGCGCTCGGAGCGGCGACGAGCCTTCTACAGCGCTGGCCCGCGCCGCCGCAGGCGCCACGAAGTTGTCGAGGTCGAGGCGCCCCCAGCGGCTCCCATCCGGGAGCTTCGGCAGTTTTTTCGGGGCCATCAGCCGCGCCGAAGCGGGCCGCGCGCCGAGGCGGCCTGGCCGCGCGGGCCCACTGCGCCGCGCGCCTTGAGCCAGAAAACTCTGGAGGGCAGCCTACTGACCCCATCGGGGCCCTCTCGAGGCCCCCCCGCGGTTCCCAAGGCACATGTCCACGGACCAAACAAAAGCCTGCCTGGTTGTCTCACTGCCCGCCCTCCGCAAGGAGTGAACCAGATAATGAATATTATGGCCCTGGTCTTTCTCACCCCTTCCCCCCCCCGCCCCCCTCTCTTCCCCCCCCCATTCCTTCTCCCTTCCTCCTCCCAGTATCCCCTCTCCTCCTCCCGCCCTCCTCTCCCCCCCCTCCCCTCTCCCCCCCTCCCTCCTCCCTTTCTCCTTTATTCCTCCTCCCTTCCTCCATCCTTACTCCTCTGTACCTCCCCCCTTACTCCTCTATTCCTCCTCCCTCCCCCCCTCCCTTCCACCCTCTTCCCCTCTTCCCCCCCTTCCGTGCTTCGGGCCGATCGGGGATTCGACTTTTCTGTTCCGTGGATGGGAACATGATCTACCTTTGTAGGCTCTGTTTACCTGTTGCAGGAGCGTGCCTATTGCTTCCATTAGGTCTCGTGCGCCTTTGCTGCTGCTGCTGCTGCCGCTGCTGCTGCCACACCAGGGGCCCAGGAGCGCCAGGCGAGCGAGCTAATCCGAGTCAAGGGGCGGCAACTGGCCCGCCACGCAGGCAAGTGGCAGCAGCAGCAGCATCAGCAGTAGATCTGCCAACGGCCGAACCCCTGGCATCTGTAAAATGGTCGTCGTCCTCCTCCTCCTCCTCCTCCTCCTCCTCCTCCTCCTCCTCCTCCTCCTCCTCCTCCTCCTCCCCCCCCCCATCCTCCTACCCACCCATCCTCTTCCTCCTACAGAGCGAGGGGGGGGAGGGAGAGCAGCAACAAGAGCAGCAGCAACAACCAGAACCTTCGGCGGACAGGAACCGCTCTTGCTCTAACAGGGCGCGCCCTCGGCGCGCGAAGACTGGCTTGAAATGCTGGCAACTGGCAGCAGCAGGAGCAGCATCCGCAGTTGATCTGCCTACGGCCGACCCCCTGGCAGGTGTGCGATGGCCCTCCTCCTCCTCCTCCTCCTCTTCCCCCTCCCCTTCTCCCCTCTTTTCCTCCTCCTCATCCACGGATCCCGATTCGCCTGCCTGGGGCGGCATCGGTGCAAGTTTCAAGTCTGTTGCGTCCTCGTGGACGCGCCCAGCAGAGTACGGCAAAACCCTCCTGCGTCTCCTGCTCCTCCTCCGCCTTGCTTTCCCCCCATCCTTCCTCATTTTTTTGCAGAGCGAGTGTCAGACTCCCCTCGACTAAGCACATCGCTCGCATTGTCCGTAGCAAACTTCCGAAGCTGGAAAAGCAAGGCCTGTGGACAACCCCCGTGAGAGACCGCCACGGGCTGTCACTGCGCCATTCCCCTGAACTCTATACCGAGCGTCAGCCCGCAACTCGCAGTGCATATCTCGCGCGCTGGACCTCCCCCCGCCGCCTCGCTCTATCTCCTGCGCCCCCCTGCCCCCCGCGCCCCTCTCGGCTCAGCGAGGCGGCCCCTGGGCGCCGGCCGCTCGACTGGAGAGCGCGCCAGGCGCCCCCGCCGCAAAGAAAAACACCACCGCGCCCCCGGACTCCTGCAGCGCGCACCTACGCGGCCTTGCGCGCGGACTTGCACACAGGGGCGCCGCCAATGCTGGCTCTCTTCGCCGCCAGAACCGCTGGGGAATGCGGCGTCGCCTTTGGAAACGACGCCGCGTCGCCCACCCTGGCCCTCTTGGCGGCCCCGGGCGCAGCCCGGGCGCACCCTTTCTGGTCAGTGCCGCCGGCCCCGCTCCCAGGCGCGCTGTCTGCTGCACCGCTGGCGCCTTCCGCCTCGCTCTCCCCGCTCACTGCGCGGCCGGCGAGGATCGCCTTCCCCGCGTTCAGAAGGATCTCGGGGATCAGGCGGCCCTCGAGCGCGGGAAACTCCTCCTTCGTCTTGTCAGGCTCCTCTGCGACGCTGATGAGGTTCTTCATGGCATCGCGGACCTTCTGCTTCTGCTGGGCCAGAATCCTCGACTGGCCTTTCGCCCCCCAAATCGACGACGCCACGTTCGCGCACCAGGCGACCAGGAAGAGCCGCTGTCGCAACTGTGACGTCATGGAGTCCACCTGCGACTCAAGATGGGGGTCGCGGTACACCTCCTTTATGAGAGAGAAGCCACCGATCACCTGGAGCGAACGCGGGGTGGCGAGGAGGAGCCGCGGCGGAATGCACTGGGAACGAGGGGAGCTCGGTGGGATGAGACAGCGGGGGACTGGTGAAGGAACACGAGGAGCTGGGGAAGACGGCGAACAAGGATCTGCGCACCTTGTTGACAGCATCAACCATCTTCCCACCCTTGCCGCCGAAGGTCTCCGGCATGTCCACGGTGCCACCGACAACCTTTAAGAACTCGGCCGCTTCCTGCAGCGTCTCGGGGATGGGGCTCCTCTCAAGAACCTCCTTCGCGGCGCGCACGGCTGGCTCGGCGTCGAACCGCTTGACGGAGCGTTCAGCCCGCTCCTGCGCGACTTTCTCCAGCCATGGCACGGCCTGCGCGTGCAGCTCCTTGCTGGCCCCCACTGCTGCCTCCACATCTTCCAGAGAAGCGTCGAAAGTCTTCGCGATGACCGTCTGGAAGGCGCGCTCCGGCTGCACCATGTCCCCGATGTCCCCGAGCTGGCGCACGGCGTCGCTCGCGTTCTCCCACAGCTCCAGGTTCAGCTCGCCCCCGGCCTGCTCGGCAAGCTCCTTGGCGTCGGCGACGGCCGCGACGCTGCACAGCCACATGTCCGCTTCCTTCCAGGTGTCCCCGGGCGGCTCCGCGCTCAGCAGCTTGGAGATATTCAAGAAGGCCTGCAATTCCTTCCGTTGCCACGCCGCCGAGTCCACGCGCTTCAGAGACTGTTCTGCTGCACCCTTGGCTCTGGCCAGAACGCTGTGGCCCAAGGCCCTGCGCACACGCGCCGCCGTGCCCAGCGCGAGGGAGAACAGCGACTGCAGCCCCTCTACGTTGTCTTCCGCAGACGCTGTCACGCCAGACCTTCAACAACGCCTCGGGGCTCTCCTTCAAGAGGTCGCACAACCGATTGGCTGTCTTCACTGGCTGCTTCATCCCAGGTACGTCGAGACGGCTGTACGCGGCGATGTCGGCGATCTTCTTCAATGCCCCGAAGGCGGTCTCGTGGGGGCCCGTGATGCCATCAGGCGCCCACTCCTCGACGGTCGACCAGCCGTGCTCCAACTCCAGCCGCTCGACGCACGCGGCAGTCAGGAGCTCCTCTGGAGAACGCGTTTCGGCGCCCAAACTACATTGAGAAGGCGCGCTGCTGCAGCACCTCTGGCACAAGGTGTTCTCCTCATCATCCTCCTCCCTCCTCCGCCTCCACTTCCTCCTGATCGTTCTGGCGGTCCGGGGTCCAGGGGTGGTTCATCTGTCTGTGTCCTGTTTCTCGCTATCGGACAAGGAATCTTTCCTCAGGCCTGCTGCGGCTCGCCCCACCTCCTCGCGGGGCGAGCGCAAGAGCAACCCGAGGACCACGTCCTCGAACGCCGTGCCTCGACAGGAGGCAAACACAGGCAACGGCGAGGTCAAACATCCCATGCTCAAGTAGGAGAAAATAAGGCGCGCCACAGCAGCACCGGCCAAACTAAAACCAATGGCGGATCGGAAACCCTCGAACCTCATCGAACGGACTCGCGATCTTGCGGAGGCCCGCCCGCGGCCTTCCCTGGCGAGTCGGTGCCGGTCGGCCTCCTGCAGCGCGCCCGCCTTGGACGCGGCCTCCTTCTGCTTCTTGCAGGCGCGCGACACCTCCTCGGTCCAATTCTGCCACTGCTCCCCGGCGGCATGGCCCGTCACCTGCGCGAAGAGCTCCCGGGCTGCCTGGGCGCACTGGAGAGCAGCCTCCTCGTGGGGCCGCTTCTTCATGGCCGACTCCGCCCAACCAACGAGGACTTTGCCGCCCGGGCTCGTGTTCAAAGCGACGCCCAAGGCCCCCTCCAGCTGCGGGAGCGCCTCCAGCGCCTCCTCCACCTCAGTCAGCGGGGCAGTGCTCGCGCGCGACACTGCCAAGAGAACTTGGATTTGACCCTTCAGCTCCTCCTCCCACACTGGCCGCGCAGGGTTGGCGGGGGCCCGCTGGAGAGCATCCCGCGCGGCGCCAGCGAAGGCAACCACGGGATCGTCCACCGTCTCCTTGGCGTCCGACTTCGCGACGGCCGAAATCATGCCCGCGCCGACTCGCTCGAGGGTCGTCGTCGCGAGATCTGCCGAGGGCGCGCCATCTGCAGCACCGCTTTCCAACAGGGACATCAGCTGTAACCAATCGCAGCGCTTGATGGCCTCGTCTGCCTTCCAGCTCCTGAACCGCATGTGGTACGCCACGCCGAACGCGATGTCCTCCGCCGCGGCGATCTCGGTGTCTTTCAGGAGAGTCTCGGTGTTCCCTGGCTTCTCGCTCACAGCAGCCTGCGGACTCCTCCGCCTCCTCTGGTCCCCCATCGCTCAATCTTCTTCCTCCTCCGCTTCCGCCGCCTCCTTTGAACTGGGCCGGGGGCCTCCAAGCCCCCGTTCACAAAGAGGAATGAACAACTGAATGCGTACTGTAGCCCCCTCCTCCCTTCCTCCCCCATTCCTCCTCCCTTCCTCCTCCCTTCCGCGTCCCTTCCTCCTCCCTTTCTCCTGCCTTCCGCCTTCCTTCCTCCTACCCCCCCTCCTGCCTTCCCCCTCCCTTCCTCCCTCTCCCCCTATCGTCCTTCTCCTTTCCTCCTCCCTTCCTCCATCGACGACGACGACGACGACCACGAACGCGACCACGACCGCGACCACTCCGCCTTGACGACCCGCACTGCCGCGGCCAGCGCCTCCTCTGGGCGCGCCAGCCACGCCTTGTTGATCTGCAGCGCCTGCGCGCCGTCATCCGGGATCTTCCCCATCTTGGCCGCTGCCTTCTTGGCCGTGTGGATGGCGCTCTCTGCGGCTGCCGCCTGCTCAAAAGCCGTGGCCTTGAAGTGGGCTCTCCCCTCCTTCGTGGACAGGTCCACATCTCCGCTGAAGTCGAGCAATTTGTAACACTCCCGGAACGTGTTGAAGAGCGTGTCGGCCTCGCCCTTGAGTTTCCTGCCGGCCGCTGCGAGGCTGAATTCGAGGGCCTTCCGCCCCCTCTTCTTCGACGCGGAGCCGTCCTCGAGAGGTGCTGGCTCGTCCGGCTGCCCGCCGCCCTCGTCGGAGTCGTCGGGCGGCCGGGCGAGCAGGGGCGCGGCCCACGAACCGCCGCTGCCACGCTTCTTCCCTGGCTGGCTCCGGCCCGAGCGCTGCGGGGTCGCCAAGGGCGGACTGGCGCTGCTGCCGCCGGCTGGCTGCGCCGAGGGCGCGGCCGTCTGAG
Source organism: Prorocentrum cordatum (assembly GCA_963575745.1). Classification (NCBI taxonomy): domain Eukaryota; class Dinophyceae; order Prorocentrales; family Prorocentraceae; genus Prorocentrum; species Prorocentrum cordatum. The sequence goes on along the minus strand of CAUYUJ010009424.1, from coordinate 449,112 downwards.
CGGGGGCGCGGGCGGCTGACCTCTGCGGCGGCGCCTGCGCCGAGGGCGCGGCGCACTTCGAAGGGGCAGCGGCTGCGGGCGTGGCAGCCCCTTTGGCGGCAGGCATCTCGGCTGTCTGGGCGGGGCGCCCGGACGTAGCCCTCCCGGTCGTCTGGGCTGGCGGTCTGGCCTGCGGCTTGGTCGCAGCCTTGGGCGCGGGCTTGGCGGCGCGGGCCGTGCCCCACAGGCCCGACAGCGCCGCGGCCACGAGATCCGTCTCTTCGGCGTCCTCGTCGCTCGCGGGAGAGTCGGACTGGTGCCCCTCCGACGGCGCGCTCTCTGCTGCACCGATCTCCGCGCACTGCGTGGCGCGCCGCAGGGCTGCAATTGGGGCCACGGCGGCCTCGGCAGCAGCCGCAACCTCAGCCGCGTCCGCGTCGTCGTCTGACTCGGCCACAGTCGCCAGCACCGTCCTGTCCTCCACCTTGCGATCGTCGTAGTCCGCGATGTCGTACAAGAACTTCTTCGCGCCGTCCTTCATGACATATACAACCTGCCAGTAGGAGAGCAGAAAGGGAGGGCATTTCAACGATGAAGGAAGCGAGTGGGAAGACGACTTGGCAGCGCGCCTCCTGCCAGGCGCCGTCGATGAGCTCCTCGCCGCGACAATTCGGGTCCGTGGACAGCGGCGTCTCAGGGAAAGCCTCGTGCCACTTGCTCACGGGGCAGGCTTGATGCCAGTTCGCAGACAGGCGACGCCCGGAGACCTTGACGGAAGATACCTGGCGAGCCTGCTGGATGTCTCCCGCGGCCTGCCTGGACATGCGGCGGCGCTTCTCTGGGTCCTTCCCCGCCTGGCTCTGGACGTACGCATCCACCTTGAGCCGCACGGTCTGCGCCCGGCCCGCATCCTGGCGCACCCACTTGATGTACTCCTTCAGCGGCTTCTTCTCGCCGCCAGGCAAGTGGGGGTCCAAGAGCACCGCCTGCGAGAGAGAGAAAGAGAGAGAGAGAGAGAGAGAGAGAGAGAGAGAGAGAGAGAGAGAGAGAGAGAGAGAGAGAGAGCTGGACCAAGTCGGAATCGCGTCGGACATGGGTCGGGGCCGCGTGGGACTCGAGTCGCGTCGGGCCCCGTGCAGGATAGGCCGGGCGGGGCACCCCTGCGGATCGAGCGGAGGTGGAATGTCCAACGGCAATGCTCGAAGTCGCCTCGCCGCGACCAGAAAAAAATGCATTCCTCTGCCGGTTGCCCTTTTTCTCTTGCGCGGACTTGCAATGCGCTGAATTTAAAATTGCATCTCTTTGTGACTTTATTGAAAAAAATCATTTTCCCCCCCCAAAAAAGTCATGTTCACCAAAACCACTTTTATGTTCACCAGGGCGATTTTATGTTCACCAGGGCGGTTTTATGTTCACCGGCCGGAAATTCAAAAAAACAATTATGTTCACCAAAACCACTTTTATGTTCACCAGGGCGATTTTATGTTCACCAGGGCGGTTTTATGTTCACCGGCCGGAAATTCAAACAAAAACAATGGGAAATAGAAAAAAAATCAGAAATAGAAATTTGCAGCCCGCGCGGGCAGAGAAAAATTGAAAGCGGCGGGCTCGATTTCAGCGAAATGTCCCTTGCCCGCCTGCCTTCTTGCGCAACAGGGCCTTGCAAACCAGGCACAAATAGCCCGTGGCCTGGCGGATCATGCTGCCATGGTCGGCGCGGTACTTCCACGGCCAGTATCCGCCGAACTCGTCCTCGCTACTCGCCTGGGGATACGGGCTCGGGTCCGTGCTCTCGTGGGCGCAGAGACCGCACGTGAAGCTGGAACCATCCTTCTCGTTGAAAGGTTTCACCAGATAGCCAGCCCACTGGCCAACCACCACGAGGGCGACCTGAGAGGAAACGGGAGCCAAGAGGGAGGAAAGGAGGCGAGGCGAAAGAAAGGAAGGACATAAGGAAGTGCACAATGACGGGGGCCCCTCGACCTCGAGGCCGTGCAGCATGCGGCCCCGCCGCAACCCCGAGGCCAGGGACGGCGCTTTCTCCGTCCCCCCGTCGGTGTCGGAAGGCGATGCCTTCACCGTCTCCGCGCGGGACATCGCGGGGGGCGAGGGGGCGGGCGCGGCGGCGGGCAGCGAGGCGCTGGCGCGGACGGCAGCTTAGCCGCAGCTCGGGAACAATGCTGCGCCGAGAGACGCGGCGAAACAGCGATTGGAGCAACGATCAGGCGACAGCTGCGCGATTGCAGCGGGCGGCCGCGGCGGCGACAACGGCTCTGAGAAATGCACTTTTACACGCCTACGCTTCGTATCTGTCCTGGCGGGAAGATCACCCGCCACTGGCCCGCCTCTCCTCCGAGTCCCTCCAAGGCTGGCTCTCGGGCATGCCCTCGAGGACCGCGCGAGCAGCGGCGATCTGCGCTGGCGTGGGCACCTTTTGTTTATGGTCTGCCTTGCTCCCGCATCCAGGGGCCTCCCCCAACCACCACCACAAAGCGGCCAATGGTCTGACCCTCGATTGCCGGTTCCATGAACAGCCTGGATGGAGGCCACAGACGGCGCGCATGTCGTAGACGGCGAGGGCCTCGTTCTCGACAAGGCGAATGTAGTGAGGACGGCCAGCCCCAGCGGGATGTGGGAGCTGCGGGTATCGGGCGACGCGCGGGCGCCTCGGCGCGCCCGCGGGGGGCGGCGGCGGCGCCGCCGCCGCAGCGTGGCCGCCCAGCGGCCCGTGCGCCAGAGCGGCGTCCGGCGCTGCTGCGGGAGGCGCCTCCGCTGGCGCGCCTTCTGCTGCACCCTGCGCCCCGCGACCCCTCTGCCGCCAGGCGGCGGCGGCCCCCCAAGCGGCCTTCCAATCCTTCGCGTAGTCAGGCCCCTCATCCCCGCCACGCGCGCCGCTGCCCCCCCCGTCGGCGGAAGCCCCGCCAGGGCGGGAGTCGGCGAACGCCTGGAACCAGCCCGTCGCCAGGTCAACGTCCTTCTCGTGGAGGCGTGCCTCGTGTAAGTCCCGCTCCTCCGCCCAATCGACCGAATACTGCAGCTCTGAGCAACCCATGCGCGGGCGCGCAAGAAGTTCGACCCAGCGCAGCTCAGCCCGGTCGCGCCCGCACACGCGTAAGATGTGGAGGGCGACGTCGATCTCAGCCATCATCTTCAACACTCTGCGGCCCTTCCTCTCCACCCAACACCGGCGCAGAGAGAATGGCACCTCGGGGGGCGCCGCGCCGAGCCCGCATGGCTGCCCCACCACGTCGCACTCGCAGAACTCCCCCGTGAAAATAAGACTTTTCAAGTGCGAGAAGTTGCGAATCATCACACAGCCTCCAGGCCCTGAAACCTGGAGGGTCATCATCTTCCCGACAGTCTTGCACCTCGCAGGGGCCACCAACAGCCGCAAATCTTCCACTACGCCTTGGTACTCCCCCCGCAAGTCGGCGACGCCGCCAAGGCATTCTGCCGCGCGCGTGCAGCAAGGCCGCTCAGTTGGGAGGCCGCAGCGAATGAGTCCTGGAGGCGCCACAGCAGCATTGTACATTTCGTCAAACGACACGGCCGTGGCTTCCACGAAGGATCCCCTCTTCAGCTTCGCATCGACATGTGCTTGCACGGCTGCGGAGACAAGGTCCTCGGACAAGGGGATCTCGTCTGAGCCGAGACCCCAAGGCCAAGCAGCTTCGTCCGACTGGTCAACGCGGTCGCGACAGATGCGCACGTACTCGTGCAGCGGGTCTGGCTTCATCCTCTCAGCCTTGTTCGCGCGCCGAGCCGCCTCTCTCCAGCTTCGCCTCTCGGCCTCGGATGCAGCCCGCCAGTCCGCGGCCGCCTGTAGATACAGACGCCGCTCGTACTCTCTCGGGTCTGCCCATGGCGCCCGCGGCTGCGAATCTCGCAGATCAGCCACGCGACGGTGGTAAAACATATAATGGCCCAACCTCTTGCGCCGCTGGTTGCCTCCTTTGCCTTGGGCCCAGATCGGTTTCGAGTGGCCGCTCTTCTGCAGGAGTCGGCCCCGCTTGGCGCGCAAGTCGCGCCCGCGGCGCCTTCTCCGCCCCTCTTCGCGACAGCGAACAACCTCGGAGATCACGTGCTTGGCGGAGAGCGTCGCGGCGTTCGGAGGTCTGTTGTTCATCGTCTGGAGGTGGGCTCTCATCCGCGCAAAAGCCAATCCCACGCGCCCTTCAGGGCGCAAGTGGTCTAGGGAGATTCCTCTTCCAACCCCCATTCTTTCCCGTTTGCGGAGGGGTCTACCCCTCTCCCGCGCCCCCTCCCCAGGACCTGGGCGCGGGGGCCCGCAATAGGTTAGAGCGTCAAGAATGGCCCAAGACGGCCCCTAGGGTCGCAGACCGCAGCCGTGAAAAAGCCAACTCGCCTGGGCGACGTTTCTGGATGGGCTGGCGGGGATCTGCGCAACGCCAACAATTCGGAATGCACCGTCGAGGCCATCGCGTACCTGAAGCACGCGGAGAGAAAGCGCTGCACCTCTGGCAGGAAAAGGTCGCCAACGCCCGCGGTGCACATCTTCCTCAGCCTCAAGGAGAACCCCGAGTCCAGGCAACACTCGTTTGCCCGAAAGAGTTATTCGCCTTCTGCGCGGCGGGCCCCCATGTCCAGGGAGGCGTCCACGAGCCGCATGAGCCTCCATGGGTAACCGCTCAAACGAATGTCGAAGCGACGATAAAAGGACCCAGTGAATACGTGGACGATGGCGCCTGCTTCGCGGAGGACCTCGCCGGGCCAGGACGCGAGGGGGCCGTGCAGGGCAAGCGGCAATCTCCACAAGTCGTAATGTCCAGCTGCAGCGGGGTCAAAGGCTGAGCTCAGCTGAGCGAGCGTGTCAAAGACGACGCTCTTGCAGAATGACGACAGCGCAGACCCCTTGGGGTCGAGCCAGCCATGCAAAGACCCACGTTTGAAACATGCGCAATGAAATCGCATCCCCACGGCGGCCACGGCCACCCGCAGGACCAGCCGTTGCCGCGCAAGTAGATCGGAGAGAAACCTCATCATCTTGACGGTGCGAACATGCTGTTCACGCCTGAAATCCCCCAGGCCCGCTGCGCCGCTGCCGCTCTCGAGGCCGCCATCTTCCCGCCGCATGGCGCGCACAGCAGCGCCGCACGTCTTCTCGAGCGCACGCGGCAGCAATCCATTCAAGGAGATCAACAGCAGCAAGACGCACGCGGTGGGATGCACAGTGTTCCAGCGGTTCAACGCGGGCACTGCCAAACGCCTGCGCAAAGGAACCATCACCGCCGCCACCGCTCTGTCGACAGACTCCTGCCTGTTCGCGCAGCAGTCGCGGCCCCTGCAATGGTGCACAGGCCTCTCTTGAGACACGTCGCCGGTGAACATCTCCTTGATCAAGTCGACCTCTGGCTTGGTGAGGCCTCTGCGTTGGCCGCGCGCCGCTGTCACCTCCTCGTCCTCCACGTCCTCATCCATCTGGCGGTCGCAATACCCGAGCAGCATGTCGAGCTTCCCCCTGTCCGCTGGATTCGGCGCGCCCCGCCGCACCTCCAGACCAGCCTCCTCGTCCGACAGGATTTGCCGCAGAGCTGTCTCGAGGGCCCGCAAGTTGGCCCCTGTTTGCAAGTGTCTGACAATGGAAAACATGCCGCCGACGACCCCCGTCATGTCCCCGACCGACTGCAAACATATTGCGGTTTGATGCTGCAAACAAAAAGAAGGCAACAGGAGGACCCACCAGGGCAACGTCTGCAGCAAATATTTGCACACCAGCCCGTTTGCGGCCACAGAATCGACGCTCAGGGACAAGCACGCCAGCAGCGCCGACGGCCAGAGCTCATCCACATCCACGCGCAACGCCCGCGCGAGGCCTCCGAGCACGCAGTCGGCGGTTGCAGATTCCAGCACGGACGGTGGGAAGATAAGCTCTTGGCTGTGGACGCGGAGGTCCTCGTCTTCCCAACGCAACACGCCGTGCTGTGTCATCACTTGCTGCCCACAAGGAGGCTTGCCGTCGTTCAGCTGCACAGTGAACTTGGTTTCGTCCCACTGCAGATGCATAACCAACCAATTGTGTTCTGTCCCAGGCGCTCTGAGCACTTGGCGCTCTATTTGAACACGTTGGCTGTCGCAATAAAGCTCCGCCAAAGCCGATCTCAATTGGCGAACGAAAAGATGGCTGCCTTTGATTCCGGTGCCTCTGAAAACCTTGGCGACGCTGCTAGCAGCCATCCGCAGATTCTCTTTGCTGAACACTGCGCGGAGCATTGTCCGAGGAAGCCACTGATCCCAGCGAAATCTTGGCGACTTCTTGCGCGGGCCTTCCTGCCCCTCCCCCATCACGTCCACCTGTCGCTTGGCATTGTCCAAATTGTGCGCGGCCATCTGCGCCTGCAGCTCCATGTCCAGCTGGAGCCGCGCATCGCCCCTAGCCCGACGAGCTGCAGCGGCAGCCGCGCCCAGAGGCACCAGGCCGCGCCTGCCTGGGCGGGGCCCGGGGCGGCGCGCTTCTGCTGCACCTCGAGCCCCGAGCCCATCGCCGCCCACGAGGCGACCCAACGCGCCCCGAGCAGCTGCGAACAGATCCATTCGGGCATATGACCACCAGCGCGCTGGAGCCACAAGGACTACAGATGCACGGCTCACACGATAGAGGCCCCCAGCCTCCTGCTAGGTTTCTCCTCTTCCTTTTCCTCCTCCTCCTCCTCCTCCTCCTATTCCTCCTCCTCCTTCTCCGGTTTGCTCGACGCGGGCCCGCGCGTCACTTCTCGAGCGGTCACGGGCGCCACCGATGACGCTTGCCACCATGCGGAAGGCAGCGTCGGGTAATGAGCAGGGGTGCTCCCTGGCTTGTCACTCACAGCAGTCTGCTTTCTCCTGCGCCTCCCCTCCTCCTCCTCCTCCTCCTCCTCTCTCCTCCGCGTTCGTTACTTATTCCTCCTCCCGCGCCCCCCCCCCCCCCTCTTCCTCGAGGCGGCCTGGCGCTACAACGCATTGCAACGACCACCTTTGAAGCGGGGGTGCCCCCAGCATCCGTTCGCCGCACGGAGTGACCACATAGTGAGCACCTTAGCCTTCGCCTTTCTCTCCCCATCCTCCTCCCGTCCTGGTCTCTTCCCCCTCCCTTCCACCTCGCTTCCTCCTCCCTTGCTCCTCCCTTTCTCCCCCCGTCCTCCCCCCGTCCTCATCCAATCATCCTCCCTTCCCCCTTGCTCATCCCTTCCTCCCCCCGTTGGCCCCCCTTCCTCCTCCTGTCCTCCTCTCTTCCTATTCCCTTCCTCCTCCCTTCCTCATCCCCTCCTCCTCTCTTCCCTCCCCCTTCCCCCTCCCTTCCTCCTAGTCGCCGCGGCGCGGCAGGAAACGCATTCACAACAGTCGTTTCAATCATGAGCCGCCGCAGCCGCGGGGTGCGCCACAACCACAAAGGAGGAAAGATGTCCGCTGACGAAGACGACGACGACGACGACGACGACGACGACGACGGCTCCACGACGACGACGACGACGACGACGACCACGACCACGACAACGACGTCCACGACGACGACAACGACGACGAACACGACCACGACCACGACGACGACGACCACGACGACGACGGCCACGACGACGATGACAACGACGACCACGACGAGGACGAGGACGATGACGACGACGACGACGACGACGATCACGACCACGACCACGACGACGACGACGACCTCGGGAAGCCCTCTACAGATACCCTTGGGGTAATTTTGGGGGAGGAACCTCTTGAAGCCTACTCGGCGTCCTCTCGGGGCCGTCTTGGAGCCCACTGGTGCCTCTTGGAACCTCTGCAAGCTTCCCCAGGCCGCGTTGGGGGGCTCTGTCAGCCCAGGGTTCCCCACCTCGTTGGGGGTGCTCTGTCACCCGACATCTTCTTTTTTTCATGCGCGAACGTTGCGCACGAAGCTCTCAAAGGAATAATCCGCAGCGAATTGGCGCCGTTCCAAATGCCAGCAATTCGGGCGCGGCTGCTTTGCAGGCCGTCACCAGGAGAGGGAGTAGGGAGAAGCGCGCTGATGCTGCACCAGAGGAGGCGAAGAGGAATGGACAGGTGGCGGGGGCTGCCTGCTAGTTGGACAGCTCGCGGGGAACAGATAAATCACGCCGCTCCGCAAACTTTATAAACATCCTCGACACTCACGTGGTCGACTGGAAGTTTGCCGTCGGCGGGCGGGCACCAGCAAGTGGCAAACAAGCCTTTGTACCGTTGAGCCCTCGACACCATGCAATCGACCATCTGATCGTCCAGGGTCACTGGCGTTTGCACCTCCTCCCTCAGCGCCTCCACCGCCCGCCCCTTGTCGGCGCGGTGGCCCCCCAGAAGCCTGCGCTCTGGATGAAACGGCAACCCCTTGGTTTGCAGGCCAGCCCTGACGAGCTCATTCAGCACGAGTTCGGGCCTGCACACGAGGTCCTCGTGCCGCACGACGAGGACGCGATGGGTTGGAGACGCCGGGCTGCCCACGCCAGTCCCGTGGAGCACTGCGGCCATGTAGTGGCACCACAAGTCGAACGCATCCTCGAACTCTGGATCGTAATCGACGCGGCCTTTCGCCCAGGCGGGCCAGCGGACGTGCGCAGGTTCGTCTCTCGGCCCCCGCAAGAGCCAACTCACGTCCCCCATCCTCCGAACCCGCTTCGTGCCGCTGGCAGAGTTCGGCATCAGTTCGCAGGCGCCCTTCGACATCGCCCTGATCCACCTGGGGGAGGGGGATTGCGAGAGCAGCATGGCATGATAGTTTGGGGGAAGTGAGAAGACGGGAGGGCAGGCAGGCTGATACCTCAAAAGCTGGCGCGCTTCTGCTGCACCATTGGCCCGAAAGACCCGTCGGCCGCCTGGTCGGCTCGCGCGTGCACACCAGAACCACCACTGGGCGGCCCTGCTCATCCTCTGGCGGAAACTCCAACGGCGTGAGGAGCATGTCGTGCTTCCACACGTGGCGGCCGTTGAAGGAGACGCACCCGTCCCACCTGCTCTTGCGCACCTCGACGTCGAAGTGCCGCTCCATGTAACTGTGGAGGGCGTGCGTCCCCGTTTTCCAGAGCCCCTGCACGACAACGCACGGCCGCTGGTACTTGCCGCCTGCATTGAGCTGCAGGTGGTCGTCCTGCATGCGACAGTACCCCACGGGCGTGCCCACCACAGGTACAGGCAGCACAACGTGGATGGACACCTCCTCGAAGTGGAGCGGCCCCCCTGGGCTCCCGCGCGGCACCTGTGACTGAGAGGGGGGGCCAGGCGAGGACTCTCCCTTGGTCTTCCCGTGGCCTTCCTGACCCCCATCATGCCTGATTCCAGTATAACCTCCCCAACCCCCTCCCCTTGGGAATGGGTCGATTTCCACGACGACCAGAGTCGAACGGGGTGGAGGTGTGGTCGGAATCGATCAGGCGGAATCTATTGGAGCCAATTGGAATCGGAATCGATCGCGCTGGGGATCGGATCGAACGCGGGCCCGACGGGAATCGCTCGGCACTCGGGCTCCTCGAAGAAGCCCCGTCAGACGCGTTCGGAAGCGGACTCAGAATCGAGCGGACTCGATAGAAACGAAATCGGAAACGTCAAAAATCAGACTCGGCTTCGTCGCCCTCGAATTTTGGCCCCGTGTCCGCGTAGTCCACGGCGACGGCGCCCGTCCCCGCGCCGTCGGGCACGGGGGGCGGCGCCGACGCATCGGCAGGCGGCGCCAGCGGCGGCGGCGGCGCCAGCGGCGGCGGCGGTGGAAGCCCAGCCGCTACGACCTCCGCGGTCGCGAAGGCTCTGGCAGCTCTGCGGCGGGCCTGTCCTGCAACGGCGCGCGCTGCAGCGCCACTCGTTCTCTGGTGCGCAGTCTCCCAGTCGGCCGCAAGCGACGCGAAGGCCTCGGCCTCGGCGCTGTCTCGGACGACGCGCCTCTTCGACGCAGGCTCGGGCGGGCCCGCCGGACTGCCCACCTCCGCGTCCGCCTCCGTGTCGGAGCCCTCCACCACGAGCGGCGCCGCAGCAGGCGGCCCTGACGACGAAGCAGCAGCCCCGGCGCGCGCGGCAGCACCAGACTGGGCCGCGATCGTCGCGATGGGGATTTGGCCGCCGACAGCGCCAGGCGGCCCCGTCGACATCTCCTGGCCAGCGTCGGGGGCGGGCGGCAGCGCGAGCAACGGCGTCGGAGGCGCGTGCTCGAGCGACGGCGGCGCCCCGCACTCCGACCAGGGCCCGAGGAGAAGCTGCGGGGCGGCCGACTCGCCGTGGATCCACGGCTCAGAGGTGCTGAACACCAGGAGAGTGCGCAAGTCGTCGGCCGCGGTGTCGGGCACGCCCAAAGGCGACCAAGGGCAAGGCTGCATCGGCGTCGGGGGCCCCCTCGGGGGGGCGCGGCGCCCAAGGAGAATCTCGATCCGCTCGTTGATGGCGGAAAGAAGCAGTGCTCGGCCAGCGATGGGAAACCGCCCCTGCTCCTCCGCGCGCGGCGGCGCGCGGCTCGCCAGCTCCAGCTCCATGGACTGCTCGGCCTCGGACGGTCCAGGCGTGGGCGGCTCCTCTGGCAGCGGCGGGCCCGGCTGCTCTGGGGGCCCCTGGCGCACGCCCCCGAACCAGTGCTTCAGCCGCCACTTCACCTGCGAGTCGGCGGGGGGGGGACATGAAGGAGAGAGAAGGGCGTGACAGGAACATGGCGGGCCCGATTTGCAAACTATGCCGATTCACCTTGCTCTCCCGATTCTTGCCGCCCCGCTTGTGCCTCGCCGAAGCGAAACCCTTGGCTTCCCACGGCGGAACGCTCTGGGAGGGGCCGGCGCGCTCGGCTGCACCATGGCCCCCCCCCCTCGTCGCGCCATGGAGCCGCGGCGTGCGCCTCCGCCTCCGCCTCCGCGGCAGCGGCCCTGCTGCTCGAGGCGGAGGGCCACCGCCAGGCGCTCCGCCAACCGCTGTCGGAGGCCCAGGCGGAGGACCGCCAGTCGCCGTCGGAAGACCACGCCCCGCTCCACCAACCACCCCAGGCCATGGCGTCTGCCAGGGGCAGCGGCAACGGGAGCTGCGAACGCGCAGCGCGGCAACACGCGCTCGCTGCTCGAACCAACGCAGCAGCAAGGAGCGAGAACGCATGCATGACGCCTCTTTCCCCTTTTCCCGTGTTCCTTTTCCTCCTCTTCCTCTTCTTCCCTCTCCTCCTCCTCCTCCTCCTCGTCTTCCTCCTCCCCCTCCCCCCCCTCCTCCTCATCCTCCTCCTCCTCCTCCTCCCCCTCCTCCTCCTCCTCCCCTCCTCCTCCTCCTCCTCCTCCCTCCTCCGTCCCTCCTCCTCCTCCTCCTCCTCTCTCCTCCTCCTCTCCTCCTCCTCCTCCTCCTCTCCCCTTCCCCTCCTCCTCCTCCTCCTCTTCTCTCCTCCTCCTCCTCCTCCTCCTCCCTCCTCCTCCTCCTCCTCCTCCCCCTCCTCCCCTCTCCTCCTCCCCCTCCTCCTCCTCCTCCTCCTCCTCCTCCTCCTCCTCCTCCTCCTCCTCCTCCCTCCTCCTCCCCCCCCCCCTTCCTACTCCTCCTCCTCGTCCTCCTCCTTCTCCTCTTCCTCCTCCTCCTCCTCCCCCTCCTCCTTCCCTGGGCGTTGGTGGACCCTGCCACTGCCACTGGGACCTTCACCGGAGCTCCCTCATTATGGGGCCACGGAGCGTGCGAGAGATGCGCCGGAATTGACCTGCGGAGAGCGGCCGCAAGGATGGGAGGAGGGAGGGGGAGAGGGGCCCGATACACTCATAAACCCAGATACTTTGAACAAAAACAAGCAACAAAAAAACACATAAATTCAAATTATTAATTAATAAATGGAATATTTTTTTTAAAAAAAATGAATTTCCAATGAAAAACCCAAACAAACAATGTAAAATCTGAATAATCAATCGAAAATCATAATTTTTGAATTTCCGGTTAAAAATCTCACTGGCGAATAGATTTCCTTCCCTACAGGATCCTTGAATCATCCTAATCCTCAAACCTCGAACCCCGATCCTCGAACCTCGATCCTCGAACCTCGATCCTCGAACCTCGAACCTCGAGGCTCGAACCTCCGAGGCTCGAACCTCCGCGCCGCTGCTCGGCCGAGGCACCCCCCCCCCCGCGCGCGCGGCAGGCCGTCGCGGCAGCCCCGGCGCGGGTGGCGTCGTGGAGCGCGCGCCGCGCTCCGCCGAGGGACCGCAGGGGGGCGTCCCGGACCTCGGGGGGGCGCCGCCGTCGCCGTCGTCGTCGTCGCCGCCGCCGCCGCCGGCGCCTGCGCCGCCGTCGTCGTTGTCGTCGTCGTTGTCGTCGTCGCCGTCGTCGCCGCCATCGTCGTTGCCGTCGTCGTCGTCGTCGCCGCCGCCGCCGGCGCCGCCGCCGCCTGCGCCGCCGTCGTCGTTGTCGTCGTCGCCGTCGTCGTCGCCGTCGTCGGCGTCGTCGTCGTCGCCGCCGGCGCCGTCGGCGCCGCCGCCGTCGCCGTCGTCGGTCCGCGCCCGCGAAGAGGGCCCGAGCCCGGCCTCCTCGCGTTCGTGGAGGGCGGCTCTCGGCCTCCAGGGGCCCAGGAGCAGGCCCTCCTCCAGAGTCCATCCTCACAGGTCCACACACGGGGAGGAGGACCCCTCCTCCTCCTCCTCCTCCCTCCTCCTCCTCCTCCTCCTCTCCTCCTCCTCCTCCGCCGTCCTCCTCCGCCTCCTCCTCCTCCTCCCCCTCCTCCTCCTCCTGCCTCCTCCTCCCTCCTCCTCCTCCTCCTCCTCCTCCGCCTCCGCCTCCGCCTCCTCCTCCTCCTCCTCCTCCTCCTCCTCCTCCTCCTCCTCCTCCTCCTCCTCCTCCTCCTCCTCCTCCTCCTCCTTCATTGCGGAAGGTGTCCCTATTGGAAGACAACGACTGAGAAGCATGAACAGTACCGAAACAACATTCCTGTAACTTCAGCGCCACGAATCAACGTTACGGTTGCGTTCCCCGACATGACTCCGCCGCGCAGGAGCACCTCTCTTGGACTTCGACGCCGTGAATCAATGTGGCGACTGCGCCATCTGAATCGTGCCCGAAAACACTTCATGGGACTTCAACTATACGAACCCTCGACACCGACACGTTCAAGACGAATGTGCGCGACGCAAGGCGCGAGAGCCACCTACTGAAAAGGAGCCACCCTCCATCCTTGGAACTCATTCTTCAAATTCTAGACTGCTCCGTTTGCCGGCGCAGGGATCGTTCAACCTTGAACGATCGGCCGCTGCCGCGACGTCCGATCGTTCAACATCGATCGATTCTGGGTCGCCGGCGGCGTTCAACCTTGAACGCCCGCGCTGGGGTCGCCGCTGGTCGACACGACGCAAACCTACCGTACTCCTGGTCCGCTGGCATCTGCCCAGTGGTCCCTGCGTGCTTTCCGCCCCCTGGCGATGGGCCGCGCAGCTTCCGCCTGAGATCCCTCTGCCGCTCTGCCCGCTGTCCCATTGGCCACTGGTCAGGTGCCCCACCCGTGGGCCTGGCTTGTGGCCGTCTGTTGTCCTCCCCCTCCTCCTCTTCTTCTTCCTCCTCCTCCTCCTCCTCCTCCTCCTCCTCCTCCTCCTCCTCCTCCTCTCCTAACCCCTCCTCCTCCTCCTCCTCCTCCTCCTCCTCCTCCTCCTCCTCCTCCTTGTCCGTCCGTGGCAGCTTCTCTTCCGCTGGCACTCGCCCAGTGGTCTTGGCATGGTGATCATCTGGCGTTGCGCCCCATTGCCTCCTTCCGCCCTCTGGACTTTTTTTCTTGCGGGCCGCAAATCAAAAAAGTATCCCCACCAGCCCGCATTGGCGACTCACTCTGCTGTCTTCGCACTTGTAGCTCGTGCCCTCCGGTTCGCTGCTGCGCCTATGTGCGTTTGCCTGCGAATTAGTTCATTGTGTACTGTGCATGTGCAACTGCGAGCATGTCTTGCAGGTGCGAACGGCTGTCGACAGTGGCGGTTGTTCGCAATTCGCTCCGTACCGCATCCCGCACGCTGCGTCCGCTCCTTGACATTTGCCTTGGAGCCGCGAACCAAAAAAAGTATCCCCACCAGCTGGGTTGCCTGGCGGTGGAGGCGCTCCGCTAATTTGATGCGTGGTTGCAGGTACAGACCCAATCATGCTTTCCTGGCGTGCAGGACTTAATTCCACTTTGGCGTCTTTCAGTCTCCGTCATGCACATTGCAGCAGCTACCCTGGCCGTCTGCAGACTGCACAGCCAGCTCCCCCTCAGCTGCAGCCCCGCCGGCAGCCGCCTCTGAGTGCTGGCCCGGCCGTCTCGCTCGATGCTCGGTGGTTAATTAGGCAGGACCGTGCCCCGGACCTCCCCTTCGGCGACAGCGTTACCGCGTCAGCCCGCGAGAAAAAAAAGTATCCCTACCAGCCCGTCCAGAAATGAGCCCCAGGGGAGTGGAGGTGATGGCCCAAGATGGCTCTAGATGGCTTCAAAGACGGCTAAGATGGCCCCACTATGCCTCCAAGACGGCCCAAGATGCACCCAAGACGGCCTAAGATGGCCTCCTGGCCCAAGACGGCCCAAGCGGCCCCGAAGAGGCCTCCAAGACGGCCCAAGAGGCCTCCAAGAGGTCCTCCAGGAGGGCCCGAAGAGGCCAAAATCACTGATGTTCCGAAGGTTTTTGAAGGATTTTGGCAGTCGTTTCTTCTCGGCCTTCCGACGGCTCAAGACGGCCCAGGAGGGCCTCCAGGAAGGCCAGAAGAGGCCAAAAACACTTAATGTCCTAGGGTTTTTGAAGGATGTTGACATTTGCTTCATTTCGGCCTTCCGACGGCCCGAGACGGCCCAAGAGCCCCCAAAGATCGCCCAAAGTTCGCCCAAGAGGCCTCCAAGATGGGCTCAGAACGGCCCAAGAGGCCCCCAAGACAGCCCCAAGAGGCCCCCAAGACGGCCCAGGAGGCCTTTAAGACGCTCAAGATGGCCTCCAAGACGGCCCTTGAGCATTCCAAGAGGGCCCCAAGTCGGCCCAGAGAGGACCCCCACATGGCTTCCGACGGCGTCTGACTGGCCAGGAGCCCACCAAGACGGCCTAGGATGGCCCTCAGATGGCCCAAGACGGCCCAAAAGACCTCCAAGAGGGCTCCAGGAAGGCCCGAAAAGGCCGAAATCATTGACTTCCCATGAGTTGTTGAAGGAGTGTGGCATGTGCGTTGTTGTCGGCCTTCCGACGGCCCGAGACGGCCCAAGTGCCCTCAAAGATCGCCCAGTAGGCCCAAGACGGTCCCAAGAGGCCCCCAAGACGGCCCAGGAGACCTCCAAGACGCTCAAGATGACCTCCAAGACGGCCCAAGAGCCCTCCAAGACGTCCTCCAAGAAGGCCCGAAAGGGTCCAAATGGCCTCCCGACGGCAAAGATGACCTTCAAGATGCCCACGTGTTCCCAGAAGGCTTTCCAAACCGATTCGGGGAACACCTGGTCCGATAGCTTGGCAGGTCTGGCCTCAACGTTCGGCCACATAGGCGTTCCCAAAAAGGCAGGGGGCGGCGGTGATTCGCCGTAGGCGTCTTCGATTCAAGACAAAAGGCATTACCAGGATGACCGCCATCACAAGGGTGATAAAAAAGGAGATAGGAGGAGGAGGAGGAGGAGGAGGAAGGAGGAGGAGGAGTAGGAAGGAGGAGGAGGAGGAGGAGGAGGAGGAGGAGGGCACCTGGCCTCCATGAGAGAAACTGCGAGCGAGGCCGAAATCCGTCCGCGATCGCGCGAGGCAGTAAAGGTGGAAAAATGGGGATCAGAAGACAGTTCATGAGCATGCAACTGTAGACGATGTTCTCGTGAACCCGTCTCCTCGGCGCCCCCATTCCTGTGTTGGTACCGCTCGCGTCCCCCTCCCCCTTCGCTCGCCCTCCCCGTCATCGGCGTCCTTCCTCGCCCTCCGCTCCCTCTTCTCTCCTGCTTCTCCCCCCTCCTCTCCTGCTTCTCCCCCCTCCTCTCCTGCGTCTCCCCCTGCTTCTCTCATGCTTCTCCCTCGCCCTCTCCTCTTCTGGTTCTGCCCCCTCTCCTCGGTGCTCCTCGAGTCTCCTCCGACTCGTCTCTCGAACCATTGAGGTCCCTTGCCGTGCTCCTGCGATGCCCTGTGGCACTCTGCATGTTCAGTCCCGTGTGGCTGCCTGCGGACCCTTCTGCTTCCCTGTGGGGCCTTTTGATGTTCCACAGGGCTCCCATGTTTAACCACTCTTACTCTAAGCTCCCACCCGACGTTTGAGGAGTATGTCGTATGCTGTTCAGGCCTTGCGCTTTCCACAAGAGCAGCATTAGCCTGTGTGTATGTCTCTCTGAGGTACTGCCATGTTCGTCAGCAGTCCTTGCTTTTTGTCCTCCAGAGCATTTCGATGCCTCATTGTTCATGCTCGCGATGCATAAGCCGCTGAGCTCTGGATTGCGTTGCGCTCCCACGCTAGAGTATGTACTGTCTGATCCTCCTTGCTGTCTCACCGTCAGGTCGGCGCTGAAAGATGGCACGGCGTGCTGTGCACTGTGCGGACACATCGCCAGTGGGGGTCGCCAGTGGTGGTCGTGGAAGGCACCACCCAAGCATCGCCCAGTGGGCTCTACAGACAGGGGCCCATCCGTCAATCGCGGGTCAAACCGGCGGCAATGGCAACAGTGAAAAATGAGACCCCTGAAAAATGACAGCGGACGTAGACCACTCAAACCAACTCCATTCCACTTCGCGTTCCTCATCTTCCATCCTCTCTCCCTCTGTTCTTTCTCTCTCCCTCTCTTTCTGTCTCTCTCTCTCTCTTGTTCTTTCTCTCCCTCTCTCTCCCTCTCTTTCTGGAAAGAGCGTCGTTCCTGACAACCGTCAGGCAGCGAGCTAACGGTCTGAGCGTTCGGCGGAATGCCAGGTGCACTACGCCACCGTGAGTTGTACAATCGACGCCCCCGAGGCCGCGATCCCTGGCAAAAGCCACAGGATCCGAAGGGCGTGACTGAGCGGCGTACAGCGCGGGCCAGGCTGCGCAGACGCGCCAGGGGACGAGCCTTAGGTCGGACATGTCCCCGTACAGGCTGAGGGGGGCAGGCGCGACCTAATACCCGGCGGCGGAGCAGCCGCATCCCAGGCACGAAGGCGCGCCTGGGCGCTTCTGCCATGTGGGGCTCGCGGCGAGCGAGAGCTCGGGCAGCGCAGCGGCAGCGGCCGAGGAGGAGGACCTCCTCGTGCAGAGCGCCGGCGCTTCCGCCCACCGGGCCGCCGCGAACGGGCGACGCCGGCCACGTCGTCCAGGCCGCGGCGGGCGGCGGAGAGAGGCCACTCCGAGAGCGGTGCGGGTGCTCCCGCAGCCCAGGCCGCAGGGGACGAAGAGGAGGGCCTCTTCGTAAGTTCACAGCCCGCGTTGCCGCAACCGCGGAGGCCCAGGAGGCGACGCTTCTCGCACGCGGTGGCAGCGCCCCCGACCGCCAGGCTTCGGAGGCTGCGGCGAGAGCCTCTTCGTGCACGACGTCGGCGTCCCCGCCCCTCAGATCGCGGAGGACAAGGAGGAGCACCTCCTCGTGTGCGACGCCTGCGGCGTCGTCCACCAGACC